>OZ005737.1:212666999-213266999 GCA_963930755.1 Eudasyphora cyanicolor
CGGAAAAACCTATCATTTGAGACTTTTCACGACTGAAGGTCATATTTCTTGAGAGAAAGAAGCCTGCAAACTCAGACATGGTACGCCAACATAATCCTTTGTAAACAAAAGTAGTATGTGGCAACCCTGTCATGTACTACTTGCTTATGATTAGTGTAAATTTTTGGTTGGTTGGTTAGTTGTCCTGCCTGCTGCCTGCAAAAAGATGTTGGCGAAATTATTGGTGTTTTGTTGTTCTGTCCAACATTTCACACTTACCCAACAACAGCAAAAGCAACAACGAAATAAGGTTGCAGATTTTTCCCTCTCTGGTTATTGTTTATGAGCATTTTGTCTTTTCCTGGCACGATGGTGGCTGTTGATGTTGTTACCGCGCTGCGAGAGATGCAGTGAAATGCATGCATAAAATAAAGGGTTCCAAGGTGGCGGCGACGACGACGGCTCATAGTAACAGGTCCTCCTTTGCAGAGTACTCGTGTCACGATGGTCGGACGACAGCAGTCGGTAGGATTTTGCTGTTGCGGCAGAGATCTCGTGCTATGTGTCAATTGTTCATACGGACATTTCTCTTGTCATCTTTAGAGGCTGATTGCAAATTACGACCATATGTCAACTCCAACAAAACACGCATATTGTTGCATATCGTCCGTCCGTCCATTGTCCCATATTGTGGCCGTCCGTCGTCTTCTCGTCTTATGCTCTTTGCTTGGATTTGTGCGTTGTGGCCAAGAGCCACAGCTCTTATGATGTAAGTAACGGTCGCAAAAGCTTTTTTTGCCAAACATTTGGCAGTTGTGGGTTTAATGCTGATGTTTTGCCATGGATTTTCTGCTCTATTTAAAGTTATTTTCTCTTTTAGTGCATATTTTATGTTGGCAATTGTTTAATTGACAACTTTTTCGATTTCTGTTCGATTGTAAAGCAATTGTTATGTTACCACCAGTTCTGTTGTCCAGTTGATGTGAATAGGAATTGATTGTTGTGTATCATAAGTTTCAATTAATTATTTGGTTTATTTGAATCGCTGTTGGGGCGGCAGCACGGGGCTTGTCTTTGCGAGAATGGTAGCCGAATTAAATGAAATAAAGTGATGTTTGGAATAGCAAACAACGTTTATGGCTTTTATGATTATAATCGCTTAACGTTCTCCTGTCAACCTTTAGGCCGGCGCGCACAGTCAACGTTTGCATTTAGGCATACATATGTTAAATGTCCACAATGCTTTAGACAATTATATAAAAGATTCAGAACATAAATAAACACAGGTCAAGCTGTCAGTTGAAAACTTCAGTGGAGCAGTGGCCTAACCCACAAACGAATAAGTTAGTTAAATTATTTATAGAGAATGTCACATGAACAGTAATATGGCAATTGAGACAGAGATTGAAGAATAATTGAGTAACTTATTTTAGAAAAACTGGGTGATTGGATATGTATTCCCAATAATGTGAACCCAAATACATTAGTTAATGTTCGATTTTTTTTAAACCAGGGAACTGCAATGCAGGTGAACTCGCAATACTGGGAACTACTTTACATGATCCAGGGGAACTGGATCTTGCACACATGCCTCTAGCGATAATGTCATAATGGCAAAAAATGAGGGGTGGTAAGCACACGCTGAAAAAAATCGATTATGTAGTATATTGTCCAGAACATATTCGGCTTGAAACATATATATGTATAGGGTACACTCTAAACATATAATTTTTGGTACACGCAAAACTTATATACTTGGGAAGATATTGTTCTAAACAAATCTTTGCTTACATCCAAGTATATTTATACCCTACACCACACTGTGGTACAGGGTATTATAAGTTTGTTTCACGGCAGATGTTTGTAACACCTGAAAATAACACAGCTAGACCTACCTTAAAGTATACCGATCGACTCAGAATCACCAGCTGAGTCGATTTAACGATGTCTGTCCGTCCGTCCATGTAAAGTTGTTCGTCGCTACAGGTCGCAATTTCACTCCGATCGTTCTAAAATTTTGCAGCTTAGAGTATTTCGCGGCTGTTAAGATCGCTATTGAATTTGGTTGAAATCGGTTCGGATTTAGATATAGCTCCCATATATATTTTTCGTCCGATTTGGCCCTTTAGTCCTATAGAAGCTGTATTTTACATCCGATCGTTTTGAAATTTAGAATGGTAGAGTTTCTGGATCCATGAACCAACATTGCCGAATTTGAAGAAAATCGGTTAAGATTTAGCTATAGCTTCCATATATATGTTTCGTCCGATTTGGCCCTTTAGTCCTATAGAAGCTGTATTTTACATCCGATCGTTTTGAAATTTAGAATGGTAGAGTTTCTTGATCCATGAACCAACATTGCCGAATTTGAAGAAAATCGGGTAAGATTTAGCTATAGCTCCCATATATATGTTTCGTCCGATTTTGCTCTTTAGTCCTGTAGAAGCTGTATTTTACATCCAATCATTTTGAAATTTAGAATGGTAGAGTTTCTTGATCCATGAACCAACACTACCGAATTTGAAGAAAATCGGTTAAGATTTAGCTATAGCTCCCATATATATGTTTCGCTCGATTTGGCCCTTTAGTCCTATAAAAGCTGTATTTTACATCCAATCGTTTTGAAATTTAGAATGGTAGAGTTTCTTGATCCATGAACCAACACTACCGAATTTGAAGAAAATCGGTTAAGATTTAGCTATAGCTCCCATATATATGTTTCATCCGATTTGGCTCTTTAGTCCTGTAGAAGCTGTATTTTACATCCAATCGTTTTTATACCCTACACCATACTGTGGTACAGGGTATTATTTAAGTATAAAATGAGTCAAAAGTAAATTTATGTAAACAATTTATACATGAATTACAAAATTTATATTTCAGAGTTATTCAATATTACGAGAGTGGTGTAGGGTACTATATAGTCGGCCCCGCCCGACTATATAGTACTTCCTTACTGGTTTTATTTGGGACTATTATTTCGGAAACAAATATTTATTTTCATTTTAGTATTCAGAAAATACCTGAGTTCTTTTAAATTTGTCAGTAATTCAATGTAATTTATTAGAAATTGTTAATGTTTGTAAAAGAAGAAATAATAATAATTGAAATCTTATAATCTTATATCGAAATAAATCTCTTGGAGAATTGACAACTAATGATGGCTTGGAATAATCAGAAATTTGAAATTGTTGATTTAGAACATAAGTTAATGCTGCACATGGTATCATAACTGGGAGGTACACTTCGAAACCAAGGAAAAATTAAAACTAAAATTCCAAAAATGTCAGCAAAATGTTTTAAAAAATTTGTAAATAAAATATATTTGGAGAACTTCCTAAACAAAAATTTTATTGGTATTTAAACATATATTTTATTTGAGAAATTTAGTTTGCAAATATAGTTTGTTGTAATATATTAATATATGCGTTCCACATAAATTTTATTGATTTTCAAATAAAATGTGTTTATGAAATATTTAAAAATTTGTGTTCCAAATATATTTTTTTTCGATTTAAACATATCAAAAACGGCGATTTTGCCCCGTGTAGTCAGGAACTTCATACATTCTAGGCTGAATGGAATTTCCTGCGTCTCTCTTAACTTGCCTGTCATGATTGAAAGTCTTGGGATATGACTTTAGCTGAAGGTGTGGAGACGAATACGAATCATTATAAGACCTTTTGTTTCTGTGCCCCGCTCTCCCCAGAATACGGCAGCCTGCCATAGGTTCTCATTCCTTTGAGTTAGCAAATTTGGTTGATGATAAAATCCATCAACTTTTGAGCTTTCTAATGCAATCAAATTTTGTTCAACAGAAGGAGCTAAGAAAAACGTATATTCGTCCTTACGTCCCGTCTGTCACTCTTAACTTGAAAATAACCTAAATCCGATCACTGCCATTTTTAGTGTAATTTTTCATATTAACCTACCAATTTTTTTACACCAATATTTTTGATATTGTTCTTATTTAGTATCGCGGAGAAGATGGTTTCTGTAGAACCGTCCATCCGACGACAATGTCATACATTACACTGTGCTCGAAATGAACACTTTAAAAATGTAACAGAAATGAGACCCTATGGATATACCTATTTCGACATTGCTGAATCCAGTGGTGCTAGCCGTTTTCCTAGGTTAGCTCTTGTTTTCGCGAAGGCTACGGAATACACGTTTCATTTCAGAGAACGAATTAAAGGGAACAGTTCGAGAATTATTTCTCTCAAAATAGTCGTCCACGCTTCTTACCCCTTTACACCTGAAAAATTGAAATCAAATCTTGTCTTTGAGAAAAATATTCCTCGCGAAAAATTATTTTGAGTCTCTTTGCAATATATTTAAGAAAAATTAACAGGTTTCATAATTTAGCAGGTTTTGATGGTTACCTTTGAAATTTCCATTGACATTAACCAAAAAATAATGTGCAAAAATTTAAATCAAAAAATATTATTACAAATATTTTCTGCTTTGACCAGCAAAAAAACACAAATTATGTAATAACTCCAAATCTGAGTAATTCTCATAAAAAAGTTGAGAACGGACTTATAGTATTTTTTCGCGAGGAATATTTTTCTCAACGATGTCTACTAAAAATGTTGACGATAGGTATGTTTTTTAACACATTATACGATTTCATTGCACTTTTCAGGGGTAACTGGGTGAGAAGCGTGGACGACTGTTTGGAGAGAAATAATTCTTCAAATGTTTCCTTTATTTCGATCTTTGAACTGAAGCATATATTCCGAAGTCTTCCAGTTCAAAATCACCAAAGAGATAGGTAACCTCTCTGATTTCCCAACAAACTTTGTGGTCTAATGCCAATGGATTCAGCATGGCCGAAATAGGTCTATGCATAGGGTCTCCTTTCTGTTACATTTTTGGACTAGCACAGTGTTATTATCGATCTTACTATTGGCATTTACAGTCAATAATTATACCCAGGTTTATACCCCAGCATTTTTCTATTGTCCTTTAACAGGTATATAGAGCTACTACAGCCTTGTTTGCTCTTTCCAGATTGTTGTGTTCGAAGTTTAATTTACTGTCTAGTAAAATACTGAAGTACTTTGCGCTTTCAGAGAACAGAATTTCAATACCCCAACTTATATCTCCCGCTGAAAAGAACTATGTTCTGTCTTTGTTTGGATCACTCCAAGAACATTATCGAAAGCCCAACACGCGGTTGTATGAAGGGCCTGCTGTAGGATGTCTCTCAGATTACACGGAAACTTTTCTCTAAACGATATTGTCATGTCATTTGCAAAGGCAATAACTTTGAAGCTTTCCCAGGAAAAGTATAATGTTGTTCAAGGGGAGATTCCATAATAGAGCAAATAGATCGCCCTCTTCCCCTGTTGAGAAATCTATCACTGAAGGCACCCTCTATGCATAATGAAGCTACCATTGTATATACATACCTCGACGGATAAAGATCTTTCAATAAACCTGACTAGGCGGTAGGTATGCTGTTGATTGGACAGTAGACTATGATCAATTTTAGTCCTAATTTACTCTGACAAAAAGAAATGCAGCGAGGTCCCTAGTTTCCTGTGTAGAAACCCACCTTTTTCATACACAAATTTATCAATGATACGAACATATGTCATCTCCACAGCTTCTGCAGAAGACATTGGACCCAAACCCGTCAGAACTGACATTAACATAGACAGTCTTTAACTCTTTAAAGCGAGGATTTATTATGATCTTATTAGGTACCAAAATGGCAAAATTTGTTTAGTTACAAGTATTTATTTATGACCATCTCTCATGGGACTGCCTGACTAATTTTGCCCAAGCCAAAGCTTGCATGTAGACACCAATTTATGCAAATTCTTCGAAAATTTGTAATGTCGTCATTGTTCTAGAAACTTAATTGGTTTGAAAGATCCCCGGGATATGCCTATACCCTGGTATCCATATGAGGTACGGTGGTCCCAAATTTAGCCGACATCATGTATAGATGGCGGTAGTAGTTTGAAAAAAAATTCTTCGTGAAATGTGGTATCGTTCTAAAGCATATGTTTTAAGTTTCAAGGCGCCACGTTGCTTAGTTTTTTTTAGGAATTCAAAAGTAGTCGATCTGAGCGAATTTGTAAACATGGGAAAAAATGGTCACCGATACTTACTTAATACAATACTTTCCAACTATTATTAAAACCGAGCTAGATTGTACTTTGTGGGAGTCTGCTCCTTCGTTTACAACTATAAAATATTGGGTGGCACAATTAAAAAGGGGCCATACGAGCTGCCAAGACGAACGCCGTAGTGGTCGACCAAATTAGTGTCCACTCCAGAAATGGTTAAAAAAAATCCACATAGTGCTATACATCGCATAAAGACGGAAAAATGATGACCAGAAAGCTGTACGCAAAATGGGTGCCGCGTTTTCTCGCAATCAAGACAATGCCCTAGTTTACACATCCACTATTGCGATGGCCAAAATCAATGAATTAAAGTTTCATTTCATTGCTTCAGCACACACCTTATTCCCCAGATTTAGCTGCCTCGGATAGTTTTTTGTTTCTAAATTTCAAAAAATAGCTCGGCGGAAAAGTATGATGTTGCGCAATGAAGAGGTGGAGGTTGCGGTTGATGGCTATTTTCAGCAGCTAGTCAATTCTTACAATAAACAGATATTGAATCGCTGGAAAAAGTGTATCGAGTTAAAAGGAGATTATGTTGAGAAAAAAAGAAAAATAGATTTAAATAGATCCCAACAAGGGCGTTATCGAAGGATGCGAAGATGCGTCAAAGGGTCCAGAAACCTATTTCAGTTCCTCAGTGTCCGAAGACATGTAATCATCGGCAGAATTAGATGGTACATCATTTGTGCTGTAGCCTCAGGATCCAGAAATAATTGTCGAGCATGGTTCCGCACTTTCTGCCGACTGAGTGGTAATCGCATTTGATGCCTCACCTTCCGTAGTGGGGTCTACATCCTGCTTGTATACCTTCAGAACTATAGTCCCGAAACCATGTCATGTTCTTAAATTATAAAAACAATACTTTTGGAAAAAACTTTTTTGAGCTATTTTTGGACCAAATTTTTGGTTAGCTAGTTTCGTAAAATTTTTTGAGCCAATTTTGTCGAACAATTACTGGATCCGCCTGAAAAATCTCGTTAATGCCATAAAAAGTATGAAGCAATTCAATTCATGTTTACTTTTTCTATGGAAAAGTTATCAGAAACCACCTTTTCTAAGGCAAAATTTACAGAAACCACAATTTGTAAGAAAAAATTATCAACGACTACATATACGCAATATATATCACAGATCACCGCTTCACAAGGAAAAGTTGTCAGTGATTAACTTTTTTAAAAGAAAGATTGTCAGAGATCACCTTTTTCTAAAGAAAAGTTGTCTGAGACCACTTTTTTGTCAGAGTCCACAAGATGGTCGCCAACAGTCACCTTTTTCTAAGGAATATTTGATAGAGACCAACTTCTTCTAAGGAAAAGTTGTCAAATACCACATTTCACTTGCTACGAGCCAAAAGTTTAACACATCGATGAAAAAAGAAGCGTAAGAAGAGAGTGGCAACAATATCGCTCCCCAGCAATGAGAAAAAAAACTAAAAAATTGCCAGAAGAGATTGAAATCAGTCCTAAAATCAGCCGAGGAAAGTGATCTAAAAATATATTTGCAATCTCTGGATCCTACCCAGAAAACAGATTATAGTCTCTGGAAGGCCACAAAAAATATGCGAGGCACTGATGCGCATGAATCCCCAATTCTCCTTGAAAATGGGAACTGGGCAAAAAGCACAGAAGAGAAAGTAAATGCATTCGCAAACTACCTCGAGTCCGCTTTTACACCCAACAGTGATATATCTGAAATCTATCCGCCCGTGATAGATATAATTCCTCGCACACTCTATCAGCCCGTGATAAACGACATAATTCCTCGCCCAATCTATCCGCCCGTGATAGATGATATAATTTCTCACCCAATCTATCCGCCCGGGATAAATGACTCAATTCCTCTCTCAATCTATCAGCCCATGATAGATGACATACTTCCTCGTCCAATCAATCCGCCCGTGATAGACGACATAACTCCACGCCCAATCTATCCGCTCGTGATAGATGATTTAATTCCTCGCCCAATCTATCAGCCCGTGATAGATGATATAATTCTTGGCCCAATCAAGCTTAGAATAAAGGATGTTGAAAAATCTGTCAAAGAACTAAAATTAAAGAAATCGCCCGGAGGAGATGGTATAACAGCGAAAATGATTAAAGAACTTCCTTTTCAGCCTTGAAAATTGTGTTATTTGTATTCAAAGTAATTCTCCGTGTAGGTTACTTCTCCCATCTTGGAAGAGGTCTGAAATCGTGATGATACCGAAACCAGGCAAAGGTCCAACTCAAGTCAAATCCTATCGCCCTATAAGCTTACTATCGATACTTTCAAAAATGTTTCAGTCCATTCTCATGAAGAAAATCACACCTCATATAATTTCTCACAATATTATACCTGACCATCAATTTGGTTTTAGAAAAAGTCATAATACTATACAACAGGTACGCCGTAACCTGCATCAAAAGAGCTTTTGAGAATAAAGAATACTGTTCGGCGTTATTCATAGATATTTCCCAAGCATTTGACAAAGTCTGGCACGAAGGACTTTTGTATTTGACTAACCGGTCTTTTAAAGTTCATACAAATGGCATTTTTTCTAGCCCTAAGAAATTAAATGCCGGTGTCCCACAGGGGAGCATTCTTGGCCCTATAATGTACGTCATTTTTACGGCAGATATGCCCATAACCAACTTTACGCACACGGTTACTTTTGCGGACGATACTGCTTTCGTCAGTACTCATAAAAACCCTTCAGTTGCGTCCGATCAACTGCAGTCTCATGTCCGAATCCTAGAAGAATGGTTAATAAAATGGAGAATAAAGGTGAATGCCTCAAAGTGTACTCATGTTACTTTTACCCTGCGAAGGGATACAAGTCCTCAAATTTATATTTTCAATTCACAGATTCCCCAAAAGGATCATGTAAAATACCTTGGAATCCATTTAGATCGGCTTTTGACGTGGTCGCGCCACATAGACTCTAAAGTAACTCAAATAAAACTCAAAACTAATCAACTTCAGTGGCTTATCAGCCAAAGATCTGCCCTAGATCCAGAGTATAAAGTTCTTTTATACAAAACGGTATTGAAGCCAATTTGGACATATGGTATCCAGCTCTGGGGTACAGCGTCCGCTTCAAATGTATGCAAATTACAAAGAAGACAATCGAATATTCTTCGTTTAATTACACTAGGTCACAAATAACAAAATTGTCTCTGTTATTTGTTTCTAGCATACTTTTTCTCATTGATTTTGACCTACTAAACACGAAAATGAGTTTTTAAAATTTTTCTGTCGATTGGTTTTCGAGATTGGAGGTACACTTAAAATTTTGAGCATATCTTTCGTCTTCTTTGACGTATTTGATCCTACTACTACTCAAATTAAAGCAAATTGAGCCGTCTACAACTCATTCTCAGAAAATGTTCAAATCGGGTGAGTAGTTTTGATGTTGGCGGCTTAAAAAGGTTAAAAAACTGCGTTGTTTTAGTAAAAATGTGGCAGAAAAATTCATATAAAAATGCATATAAAATATAAAACGCGATGCTAACAGCGGCTTTGGTTTTTTTACGTATAGCTGGCATTTTTCCAAAGAAAATAAGCACTTACTTAACAAAATCTGACAACAAATAGCGGACTTATAATTTTTTTTGTAAAAGACCGAAATTCCGCTATTTCACGATATTTTGATTTTCATTATTTGCACAGCTTACCTACCCAACGCAAACGAATAAATACATTTGAACTTAATTTAAAATAAACAAATTAGTCTTAGTATATTATTTTTTAATTTATTTAGAGCACTATATACTCAATGTATGGCACAGTTAGAAATGGATGTGCCAGGTTAGCTAAACTAACGAAATTAACCAAATCAACGCCCAAAGAAAAATGAGTAGAAACAAAGATATAACTGTACATTTTATGCCATGTGGAAAAACAGCTGACTTCTTCTTTGTTTTTTGTATTCGCTGCAATTGGTCTCACGTATTAGGGTCCAAATGTAGTCACCCATCATAGCCGTGTCATAGATGCCCTGATAGCGTCGTTCCATAGCCTTCAATTCCTGATGAAAGCGCTCGCCGTGTTCGTCGCTCACGTCTCCTAAATTCTCAGGGAAAAAATCCAAATGAGAATGCAGAAAGTGTATTTTAAGTGACATGTGCACTCCTACCCAAAAATGAAAAAAACGAGAATTAAAACGCTTTTTAAATTAACATTTGTTTCAAAAAAAACCTACCCATTGCTTCATAGTTCTTTACCAGATCCTCAACTATGTCCTTATAATTATCGCTTTTGTTGTTTCCTAAAAAGTTTTCCACAACAAGCCTGAAGGAATTCCATGCTGCGGCTTCGATGGGTGATAACAGCTTCGGGAATGTTTCATCTTTCAACATTTTTTTTTATCTCGGGTCCTGCGAAGACTCCTTCTTTAATTTTTGCCAGCGAAAGATAAGGGAAAATTGACCGTAAATAGGCAAAAGCTTCACCTTCTTTGTCCAATTTTTTGGCAAAATTTTTTATCAAACCCAATTTTATGTGCAGCGGCGGAAGTATTATATTTTCACGGTTCTCTATTAGTGGTTTGCGCTGAACATTCGCTTCTCCAACTACAGGTTTCGTTCGTTCCGGCCATTTTTTTGGAATATAATGCTGATCATCAGCGCGGCTATTCCAAAGGCACAGAAAACAGCAATGTCGCGTATAGCCTCCTTGGAGTCCACACAGAATGGCCACAACTTTGAGGTCGGCGCATATTTTCCAATTATATTTGCTATACTCTATGCATTTCAGCAAAATGTTCATAGTTCTCCTTTGAATGAACCGCATGAGCAATAGGAAGAGATGGCTTTTCATTCCCATTATGTAAGAGAACTGCCTTCAAGCTCTCTTTGTTGCTGTCAATAAACAACCTCCATTCATTGGGGTTGTGAATTTGGTGAAGCTCTTGGAACAAGCCGGAAATGTCGCTGCAAAAACATATTTCGTCTTTCTTTGTATAAAATTTTGCATACTGCTGGTGACGCTTCCTGTACGCTGTTACTTTCACTTCTGAATCCGCAAATCCACACTGTACCATCCGAGACGCAAAAAGTTCGGATTTCTCCTTAGTGAGACCAAAATCGCGCACCCAATCGTTTAGTTCGGCCTGTGACAGTAATTTTGACTCGGACTCTTGATCTGACGATTCTGCTTTTTGAAGAGATGCACCAGGGCACACTGGATATGGTACATCATTCGAATGTGGTACTGGAAGTGCAAACGATCCCACTTGAGCGTAGTTCCATTTTAAAAATCTCCCTACCCTACTGTTTGTGGTGAGGCAAAAATAACAGTCTGTGGAATGGCATAGCGGCTTTTTCCACATCATTGGTGTATCGAATTTCATATGGCGCCTAAAATTAAAATAAATTACTATATTTGCTTTGCTTAATGTGTTTAAATAAAAATTCTTACCTTCCGCCAGCTGCCCAGTTGGTTAGGATTATATAGCAAAGATCACATAGCGACTTAGGTGTCCATGGTTCTGTGATATTTGGTGAAATACCAAAATAATTCAAATAGTGCAATTGCACTGCTGGAGTAAACGTGTGTGCGTGATTATTCTTTATAAACTCGCCACAAACACTGCAGAAATTGTCTGGATTGTTCAAACACTCGAACACACGTAGTCTTTTACTCATTGTCTTACTTGTTGGGTAGGTATTATATGCACTTAAATTCAATTTGTTTCACTTTTTACTCGTACTACTCGCGTTCGTAGACACTTGTTGAATGACAAAAAACGATAAATGAACACCTATAAATACTAAGTATGTTACAATATTTTACTGACAGGTACTTATGAATGGGCGCATCTTTTAAGGGTGGCTATATACCTGATTCAGCAAGTGTGCGTTTCAAATTGTGGAAAAGTTTCCAAATAATGACCACTCACAAATGTGGGGGGAATTTCTGTAAAAAAATCCGATACAGGTAGCCATCGGGAAAACACACATCAATAAAAAAGTGTAATTCCCTTTTTTCCCTTTAATTGACTGTGAGCGGAGTAGCAGTCATAAAGGAACACGAAGAGCGTCCACGCACATTCAGAAGCGTATATTACTCTGCAACCACAATCATAAAAATTAAATAACTATTTGTGTATTACTTATTTTTTTAATTCTGAGAATCATAAAAATTGCGTAAACGTTTTTTCCAAACAATTTTGTACATGTAAAGTGGGTTTGCCAAAATTCGTATCGTAAAATGCACCTGTGTTTCTATGTTCTGCATTTTCATTATACCATTTTCGACGAAACGTCCCTACGGTATTGTAAATAGGTTTTTTACAATTATGAAATATTTGTGTTATTAATATTAATTTAAAAATTTTATCAAAACTGCAAAGTGCTGTGACATTTGAAAAAAATTTCCAAAAAAAAAATGCTGATTTCACTAAATTTTTGAAATTTCACGTCCCTTGCCAGAACAGAAGACATTAACCCAGGGTGGTGAAATTTTGAACAGAAGTAACTTATGTATAGGAGCAACTGTTCCGTTCTATTCCAAAAGGATTATAAAAAACTTGCTTTTTCGATCCCTCCTAGTAGGTTTGCTGTGCAAATAATGAAAATCAAAATATCGGAATTTCGGTCTTATACCAAAAAAATTATAAGTCCGCCATTTGTTGTCAGATTTTGTTAAGTAAGTGCTTATTTTCTTTGGAAAAATGTCAGCTATACGTAAAAAAACCAAAATCGCTGTTAGCATCGCGTTTTATATTTTATATGAATTTTTATATGAATTATTCTGCCACATTTTTACTAAAAAAACGCAGTTTTTTAACCTTTTTAAGCCGCCAACATCAAAACTACTTACCCGATTTGAAAATTTTCTGAGAATGAGTTGTAGACGGCTCAATTTGCTTTAATTTGAGTAGTAGTAGGATCAAATACGTCAAAGAAGACGAAAGATATGCTCAAAATTGTAAGTATACCTCCAAAAATTTAAAAAAAAAGTTCAAAAATTTGTATCTCGAAAACCAATCGACAGAAAAATTTTTAAAACTCATTTTCGTGTTCAGTAGGTCAAAATCAATGAGAAAAACTATGCTAGAACCAAATAACAAAACGACTGTTGGCTAGTGTTACAGGTGCACCATGGTATATAAGAAACGCTAACACCCATAAGGATCTCAACATGCCAACAGTAAAAGAGGAAATTGAAAAATATTGCCGGTGTTATGTGGGCAAACTATTAAATCATCCAAACAACCTGGCTCGAGAACTACTCAATTTTGAAGATCATAACCGCCTTAGAAGGAGAGATACGCTGGACATGATTTAAATTAAAACTAATCAAAAACACAAATGAAATGAAATTATGAATTCTTAAATTTGAAATGTTAACCTTTTTGTTAAAGTAAAAAATCTAGTCTCAATGGTTTATTCGAAATGGCAATAACACAGAGAATAGTATTTTAGGTTAAGATTTGTCAACTTATTGTTATTTTCATTGTATAATAATGAAAGATTCAATAAAAAATGTAATGAATTGGAAAAAAAGACATCGAAGGAGTGACCTAAGACTCTAAGTATGTTCGGCGGAAATTCGTTTTGTGTCATTTTAAGACATTTGAGCAATGTCCGTCAGTCTGTGTGTCTGTCTTCTGGCTGGTTTGCATGATAACTCTCGAAAGGAGTAACCGATTGACTTCAACTTTGGTACGCGGCAATATTTTTCTCTATCTCCGGTTAAGTTCGAAGATGAGCTATATTGGTCCACTACTCCTAGTACCTCTCCCACAAAGGGTTAACATTTAGTGAAAAATCGATTATTTAATAACTTCTATACTAATTGTTCGAATCTTCTATAATTCCAGATATAGTATTAGTTTATTAGCAGCTATCACCTCGAGAAAATTGGGTAAAGTTGTCACAGCCCTTTTGATACCTCCCACACAAATGGACCAGTTTGCACCAAAAGTTAACGGGTTATAACTTTAATAATAGTGCATACAAATACTTGCAATTTTGTACAGTGTAATTCCTTTATATAAACAACATAGAAGTTCTTCCGTACATAGAAATATTTCATTCCGGTCAAAAACTTGAACTAAAATTCTTATATTTCATATAAATTTTAACTTGCCCCAAATGCATACTTAAGTGGAATTCCGGCAAATATGTCATCATTCACACGCCAATTAAAAACTCTTTCCGTTAAATGTCCAACTAAATGCATTGTCAATAACTAAAATGTGTCAACCTACATAAGGATAATAACTTACAATTAACACAAATGTGATGGTTAATGTACACCCCATACGGATGAAAAACAAAGAAAATTTTATTATTTTCTCGCACAGAATGTACCACAAAAGAAGTGCAATTTTACTGCACCAGAACTCAGCAGAACACTCTCGACTTTATGTAGGTGGGGGAATGGACACACACATGAAAGGCGACCGTCGAACAAAAACCCATTTTAATTTACAAGTGTTTTTATTTTTCTTAAATTTATTGGTAAAAATACCACAGTCGGTATAAAAAAGTGAACAAAAAATATAAAGCATACGTACGTTGCTATGACAAAAAAACATCATGATTGACCATGCAGCGTTTGAGAGGCAATTATGATTAAATTGGCAAATAGTTCACATGCCTCCAAATATGGTTGATCGATCGCAAAACAAGAACCACCACAATGCACGTTTTCTTTTGGCTTTTTTCATCGCTTCTTTTGTTTCGAGTTTTTTTTGTCGACATTAAAGTTGAAGCAGCAACATCGACTTTTCTATCGAATAACATCAGCTTCAATGTTCGCAAAAAAAAATACGTTAAAGAAACGCGACTGCCAACGAAAACAAACTTTTTTTAAAGTTAAGCCGAAGGAATTCCTTTGGTCCAAATCATGGTGATGGATAGATTGCGTTGAGGGTCCGTTTTTTCGTTGAGTTTGTTTAGAATATATGTATGTACTCTCATAAGAAAAAAAAACATGGGGAAGTATGATAAGGTAGGTGAAGAATATATACAGTAATACTACCTACAGTATGGCTTTACAGTTACTAAACCCCAGTAAAAATTGGGAGCAATTGCCACGCCCATTTTGTTACATACTACACAAAAGGTCAAATCGTACCAAAATTAAATATCTTTAATACAAGTACATACATACAAACAATTAAAATTCTATCGCACTATCTACTGTTCAGGGTAAAATGGGCGTATATGTTTATCTTCTTCTGGCACTCCACCAACAAATTGACAGATTCGTTCAAAAATAATATCCCTATAACTTCTGTAGTAATCACCTAAATATTTTCATATTCTATGTTCCAAACAATTTTCGAATAACTATAGACTGACAAAGAATTTGTAAAATTATTTAGACGTTTGTTATGCGAAACATATATATTTAAGATCAATTGGATAAAAACCAGCATTTCACTTCCGGCCCTCTTAAAGATCCATAGAAAAATTACGCCGTGTTTGTGTGTGTGTATGTGTTTGGTGACTGCTTTTCAAATGTGTGCGTGTAGTTTTCAATTAAACTCAATTTGTTTGTTTGCCGCTTGAAAAAGCACATGATCTTCTGAATTCGAATGCGAGACTCTTTTTTTAACGTCAAGAAGAAGAAAAAAAAAAACAAAATCACAAGACCCAGAACAAAAAAATCTACTACAAAACTGCATCAAGTTACCAAAGTGCGAGGTACGTACGTACCCCCATCTAAATTTGTGCCCCGACTGACCGGCCTGCCGTGTCACATGACGCATCGTACAACGCGAAACCAGCAAAGAAAGAGCGGCAGCAGCAGCCGCCACCACCATAGCAAACGCGTTTCGCTCGCTTTGTGTTCCTTCACTCGCTGGTTCGCTCGTTGCGTTTTTGTTCGTACAATTGATGCTCATTGATCGAAATTGTAATGGACATAAATAAAACAAGATCAATCAATTGATTTATTTTGACATGTTGCAACAAAAACTTCAACAACATCAAAAACTTGTATCTTAACGTGGTCGTCGTTGTCGTCGTCAGCGATGGTGGTGTTGTTGTTGTATGGTCATGGCGTTGTATGCAACACAAAGCACACACGCGCAGTCGCACTAGCACTGCTAAAACGGCTCTCGTCACCCTCCCGGCCATTATAACACAGTGGGGAAATTATCAAAAAAATAAAGAAATATATCTGAGGATTTCCACTTTTCATGAAACATTCCGTACTTGTTTATATAGGGTGATCCATTTCGAGGTTCCCTACTTTTTTAAAGAAAACAAAATACGGAAAATTCAAATTGAATGAGATAGAAAAAATATTACCACATACCGTATTTGAAGTCAATCGGTTACTCCTTTCGAGAGTTATCGTGCGCACCAGCCAGCAGATAGACAGACAGAAAGACGGATGGACATTGCTCATTCGAATTAAAATGACCCAAAACGGATTTCTGCCGAACGTACTTGGGGTCAGAGGTCACTCCTTCGATGTGTCACGAGTATACCCTCGTCACACTATAGTGAGGGTATAAAAAAATAAACTAAGAAGAATGATGGAATAAAATGTCGCATGCAAATGTGATTTATATTAAATAAAAAATAAACTACTTAATATATTTGAATAAAATCAAAAACATGATTAAGATACATCAATGCGATACATTTTAAAATTAGTCGAAACAAAATAGTCCTTCAGGTTTCGCTGAATCCAGTGTTTGATTTGTTTGCTTTGAAAGCTACTTCTATTTTTATTTATTTATTTATATGAATTACAATACAAAGTAAATTTATATTCTAATTTTACGGTCCAGGGAAAGGCCGGGTTACAAAGACCATATGGCTAAATGTTTGCAGCGACAGACCAGAGCCTCTGGTGGGAATCGAACCCACAACCCCCAAACTCATAGGCGAGTACGCTACCAACTCGCCTACTGGGGCGCTCTACTTCTATTTTTGTCGCATGTTAATGGCTTGGTTTTTTTTGTAATTATCTTGGAAACGAACAATTGGTCAAAATCAATCTTAGCACCAATTATAGTGTTAATCTATAAGGCAATAAGTTTCGCCTTTTGTTTTAGCTGGCGTGAAAAAACATGATAAACAAATTGGGCAAAAAAATCGGGTTTTTTAAAAGAAAACAGTGCATATTTGAAAGAATCTACTCGGAAAGAAAAATGTCATACTAAATTCAAGTAAAAATTCTTAATTCAAGCCGAAATCAAACTTAAAAATTTAAGTACGTTCGACCTAAGTTTTTCTTAAAACAAGTATAAATCAGCTTAAATTGAAAAAATCAGCCTAATATGGCTTCAATTAAGAAGAAAAAGCTTACTTTAATCTCTGAGAGGCAGAACAATTATAGAGCATAATAAAATTACCCTCTCAACCACTCTCACTGAAGTGGTTGATTTTGGCTGAAGCAACATCAAACACACACGCATATAAATCGAGGGATGTATATGTATATATAAACATTTGTGCGCAACCATATCCAGTTGGTTTCTCGTTCAAGCGATGTTTGTAAATAAAGGGTGGTTAAATTGTAAGGGCCGATGTCGAATGTGAACCAAACCTAAACATCAAGTTTTTTTCTGAATTTCATTTGACATTTCTCAATTTCAGACTAACTCAATTTGAACCATGGAAAGATACACAATCGAGCAATGCGTTAAAGTTTTTAAGCCTTTTACGAAAATGGGTGTTCAAATCAAAATGCATTTCTTGCATTTCGTGATGTTTTTTTTTATCAGCATAATCGACCACATGTGTCCACAATCGGGAGAATTGTGCGCAAATTTCAGCAAACCGGGTCTGTAGGAGATGTGAAAACACCTGTGCATGCTCGCCCAGTTCGTTTGGTGCGGCTTATGGGCTGGCGACGTCATCGGACCATACTTCTTGGAAATGAGGCCGGTCAGGCAGTTACTGTGAATGGTGTTCGCTATCGTGAGATGATAACGAACTTTTTATGGTTCGAATTGGAAGATATCGATGTGGACAATATGTGGTTTCAACAGGACGGTGCCACACAGCCAATAAATCAATGGCTCTTTTGCGCATCAAATTCAATGGCCGTGTTAGCTCACGTCGTGGCGATGTCAATCGGCCGCCAAGATCATGTGATTTGACACCGTTGGACTTCTTTCTTTGGGGTTATTTGAAAGAAAAGGTGTACGTCGATAAGCCAGCAACAATTCAAGAGCTAAAAGATGATATAATTCGGCACATTAACGGCATAGAACCTCAATCATGCCTCAGCGTCATAGAAAATTTGGACCATCGGATGGAGGTGGCCGATATTTTGTTCCATACATAATTGAACCATACCAATATAATCGTATTAAAAACAAATGACAATAATTTTCTAAATAATTTGTGTTTTATTCAAAATCAACATCTGGCCTTAAAATTTAAACACCCTTTACATTACTTGGCGTGATTTTTTGGATTTAAGTTTTTTGAAGTTGTTAATAATTCTTGTTCGTTTCGTTTATGGAATTCCTTACACTATTGATATTTGAATCGAATAATTACAGCTAAACTTTTACTTTTGCTGTCAAGTATTTGTATTTTGACATACCATTTTAAAAATTTGCATTCTTTGCAATACAGAGGCAAAAATTGTATAAATAATATAAATAATAAACAAAGTATGATCAAGCTTAAAACATGTATTGGTTAGGCTTAAATCAAGTATTATCAGGCTTAAATCAAGTATTAGGCAAGCTTAATACAGTCAAAATTTTCTTCATTGAAGTCGTTTCGCACTCAAATCCATACCATAAAATTCTTAAATCAATCTCTTTATGCTTAAAATAAGAATATTTCGGCTTAAAACAAAGCCTAATCAGGCTTAATGAGCGCAAAGATTAATAATTCAGGGCTTAAAAATCCGAACATGATTCAAGTATTTTGTACTTGGTTTAAGAAAATCTGTACTCACCGTACTTTTAACACCGCTACGGCTTGATTCAAATACGGAGTACTCAATTTTTTCTTTCTGTGTATAGATAAATCCATAAATTATAACCCATATTAAAAAAAAACATTTTTCATATATATTTTTTGTCCATTTTGTTTGGGAGGTCCCAAAAGGGGGTGGCAATAACGCCCATTTTTTAATATACCATGAGTACTATAAATGCATTACACTGTACAACATTTATTCTGATTGTGTGTGCAGGAATCCAAGTTATAAGCCGTTACCTTTTTCAGATTTCAAAATGGTCCATATGTATGGGATGTACAGACTAATTCAAGTCCGCATAACAGCATGTCTTGGGTCCACAACTCTAACAAGGTTTGTAAACAGAGGGACCCCACAAAGAGGAGTACTGTCTCCACTAATTTGGAACCTAGCGGTGAAAGAAATCCTGTTAGATCTAGAACGTTGCGGCTGCAAGGTCGTGGCATTTGCAGACGACGTGGCAATCGCAGTGAGTGGCAAATTCGAAAACGTCCTCCGCGACATTCTACAGGTGGCTCTGAACAAATTGGCTAGATGGACAAGAAGCAGCGGTTTGGGCATAAACCCAAACAAGACTGAATTGGTTCTCTTTACTAGGATGAATAAAGTCCCACATGTGCATCCTCCAACTCGGATAAATGGAACAGATCTAGTCTTTTCTGAAAGTGCAAAATTTTTAGGAATAATTCTAGATAGAAAACTGTTATTTAGACTTAATGTATTGGAACGTGTAAGGAAGGCTAACGTCGCCTTATATTCCTGCAAAAGGCTGTAGGGTCGCGGTGGCATTGTGGTATGGTGGACGGCAACTGACAAACTAACCATCACCAACCTACTAACGAAGGTTCAGAGAACTGCCTGCCTGAGCATAAGCGGAGCCTTAAGGACTACAGCGACCGAGTCTCTACAAGCCCTACTCCATATACTGCCGATTAATATTGTGAGAAGTTGCAACCAAAGCGGCAATAAGATTAAACTACCTATCAATGTGGAGGTACAAAAACTACGGTCACATGAGAATATCAAAGTGTAGTGCTATGGTAACCGACCGAGTAGACTATATACCAACGGTGTACACCTTCGAGAGAAATTACATCACTATGATGCCCGCGAGAGATGAATGAGTTGGAAGAAAACCAGGTAATAGAAACCATCTCCACTTTTACACGGATGGTTCGAAGCTTGATGAAAAGGTTGGCTTCGGAGTACACTGTACAGAGCTTAGATTGGATATAGCTCACAGACTACCAGATACTTGCAGATACTTGATACGTGTCTATCAAGCCGAAATAATGGCAATATGGGAAGTAGCCAAGTGGCTGAGTCGCAACATAGTAACCAACACTGGCGTTGTCATTTACTCGGACAGCCAGGCTGCCATCAATTCTATGGAGGCAACATCCCTAAATTCACAAACAGCCCTCGACTGCCGCAGATCTCTTAACGAGATGGCTGAGCAGTTTAACATACACCTCATATGGGTGCCTGGGCATAGGGATATCCCGGGGAACTGCAAAGCCGATGAACTTGCTAGGAAAGGGACGACATTACAAATTCTCGAAGAATTTGCATGTATTGGAATTTGCATATATATCCACGTGCAAGCTTTGGCTTAGGCAAGAGGCAATCAGGCAGTCCAACGAAAGATGGACAAAAATCGGCACCTGCAGAGTAGCTAGACAAATCTGGCCAAGGTATGACCTGAGAAGATCAAAATATCTCCTCGCACTAGAGTGGCAAAGATTGTCTACGTTAGTATCAGTTCTGACGGGACACTGCTTGATCGGCGAACACGCCAAAAGATTGGGTATTGACTATAATGACTTCTGCAGAAGCTGTGGAGATGAGGAAGAAGTGGAGAGCATTGAGCACTTGCTATGCGACTGTCCCGCTCTGAGTAAACGACGACTGGACATACTGGGGTCGGCTTTTCTAGGCAGCCTAACAGATCATTCCAGTACCGATATTCGTAATATCGACAAATTTGTATATCAAACAGGTTGGTTTCGATGAGAGGCATTTCAGCCCGTGGTAACACTAGGGACCTAAACTGGTCTATGTGAGCTTGTATAAAAAATACGGCTGCCACCCTAACCTAAACCTATGGGATGTACCAAAAGGGCGTGACAATATCGCCAATTTTTTACGGGACCGTAAGTACTCTAAAAGCATTACACTTCATAAATTGGCAAGTATTTGTATGGACTGATATCAAAGCTATAAGCCGTTAACTTTTTGTACAAAATGGTTCATTTGTATGGGATGAACCAAAAGGGAATTTCGCCCATTTTCTCAAGATAATATTGACCAAAAAATTAATACTATGTGTGGAAATGTGAAAAATTCTAGGTAGTAATATAGAAGTTGTGAGATAGTCAATATTTCACTAAATTTTTACTCTTTGTGGGGGAGGTACTCGAAGGAGTGGACCAACGTAGTCCATCATTGATCTTAGCCTGAGATAGAAAAAAATATTATCACATACCAAATTTGGAGGCAATCGGCTACTCCTGTCGAAATTTATCGTGCGCACCAGCCAGACAGAGTTTAATAAGATTTTACTACACAATGCTATTATCTCGCGTACGGTCAGTTCTAGGAAAAAGTGGTTAAAGGAAGTTTGGGAGATTAGAGAAAGCCCTACAACTCTATCCCCATTACTTGGAGCTTTCAAAAGCCGCAATGGACATTTCTTGACTTCAGCTTTATAAAGAATAGGAAGGGAAAATGCAAACGTCTTTTGGTGAAGCAAGCTGATAACTTATACAAAAAAATCTTATTCACAGATGAAAAAAAAATTTACCTTGCAAGAAAAATTTAACTAACGAAATGATATGGTGTATGCATGGTAGTCTAAGGCATCTTAAATGATTCCACGTGTAAAAAGGTCCATCATACAGCTTCAATCATGGTTTGATGGTGTGTATTTTGCGACTGGGTGACTGAATTTCATTTATGTCAACAAGGGGCCAAAACATTGGCCAAAACATTGGCCAAAAATTACCAACAAACCATTTTGGAAGCTGTTGTGAAGCCACTTAACCATTCCCCATTCCAAAACCAGGAATGGACTTTGTAGTATGATTCTGCGCCGGCACAATGGGTAAACTGATCCAGACATGGCTTTAAATCAATTTGTCAGCTTTCATTTCTTCTGATGGAAGGTTCTCGGCAGCCCAGATTTAAACCCACTGGTTTAAAAATTGTGGACAGGTTTAGAGGACACTGCCACAAAAGATACCCCAACATCGATTCTCTTAAGACTGCTTTGATTCATGCTGTGGCCACTTTCCCAAGGGGACAGCTATCGATGATTGGTCAGTGCGACTTAAGGCATGTGTGAAGGCCGAAGGTGGACATTTCGAATGAAGGCTTGCTTGTTGTATACAATATATGTCAATAAATATATACGATAAATTTGGTCCAAAAGGATTCACTACTTTTAATGTTATAGCATAAAATGTGTGTAACAGTATTTATGTCCCTACTAAGTATACCCTGTAGGAAATGCCATTAGTAAAATTGTAGTGATTTACTTGTGACATTGTCAGTAGTACTACAGACAAAATGTGCCCCTGCCCATGTAATCTCCTATAGACATTTAACATTAGCTGTCATTGAAAAACCACCAGTAGACATTTGAACCAAAGATTCAGCAGTAAATGTTAAATGTCAAAGTAAACCATATGTAGACATTTGCAACAAAGATTCACTAGTAAATGTTAAATGTCAAAGTTAACCATATGTTGACATTTGGAACAAAGATTCACTAGTAAATCTTAAATGTCAAAGTAATTCATATAGAGACATTTGAACCAAAGATTCAGTAGTAAACTTTAGTGACCCTGGTCTACATCTTTATAAAGGTGGGAGCAGTACACTTAAACACATATATTTATATGCTCACTTTCTTCGAGGCTGGCTAAACCTTTTATTCATTTAATTAACAAAAAATAATAAATTCTGGAATGTACATAAAATTAAATGCATTTAATTTTGACAATAGTTTCTCCAAACACTTCCTAGAAGGAGTTGTTTCTATGTACCACTGCTTTAACTTCTCCCGCAACGTCAATTTCGGAACGCCAAAATCTTCCAAATTCTCCACAAAATCTTCACTTTCTCCCACAATATGCATTTAGCTGTTTTCTTGCTCACATTGCAACCTTCTATTTTTATATGATATTGTTTGTTTTTTTACAAGTCTTTTATAATTTCTTTTACTAATTTTTTGTTATTTTATAAAATACTTGTTATCATCTTTTTAACACACAAAAATTATTTTCACAAAACGAACGCGTGCTTCCTTGACAGAAGAAAATAAAGGAATGAAAAAAGAACAACTGTCAAAAAACAACTGTACAACAGTTGTCTGTAAAGTATTTCTACTCGCGCATAAAAGTAAAGTTGTAGACTTTTTACCTTGTTCAATTGTCACTATAGAACAAGTGGTGACATAGAGACATATGGTGCCTGGCTGAGTGCAGGGTATGTACTTGGTTTGTTAGTAAAGAAGCAGCACTTTCCATTATCTTCCAAATACCCCACTGTGCGCAGTTGGGCATGCGCAGTGTGGTGTTGTTTTGGCTTCTGGCGCTTTTTCTTGACAATTTGCTGTATTAGTTGTTGTTGCCCCCTTATGTTGCATGTTGGGGTGATGTTGATGTCCAAGAGGGCTTTTTACCAATTTCTGCTATTGTTGTTGTTGCTGCTGCCTTCTTAAACGGAGTTTAAGTTAATTTGCGTGTTTTTTTCTCCAAGGAGTTTGTTAAGCTTCATTCCGTTCAATACACTTGAGAATTATTTGCTTTGTTGGTTGCAAAAAAAAAACTTTTTCGTAAATCAGGTTGTTTGTTTGTTTTTAACCAATATTTTTGGTATCTGGCTTTTAACGATTACCCACAATTTGTGGCTTATTTGTTTTGCAGGGTAGTCACTCGGTATGCATGTATATCTGTGTATGTACATATGTATGTCCAAAATAAATTAAGTTGAATAATTTTAGTTTGGTTTTGGTGCTTGTCATTTGCCGTTTTAGTTAACCGGCTATGATGTTTGCCAAAATTGTAAACAAATTTATTTTATGTTACAAAAATTTGAATGAAATACTTGAATACAAAATGTTTTGAGAGATGAGAGATAGCCCACCAACGAGTCAATGAGTGATTCATCGTTTCATTACATTTCGAATTGTAAAACAAAACTAAACGAATTTAAATAAAATATCTATGACTTATTTTTATCATTTCTATCTACTAGTATTAGCTCAAGGACTTTCGGCAATCATTAAAAATAATAAACTAAATAATAAACAAGCCAATGAAGGTTGAAAAAATTAAAACTTCTAAATGTATTTCTTTTGTAATGCAACACAATGGGAACTCCCTATAACATACTCGTACATGGTAAAGTAGGAGATTCATTTATACTGAAATAATTTTATATAATGTTACTGTAGCTATATGAAGGGTTATCCAACAAGAGGTGTTATTTTGGTATTCAAAGAAAAATGCAATTTTTTGAGATAAATGATCGGATGTTTATTTCATAATAAGGAGGAAGGTATGCCGTTAATAATGAAAAACAACATCAGCCATATGGCCACCACGACCACGCTTACAGAACCATATCCTTTTCATGAAATTTTCCACAACGAAATCGCAAAGTGGCTGCCCTATGTTCTCGATAACCTCACGAATTCTATCTTTGAGGTCTTGAATCGACGCTGGGCTGTTGGCGTAGACCTTATCTTTCACGTGGCCCCAAAGGAAGAAGTCGCAAGGTGTTAAATCACAAGATCTCGGTGGCCAATTGTGATCGCCTCTTCGAGAGATAACACGGCCCGGAAACTTTTCTCGTAACAGAGCAATGGTTTCGTTGCTTATGTGGCACGTAGCGCCATCTTGTTGAAAGTAAACGTTGTCCAGATCAATACCATCCAACTGTGACCATGAAAAATCATTAATCATCTCTCGATAGCGCAATCCATTTACCGTAACTGTTGATCCAACCTCATTTTCGAAAAAGTAAGGTCCAATGACCCCGCCGGACCATAAACCGCACCAAACAGTCACACGTTGAGGATGGAGAGGCTTCTCAACAATAACTCTTGGGTTTTCCGAGCCCCAGATGTGACAATTTTGCTTGTTGACGTACCCACCGAGGTGGAAATGGGCCTAATCAGTCAAGATGATTTTTCGATGATTTTCGAATTTTAATAATTTCAATGCGTTGTTGAGTCGTGTATCGTTCCATTTTTAGTAATGGCGTAGTTTCCACTTGTCAAATGTCAAAGAATAAAAGCTTCAAAAGTGACAGCTACCGAAATACCGGGCGATTCAAAATAACACCTCTTGTTGGAAAACCCTGTATAACAACTTTAAAAACTTAAATTAAAAATCGACAAGGTCCGCAATGTTTCAATTTTTTTGTTAATATAATGTATTTGGAAAAAATCTTAAACAATATCAGTTTTTGTTTGTAAACATATATTTTATTTGTGAGAGACAGTTTGCAAATATATTTTGTTGTAATATATTAATTATTATGTGTTCCAAACAAAATGTCTAAATTTTCAAATAAAATGAATTTGTTCAAAAATATATAATATTTAAAAATTTTGCTTCCAAATATATATTTTTTTAATTCAAACATATCAAAAATGACGATTATGCCCCGTCTAAAAATCAAATGTCTTTTGTGAATTAAATTTTGTTCCAGAAAATTAAACCAAAAGTCCTGTTTAGTCATTTTTTTTTTTGGTGAAAATTACAAATTAAAGCGAAATTATTGCCCTTGGCAATACGGAGGACAATCGGGTTTTTTTGGTATGTTTGAATTGAAAGAAAATATACTTGGAAACCATTTTTTTAAATATTATATATTATGTATATTAAAAAAATTTTATTGAAAATCAAGAAATTTATTTTGGAACGCATATATTAATATATTATAACATAATTTATTTGTAAATTGAATTTCACAAATAAAATATGTGTTTACACACAAACAATGTTATTGTTTAAGAAGTTTTCAAACATATTTTATTTAAAAAGATTTATAAAACTTTGCTGACTTTTTCGAATTTTAGTTAGTTTTTCCTAGATTTCGTGATAAACTTTATAGCTAAATTTATAAATATTCCAATTCGGCACTATTTGTCAATCCATCAATGCAATTTATATTTACAAAAGATTATTCGATTTAAGTTTTAATTAAATTTTACAAACATATAAAATTTATAAAAAAAATGCTCTGTTGACAGCTAAAAAATAGAAAACTTGTCTTTAAATTGAGACATTGATACATTGCCAAAATAAATAATTACAAATTAATCTTTTTTCAGAAATACTAGCTCCAAATAAAAACCAGTAAGGAAAGGCAGAAAGTCGGGCGGGGCCGACTATATAATACCCTACACCTCCCTAACAATGGGATAGGGGTCATTGTGATAATAATTTGAATAATTTGTAAATGGGTAAGAACATATATATGCAGATATATCTAATTCTGAACCGATAATCGCTAAATTAAGCAATATTCGTTCCTAAATTGAGAAACATCTTTCTGTAGAATTTTGTAAGTAAAGTACAACTTCTATCGCGCTTTGTTACCAAATCAGGAGGAACATATATATGGAGGTTATATATAAATCTGAATCGATTTTCCCTAAATACTCATTCATGTAAAATAGAAACCTCTTTCTGTCGAATTTCGTACTGATCGGATATAAAATACAGTCTCTACAGCTCTTGGATGTCAAATCGGGGCTAACATATATACGGGGGCTATATCTAAATCTGAACCGATTTTCTCCGAATTTGGCAGTATTCCTTCATGTAATAAGAAACCTCTTTCTGCCGAATTTCGTACTGATCGGATATAAAATACAGTTTCTACAGCGCTCACATATCAAATCGGGGCTAACATATATATGGGGGTTATATCGAAATCTGAACCGATTTCCCCCAAATTTTGTATTGAATCTGAGTGTATCACGGGACTACTCTCTGTCAATTTTTGTACAAATCTGATCAAAAATGTTGCTTATACAGTGCATATATGCCAAATCGGAGGTACATATATATGGGTGCTATATGTAAATCTGAACCGATTTTAACCAAATTCAATAGGGATCGTCCTTGGGCCTAAAAAAAGATATGTGTGCCAAGTTTCGTTGAGATCGGACCATAATTGCGACATGTACTTTGATTACAAGAATACATCTACAGAGAGACAGACGGAGAGACAGACAGACGGACAAAGCTAAATCGACTCAGCAAGTAATTCTAAGTCGATCGGTATAATAAACGATGGGTCTATTTCTTCTCCTTTTGGGTGTTACAAACAAATGCACAAAGTTATAATACCCTGTACCACAGTGTGGTGTAGGGTATAAAAATCAATTTACGAATATTGTTTGGGACGTAACGTATATATGGGGGCTATATCTAAATCTGAACCGAATTATTCCAAATTTAACAGTGTTCGTTCATATGATAAGAAACCTCTTTCTGCCGAATTTCAGACTGATCGGATATAAAATAAAGTTTTTAAAGCGCTTACATGTCAAATCTGGGGTAACATATATATGGGGGCTGTATCTAAATTTGAACCGATTTTAACCAAATTCAATAGGGATCATCCTTGGGCCAAAAAAAAGATATGTGTAAAGTTTCGTCGAGATCGGACCATAATTGCGACCTGTACTTTGATTACAGACAGACAGACGGACAGACGGACATAGCTAAATCAACTCAGAAAGTGATTACAAGTCGATCGGTATAATAAACAATGGGTCTATCTCTTCTCCTTTTGGGTGTTACAAACAAATGCACAAAGTCATAATACCCTATACCACAGTGTGGTGTAGGGTATAAATATTTGAATGGAACATTTTTTTGTTTAGAACAATATCCTCTCAAACATATAATATGTGTGTGTGTCAAATATTATATATTTGAAGTGTACCCAAACATATGTATATTTCAAGCCGAATATGTTTGGCACAATATACTACAGAAGCAATTTTTTTCAGCGTGAAAGCATCTGCTAATAGAAAACATTTTGTGATATATGTAGTACCTTCACTTCAAACATCGTTCTTTATAGATCCACTTTTTGCATTGAATTTCCCATCCGTTTCCGTGTCTCCCACAACACCCTCAAACCCTCAATAAGCTGCATAAGCTAACTTTCAAATTCAAGATAAGAAATATTGTTTAGATATCCACTTAAATATCGACCAATAATGAATGACTCAGAGGTTGTCAAAAAACCAAATTTGCAACGAAGAAAAAACTACACACACGCAGCACACACAGTCACCCGAAAAATATGAACTTTAACGCATGAAAAATTCGACGAACTTAAGAAAACAACGCTTTCGTCTAGTTGTCAAATTTTCCGGCAACTTATTTCAATCATTGTATGTTTTTTTGTTGTTGCTGTTCAGTTTCCTTACGTTAGTGATTTCTTTACAACACACATGTGCCATAAATACTGTGCAGCAAACACTTAACAGAAACAACTGGCAACTGTTGCACAGTGCTTTGAATCTACATTGGGTATGAAAACCACTTTGGTGTCCACTCAACCATCAATTGTGCATATAACACAGTACAACACAAAAAAAAATAACAGGGTTCTTTCAATGGATTATGGCAGAGGAGACCAAAAAAACATATACGTATATCGGCGTTTTGAAAGATCACATCGGAATTTTATTTTAGGGGGGGTTAAAGTTTCCCCCCTTTGCTGGTTCGTGCAGAATATCGGTATATAAAACTATGTGTTCTGTTCATCTGAGGTGTAGGGTATCTTCAGCAACTTTGTAGCAAATGTTAAGGCCTATATTTTTGTGGAATATATTAACCCTCTGAAGATACCCTACACCTCAGATGAACAGAACACATAGTTTTATATACCGATATTCTGCACGAACAAGCAAAAG
Source organism: Eudasyphora cyanicolor (assembly GCA_963930755.1). Taxonomy (NCBI): domain Eukaryota; kingdom Metazoa; phylum Arthropoda; class Insecta; order Diptera; family Muscidae; genus Eudasyphora; species Eudasyphora cyanicolor. The sequence goes on from OZ005737.1 coordinate 212,695,965, forward strand.
GGGGAAAACTTTAACCCCCCCTAAAATAAAATTCCGATGTGATCTTTCAAAACGCCGATACACGTATATATTTTTTTGGTCTCCTCTACCAGAATCCACTGACAGAACCCTGTTATTTCGAAAAAAGTTTGAAATTGTTGTACAGTGTAATAGAGCTTAATGTAGCCCAAAAATATCATATTATCATCAACCATCATAATATTCTGCATTCCTATTGGAGAAATAACATCAGGACATGGCGATTTAAAAAGTTAAAAGCTGATAAACGCCCAACTTATGTTGGATTTGCTCATCAAAAATTTTAGCAAGGTTTGTATCTCGAAAAGCGATTCAATATAGACCGGTATAAATTCGAATAAGTTCATTGGATAGAGCTGGCATTATGTTCCGAAACACTGTGCGTCGGTGCAGCAACATTAACAACAACAACAACAAAAGGGTATTGGCAACATTCGACATCGAATTGGTCTTAGAAACCATTAGTGCGTGCCACATTCGCGAGTGCGAGTAAGTAACTACTACGAAAGCGAGTGCGGCAAACAAGCAATCAATTAATTTTCAATGTTGCCAACATTTTTCGAGCAATTGCAACAACAAGAAAAAAATCAAAAAAGTAACTCTGACGACGTACAGCTAAAGAAAAACAATCAATGAAATCTTGTGGCAGCGGGTGTTGTCAATTTTAAAAGCAATTAAATTTTGCTTGCAACAGAACCAACGCAAAACTTGGAGTAAATGTCGACTCAAGACACTAACTAATGATAAGTCGACAAAAACTGCATTTAATGAGCTCCGTTTGAATTTCCTCCTTCCTGTTGCACCGACCCCGCCACCATTTGAATGGAGTGGCGCTACTTAAGACGGGTTTCTATTTGTTCTGTTTTTTTTTCTTTCTTTTTTTCCTTATAATTGTTTATATTTATGTATAATTTTAATGATACAATTTTTCACGATTTCAACATTTTGAATGCTGCCATTAATGACAGTGATTTTCGTTTAACAATCCAGTGCCGATTATAATGAGGTATTAATGTCGAAAAGTGACTTAAGTTGATTTTTTTTGCGCAGTTTATGAAAATGTTTTCAAAACAATAAAACAGAATGCATTGTCAAATTGGGTGAGGTCAAAACTAGTACACGGCATCAGGTACATAATTAAAGAAATACAATGAAAGAACAAATAAATGACCGCTACGCTACGTTGGTGGTACAAGTGGAAATTCATTTATTAAAAACGGACATACAGTGGACCGAAGTTTTTTTATTCTCACATTGTTGTATATGGTATTATGACTTTATGCCTCAAATCTGATGATACATGTGTATGAGAACTATATAGAATTGTGAAATAGGCTTTGTCCTTGCAACCATAAAAACCAACATGCCTAATTTTGTTGAGATTGAAAAAAAACTGCACATACCTTTGAAAAAAAAAACTGCATAAGCGACAGACAGATATACACGGGGCAAAATCGCCTTTTTTGATATGTTTGAACTGAAAGAAAATATATTTGGAAAACAAATTTTTAAATATTATATATTTTTTAGCAAATAAATTTTATTTGAAAATCAATAAAATATATCTGGAACGCATATATTAATATATTACAACAAATTGTATTTGCAAACTAAATTTCTCAAATAAAATATGTGTTTAAATACAATTAAAATTATTATTTAGGATATTTTCCAAATATATTTTATTTAAAAACGATTTCAAAAACTTTTGCTGACTTTTTCGAATTTCAGTTTTAATTTTTCCTTGGTTTCGAATTGTACCTCCCAGTTATGATACCATATGCAGCATTAACTTCTGTTTTAAATCAATCATTTCAAATTTCTGAGCCATCCAAGCCATCATAGTTGTCAATCCTCTAAGTATTTTTATTATACGATTTCAATTATTATTATTTATTATTTTTACGAACATTAAAAATTTCTAAAAATTTAACTTTGAATTACTGAAAAATTTAACACAATTTATGTATTTTATTAATACTTAAATGCAAATACATAAATATTTGTTTCGAAATAACGGTCACATTGGGATGTTAACAAATATTTGTTTAGAAAATATCTTCCCAAATCCACAACTTTTGTGTGTACCAAATATTATATATTTCGAGTGTACCCTAAACATATATATCTTTCAAGCCGAATATGTTTGGGACAATATACTACAGAAGCGATTTTTTTTTCAGCGTGTAGATAGAAATTTAAAAGAGACAATTTGAAACATTTTTTTAAAATAAATATAAAATACTAGAATTTTGAATCCCGGCGTTGCCCGAGTTGTCTTTTAATACCGTGATCCAAAATTCGTAAGCTTGAAGATTTTCTAACAAAAATCTTCGATACAAAGGCAACATCAATACAGTACAATTTTACAACTGATCTGAATTTTTAAACTACGAGTATTACAATAATTTCTCTTTAAAAGTTAATTGTTTACGTTTAATTGCTGTTGGACTAAAAGCTGATTTGTCGAAGATTACACGCTGAAAAATATCGATTCTGTAGTATATTGTCCCTGTAGTATATTGTCCCAAATATATTGGGAAGATGTGGTTCTCAACAAAGCCTTGTTTCCGTCCTAATAATTTGTATTTGGGAAACAAATATTTATTTGCATTTAGGTATTCATAAAATTTATATATACCTTAATTTTAAGACAATTTTTATCTGTCTCAGTAATTCAACGTTAATTTTTTTCACGAATTTTAAACGTTCGTAAAATTCTTTAACAGTTGAAATGGTATACGGCGCAAAATCGCATTTTTGATATGTTTGAATAGAAAAACAAGTAAGAAAGTTCCGTCGGGTAAACCGACTATGACTCCCCTCACCTTGAGTCCAAAAAAAATATTCGTAATTTAATTTTGTTTTATTTAAATTATTATCAATTTAAATTGTATTTAATAACTTTAGTATGTACTGGTATTAAAGTTAAAAGCTGTTTACATTTGGTACAAAATGGGGCGTGCCAATAACGGTCACTTTCCTCTGGACTCTAGATACTAAATATAAAAGCATTACACCGGAATTCCATCGAAAAATCATCTTCCAATTTCCACCTCGGTGGCTACGTCAACAAGCAAAACTGTCACATCTGGGGCTCGGAAAACCCAAGAGTTATTGTTGAGAAGCCTCTTCATCCTCAACGTGTGACTGTTTGGTGCGGTTTATGGTCCGGCGGGGTCATTGGACCTTACTTTTTCGAAAATGAGGTTGGATCAACAGTTACGGTGAATGGATTGCGCTATCGAGAGATGATTAATGATTTTTTTATGGTCGAAGTTGGATGGTATTGATCTGGACAACGTTTACTTTCAACAAGACGGCGCTACGTGCGACACAAGCAACGAAACCATTGCTCTGTAACGGGAAAAGTTTCCGGACCGTGTTATCTCTCGAAGAGGTGATCACAATTGGCCACCGAAATATTGTGATTTAACACCTTGCGTCGATTCAAGACCTCAAATATAGAATTCGTGAGGCTATCGAGGACATATGAAAATGATATGGTCCTGGAAGCGTGGTCGTGGTGGCCATTTGGCTGATGTTGTTTTTCATTATTAACGGCATACCTTCCTCTTTATTATGAAATAAACATCCGATCATTTATCTCACAAAATTGTAATTTTCTTTGAATACCAGAATAACACCTCTTGTTGGAAACACTTTACTGTAACAGCATTACACTGTTCAAAATTTCAAGTATTTGTATGCACTGGTATTAAAGGTATAAGCTGTTAACTTTTGGTGCAAAACGGTCCAGTTGTGTGGGAGGCAACAAAAGGGGCTGTACAATTATGCCCATTTTTCTCCCGACTATAGACACAATAAAAACTTTATACTGTACAAAATTTCAAGTAATTCTCTGCACTTATATTGAAGTTATGAACTGTTAACTGTTGGTGTAAAATTGTGCAGTTGTGTGGGAGGTACCAAAAGGGGCGTGGCAACTTTACCCATTTTTCTCAAGGTGATAGTGACTAATAAACTAATACTATGTGGAATTTCAGAAGAATCGACTGAGTAGTATAGAAGTTATAAAATAATCAATATTTCACCACAATTTTACCCTTTGTGGGGGAGGTACTAGAAGGAGTATACCAATATGGCCCATCATCGAACTTAGCCGGAGATAACAAAAAAATATTACTACATACCAAATTTTAAGTCAATCGGTTGCTTTTTTGAGAGATATCGTGCACACCAGCCAGCAGACAGACGGACGGACATTGCTCATTCGACATAAAATAACCCAAAACGGATATCCGCCGAACATACATAGGGTCTTAGGTCACTCCTTGAATTTGTTACACTTTTGGTCTGTAGCAAATGATATATGTATACCCTCGTATCACTAAAGTAAGAAAGTTCAGTCGGGTAAACCGACTAATGAATCCCCTCACCTTGAGTCTGAAAATAGTATTGTTAAATCTATTTAACTTTTTTTTTTGTTTTATTTAAATTATCATCAATTTAAATTGCATTTAATAACTTTAAAGTATGTACTGGTATTAAAGTTAAAAGCTGTTTACTTTTTGTACAAAATGGTCCATTTGTGTGAGAGGTGCCAAAAGGGGCGTCCCAATAACGGTCACTTTTCACTGGACTTTAGGTACTATAAAAGCATTACACTGTACAAAATTTCAAGTATTTATATGCACTAGTATTAAAGTTATAAGCTGTTAACTTTTGGTCTAAAATGGTCCATTTGTGTGGTAGGTACCAAAAAGGGGCGTGCCAATTACGGCCACTTTTCTCTAGACTATAGGTACTATAAAAGCATTGCACTGTACGAAATTTCAATTATTTGTATGCACTGGTATTAAAGTTAAAAATATTAACTTTTGGTACAAAATGCTCCATTTGTGTGGGAATTACCGAAAGGGGCGGGTCAATAACGCCCATTTTTCTCTGGACTCTATGCACTATAAAAGCACTGTACAAAATTTCAAATATTTGTATGCTTTGGTATTAAAGTTATAAGCTGGTAACTTTTGGTACAAAATGGTCCATTTGTGTGGTAGGTACCAAAACGAGCGTGGCAATAATGCCCATTTGTCACTGGATTGTAGGTGCTTTTTAATCATTACACAGTGCAAAATTTTAAGACTTTGTATGCACTGTTAATAAAGTTATAAGCTATTAACTTTTGATTCAAAATTTTCCATTTGTTTGGGAGGTACCAAAAGGGGAGTGGCAACTTCGCCATTTTTCTCGAGGTGACAGTGACTAATAAATTAATACTAAAAGTATAATTTCAAAGGATTCAAATAAGTAGTATAGATGTTATCAAATAATCAATATTGCACTAAAGGTTAACCCTTTGTGGGGGAGGTACCAGAAGGTGTGGACCAATATGGCCCTCCTTCGATGTGTTACACTTTTGGCTCGTAGCAAATGATTTATACCCTCCTCTCTAAGCTGAGGGAATAATGAGTTTAATTTCCATCTTTAGATCAGAGTAAGCGTACGAGTATTAAAATTACGTTTAACACTCAGCACTTATTTCCATTTAAAAGAAGAGAATTATCACTGCACCCAAAGATGTTAATAAGAACGACATACATTCATCAAGTAAATACAAAACAACAGACAAATAAGTACTTCCCCGGCGCGACAAGTCTTTGTTAAATTCACTGGTGAAAACCCAATTTAGAACAACTTCTGGATCATAAGTTGGGGATTTTTATTGCTTCTTTGGATGCTCTTTTTTTGTTGGGTAGTAAAATATATGTATGACTATAGACTGACAAAGAATACATACGTTTTTCATCGTTCTGGAATCAACCAAGCTTCCAACCGGAGTACCATATTACATTACCCACAAATTGAGGGTATATGTTAGACGGTTAACCCGAGTGACATTTTCTTACATGATTAGGTATGATTTGGCCATTTTGTGTGGGAGGTACCAAAAGGGGAGTGAAAACTGCGCGCATTTTGCACTGAACAGTAGGCACTATAAAATCATTACACTTCACAACATTTAATGGTGATTTCGTTTTTGAAAAATAATGTCACCACATCATGTTGCGACATTTTAAAAATTCCCCTGCACCTGCTAATTTTGCATGCGCACAATCGAACAAAAATCGTGCAGCGAGTAAAACCCATACCTACATAATTGCGCAGACAGTTAGAAGTGCATTAAGAATGTACCCTTTCATTAAGGTTTTGTTCTGAAGTCTGCTTTTTGACGGTACAACACTCCACACCTTGAACTGGGCTGAGTGTAAAAAATGCGATATTTTGTTCACTGGTATTGAAGTTATAAGAAGCTAACTTTTTTGTACAAAATGGTACGTTTGTGTGGGAAGTGCCAAACGGGGTGTGGCAACTCGGCCCATTTTTCTTAAAGTGATATAGACCGATAAACTATTACTTTGTGTTGAATTGCAGAAGATTCCGATAAGAATTATACAAGTTATTAGTATGTATATGTGTTATCCATATTTCACTAAAGTTAAACATTTTTCGGGGAGGTAGTATAAGGAGTGGACCAATATAGGCTTAGCCCCATACAACATTTGAAGTCAATCGTTTGTTTCGAGAGAGTTATCATGCGCTTCAACAAGACAGACTGATAGACATTGCTCAAATGACTGAAAATATCCTAAAACGTGTTTCTGCCGAACTTACTCATCCATTAAAGTGAAGTTATAAAAATTTTGTTATGGTTTGCAAAAATTGGAAGATGACCAATAAAATGTTTTGTGAGAACTATTTATGTCGAAGATACTTCTTTCTCATTTCCATTTCTGAGACTTCCAATATGCGATTAAATTTGGTATCGAGTCCTGTGAGACAAATATTTGCCCTATTTCCACAATTTTCGGCTTCATTTCCTAACATACTTTGTGGACAAAACATCAGTTCTGTAGAACAATTATATTCTCGGGAATCACAGGCAATACAATTTGAAAAAATCCCTTTGGTTTTCTTAATTGTTAAACTACGACAGACATATATCGGAGGCGTTAAGCAATTAATCATAAAATATTTTTTTGCGCTGCTATTTGTAAATCGTTACAAATGCCATAAAAATCTAAGTACATAACAACAACAGCGGCGGAAACATAGCAAAACACATGTCTCACAAATCCGACAATAACAACAAAACTACCGCCGAAACACCTTACAATTTGTACCGCAGAGCAACACAGGCGATGCCACAGAACATATCGAGAAGATGCACAGAATCCCATAAAGGCAATGGCTGAGGAGCCACAGAACGAATGGTCATAAAAAAGATAACCGACTGACTATTAACCAATGTTCAAAGATATCAAAGCTACTGCTTAGGGACGGGGTTCCAACAACAAGAACAACACCAACCTGACACCGCCACCAACAACAACAACAACAGCTATGGGCAATGGCTGTTGCAGCTAAGAAGTAGTTATTGCCTGTTTTTGCAGCAAAAAATTGCAGCTAATAGAGGAAAAGACTGTAAAAGAGTTAAAAACTCATAAAAGCTAATAATAATTATAATTGCAACAAAACGTAGTGCAGGAACAAGTCTGCTGTATGAAACACAGAAAAGCAGCAGCGGAATACAGAAGGCCATATGAAAATAATTCACGGGATAAAAATATTTTGTTTCAGTTCGATCGGCTGGGAAATTTGGTCTTATAATTATCAAGAAGCGAAATCGGAAAGTACATTTATTGATAGGCTTTTTCAAACTAATACCAAAGTTGCACATTTAAATTTCGCATCGATTTTGTTCGGAATGTGCTCAATTTATTCATTACTGGTCAGATTTTTAGATAAAATAATACAGATTAATGACAGAGAGTTTTTCGATATTTTTATGATGCTGTGGTTTATAAGATATTAAAATTTTATCAAGAATTAAATTTTATTCACAATATCTTGAAAGACATCTTTGAAACTGCTTAACTGATGAACAAATTGAATTAGAAGAAGTTAAAGGCCAAGTTTCGATTCTTTAAAGCTTTCAAGTTTGCTAAAATATTTTAAACCCTCTATTTATGCATAAAACTGTTTATCTAGAGAACTAGATGGACTTCAAAGCCTTTTAGGCTGAATACATTATTATATAAATCTTATGCAAAAACTTTTTTTTTGTTGTGATGTGTTAATGTTTTTTTTTAAGGTCTTGAAAAAGGCCTCCTCTCCTCATGATTCATCTCTGTTAACCTACCCATTTCTTTCTTGGTGTAATGTACGTGCTTACATTGATATGGTCCTTTAGTTTGAACAAAGACTGAAAATTTGAAAAATATACAACATACACAGAAAATATTGTCTTTGAGAAATTCCAAAACATTAGTGTCATAAAATCTATTTTTTAATTCTTTCTTTGAAAAATGTCCCGATCGTTAAAAGAACAAGTGACTTAAACATAATATAACGAATATAAAACACCCTATGTTGCAATGATGTGTTCCTCGACTGTGTTCCTACCTACTATACTCAAATCGACCCACTGAAGTCTTCCTTCATAGTAGAGTCGATCACTGAGGTCTTCCTCTATACTAGAGTCAACCACTGAGGGATTCCTCTGTACTACAGTCGATCACTGAGGTCTTCCTCTATACTAGGGTCGACCACTGAGGTCTTCCTCTATACTGAAGTCGACCTCTGAGGTCTTTCTTTATACTAGAGTCGACCACTGAGGTCTTCCTTTATACTAGAGTCGACCTCTGAGGCTTTCCTCTATATTATGTATACTAGAATTGACCACTAAAGTCTTCCTCTATAGTAGAATCAACCATTAAGGTCTTCCTCTATACTAGGATCAAACACTGAGTTTTTTCTCTATACTAGAGTCGATTTCTAAGGTCTTATTCTATACTAGAGTTGACTTTTGAGACCTTCATCTACACTAGAGTCGACCTCTGAGGTTTTCCTCTATACTAGAGTAGACCACTGAGGTCTTCCTCTACAGTAGAGTCGACCACTGAGGTCTTCCTCTATACTAGAGTCAACCTCTGCAGTCTTCCTCTATACTAAAGTCGACATCTGAGGTCTTCCTCTATACTAAAGTCGACCTATGTGGTATTCACCTATACTAAAGTCAACCTCTGAGGTCTTCCTTTATACCAGAGTCGACAATTTAGGTCTTCCTTTTTACCACGGTGGATGACAGAGGTCTTCCTCTATGCTATAGTCGACCACTGATGTCTTCCTCTATACTAGAGTCGACCACTGAGGTCTTCCTCTATACTAGAGTCGACCACTAAGGAGTTTCTTTATAGAAGAATCGACCACTGAAGTCTTCTTCTATAGTAGAGTCGACCATTAAGGTCTTCCTCTATACTAGGGTCAACCACTGAGGTCTTTCTCTATACTAGAGTCGATCTCTGAGGCCTTATTCTATACTAGAGTTGACCTCTGAGATCTTCATCTACACTAGAGTCTACCTCTGAGGTCTTCCTATATACTAGAGTCGACCACTTCTTTATACTAGAGTCGACCACTTCTTTATACTAGAGTCGACCACTTCTTTATACTAGAGTCGACTACTGAGGTCTTCCTTTATACTACAGTAGACCACGGAGGTCTTCCTCTATACTAGAGTCGACCACTGAGGTCTTTCTCTATACTAGAGTCGACCACTTCTTTATACTAGAGTCGACTACTGAGGTCTTCCTTTATACTACAGTAGACCACGGAGGTCTTCCTCTATACTAGAGTCGACCACTTATTTATACTAGAGTCGACTACTGAGGTCTTCCTTTATACTACAGTAGACCACGGAGGTCTTCCTCTATACTAGAGTCGACCACTTCTTTATACTAGAGTCGACTACTGAGGTCTTCCTTTATACTACAGTAGACCACGGCGGTCTTCCTCTATACTAGAGTCCACCACTGATGCCTTTCTCCATACCAGGGTCGTCCTCTGAGGTTTTCATTTATACAAGAGTCGACCACTGAGATCTTCTTCTATATAACGAAAATTTTACACATCATCCAAGTTACCAATGGTTCGACGAACTACATGCACTTCCCCAAGCGAAGAAATTATGACTATTAGTTACCATTTGTAAAAAAAATAACTGCATTAGTAAACGTACAAACGTGCTGTATGCGCAAGCGCGCCGCCGCTTGTCTGTGGCGAGAGAATATCACACATTGAATTCGTAGATTTTTAGCTCATCAAAATGCTTAAGCGTTTAACTTTCGAAATGCTTCCACTTTGAAGAATGCCTGACAAAGAAATTTTACTCAGAAAAGACAAAAAGGATTTTAGATGACCCATCTAAGAATATGTGTGTGTGCGTGCGAATGTTGCCATCTGAGAGTGTCTCATAAAAATCGGTCATTAGCTGCTAATAGACCAAAAATAATAAATGCAAATGCCTCCTAAGAAATGTACGGACATGCAGGCACCCGATCAGTCAGCTGGACTAAGGAACACTTACTCATAGTTGACGGTGCTGGTCACCAGATCTAAGAACTACGTAAAAAGTAACCAAAGATGTTTACTACTACAGGTGAGTAATGGCTTAAGGGGTCATTTATGTCAGTGGCGGCAATTGTCATTAATTTGCTCAAAAGGTTCTCTCCAACGTCTTTGACTCGACCATTAACTGTGCGAGTGTGTGTGTGTTTTCTTGTGGAGAATCATTGTTGTCATTGCGTCGTTGGGTGGTGACGATGGTGGCATTTAAATAAGGCTGTCTGCCTCGAACTGCTAAGGCGACTTGGAATTCTTTCGTTATGGAGGAGAGCTATTCACTGAGAGGAGCACTACCGCCTAGGAGGTGAAAAAGGACTCAAATTGAAAAGGCAGTGCTTAGAATACATTCTTCACATTCGCGCTAAAGTCTGCAGCCTTAGCATGGACTATTTTTAAGATATTTCACAGTGGTTCGAAATCGTTTAAGAAATTAATATTTAGATTTGAGTAATTCCAAAGCAGTGCGACCAAATTAAAAAAAATATTTTTATTTCGAATTTTAGATAGATGGTTGGACTATTATAATTGCTAAAGTATTTGACCGATTGATGATATTTTTATAAATTCTATTTATATTATCAAAGTACGTATTCTAAACTGTATCTGGATCCAATAGGTGGCACTGCAATCAAGTTATTATTTATGGACCAAAATGTCCCATATTTCTTCGAAATTTTCTAAAGAAATACAGTTTTAATGGGTTGGGAAGCCCTGTTTTAAACACTGTAACAAAAATTATTAAAATCGTTGTGCATTAGCAAAATGTGACCACTGTGCTTCACTAACATCACGGTGTGTGCGCTTTTCTCTGCGTTCTACCGACTGACTGTCTTGTCTCGTTGTCGCCTGCCTATTCATTGTTGTCGTTGTCGCTATTGAAGCATTATTTGGTCCATATATGTCATGCCAACTGCTGTTCTTGTCGACAGTTGAACAGCGTCAAATGGCTGTTCGTTCCTCCGAATTGTGTTTGTCCTATACGTTCGTCTGTCTACTGCAACAAAGTCGCCGTTGGATCTGTTTGCCCTCTGGCCATAAGCCGACAGACTGGTCATTCGTCCACCTTCTTGACCAAAAGTTCTTCGAGCACAAGTGCATTTAAAAGTATCTTTTGCTGAAAAAACTCAGTGCACTTACAAATGTGCGAAGCTTAGTCTTTTACATTTTTTTTCGAAAAACATTTTCATACAGATCGATCATTTATCAACTATTGTCGTAAACGAAGAAAACAGTGGTCGGAAATAATTTTTATGATTGCTAACTTGAAGACGAGGGTATAGAAAGAGGTCAATTTGCGATCGGTGGTTTTAAACAGTTCATATTTTATCCTGCTGAGATGTCAATAATCGGAAGCGTAAGCATGGGAAAAGGTCGTATATGCGAATCTAGTATCGATATTCTTGTTCATGTAATGTTAAGTATTATTCTTTCTCTCAAAGATAACACTGTTCTAATCCAAAAGTGGTACAGAAAGAGACCTTATTAACAAGCCTATTTCGACCAGTAGTCACTGTTTTTGGGATATTGGACCTAGAAGTTTGGTGAGAAATCAGATAGGTTTCTCAGCAGAGAAGCAAACGGCGTTGGAATACACACTTCAGTATAAAGGACGAAATAAAGGGGTCCTTTGGGGAATTATTTCTATCAAAACAGGTGCACTTTTATTTCAAAACTAGAGCTCAATGCCCTCCACATTTTCCTCATCTCCACAGCTCTACAGAAGCCATTTGACTAAATTCCCAATATTCTGGCGTGTTCACCCATCAGACAGTGTCCCGTTAGAAGTGCCACTAACGTAGACCGTCTTTTCCTCTCTAGTGCGAGGAGATATTTTGACCTTCCCAGGTCGTATCTCATACAGATTTGTCTACTTACCCTGAAGGTGTCGCTTTCTGTCCATCTCAAATTGATCTGCCTAACTACCCTTTACTTAAGCCAAAAATTACACGTGGACAGTGGCGCACCAATATATGAAAATTCTCCGAGAATTTGAAATGTCGTTCATCGGCCTTGTAGTTCCCCGTGATATCCGTATGCTCAGGTACCCATATAATGTATGTATATGTTAAATTGCTCAGTCACCTTGTTAGGATATCTATCTGCTGTTTATGAATTAATGGATGTAGCACCCAGAAATCTAATGACAGCCTATCTGTCTGAGTAAATGAGATGGCCGTGTTCGACACGAAATTCCGACGGAGTATCAAGCCGGATTTCGAAGGAATTTCTCGACGGTTGACAACATATACAACTTATCAGCTATAGTGAGTTTGAAGTTGGCAGAAAAGAAAAAGGTCTACGCCTTCTTCATAGACATCAAAGCCGCTTTTGATAATATATCGAGACGTGCCTTGATTTACAAAATTTTTCAAATGGTGGTATCTTATAAATTGGTCAAGATGATAGAAAATGTATATGGTAACTCTAAATCAGCAATATGGAACGGCCAAGAATTGTCAGAATATTTTCATACGACCAAAGGTGCGAAACAGAGTTGTTTACTGTTACCAATCTTATTGCCTTGTATATCAACGAATTACATGAATTCATTGATGGTGGGTTATGTGTGGAAAATCTAAATATTAGACTATTGCTATATGCAGATGACATTGTCCTTCTAGCCCATGATATTAAAGTGATGCAGAAAATGATACACAACATGGAAATATATTGTAATATGTGGAACTTGGAGATAAATTTAGCTAAATCTGAAATAATGGTATTTAGGAATGGCGGTAGACTAAGCAAATTCGAGAAATATAAATTCAACGACAATTATATAAAAATATCTAAAGAATTCAAATATCTGGGTGTAACATTTACCCCAAAGATGAAGTTCAATAAACATGTCGAAACCCGTAATAATCAGGCCAAAAATGCAATAAACGCAACTTGGCAAGATTTTGTAGCAAAAAAAGAAGTAAGCATGAATGCAAAATGGAAGCTCTTTCTAACAGTATGTAGATCCATCCAAACGTACGCTGCTCAGGTCTAAGGTTTTGCACATCCCCAAGAAGTAAACTCTTTACAGAGATATTTTTTGAAAAGAATATTAAAAATACCTAGCTTTACTCCAAATTACATACTGATGCTGGAAACAGAGGTTGAGGACACCCAGCTATTCACTGTGGAACTTCACCTAAAATATATATGTAAAACCTTATTCCAATATTGCAGTACTAGACTTCCACACAAGTTATTTGTAATATTACTGCGCAGAAATATTTTTTGGGCGAAAGAAGTTAAAGCTCTAACCCAAAATATGAACTTGCAGTGGCCTGAAACAATAACAACACGTGCAGATTGGAATACTTTCAGTAAGGAGTTGCTAAATAGTTTGAAATCGAACATAATCCAGGGAAGACTACAGAGCAAAAATGAAAGTTCATCGCGAATTTATAAAAATCTGAACCCAAATAGAGCCCGCTATTACTTGAATGAAAAATATAATTTAGAAGAAATTACTTGGATATAAGGCTCGCAGCGGTATGATACCTTTGGGTTACAAGCAATTCGTAGTGAATGACATCGACAAACCTTTTAAAATATGCAATCTGCAGGAAATTGAAACATTGCAACACTTTCTAGGAAAATGCCCCGTATTAAATGAGTTTAGGATACCGACTTTCCGAAAAACGATGTTGAACGAGGAGGAATTGATACAAATATTAGATGGTCAAGTGGAAGAGGATTGCCATAATTTAGTTAGGTATATTAAATTTGCATTTAACTATAGACAGCTTTTAATAACGGAAAATAACTAAATTAGTCAAGATCAGGCGACAGACGATTGTTAACATTGTCGCACAATCCTGTTACTTCTTTTTAAGGAAATGTATTAAGGAAGTCGATATAAATATTTTCTCTGATAATCATGCTGCTATCAAGTCCCCGGAAACTATATTCCTGAATTAAAAAACTGCCCTTCACTGTCGCAGATCTCTAAACGAGAGGGCAGAACAGTTCAATATTCACCTGATATGAGTGCCGGGCCCCAGTGACATACCAGGGAACTGCAAGACAGATGAACTTGCAAGCCTAGGAACTTGCTTTCACGCTCCAGGAGAAATGGAACATAAGAGCATGCCTCAAGCGAACTGCAAGCTCTTCTTGGGAGATAGTGCACTTACGGCAACAAATGACAAGTGGTCACCAGTCGGGAAATGCATACATTCCAGGCTGATGTGGCCCGGTCTAGACTCACGCACCAAAGCACTGCTGTCGTTGTCGAGGCGGAACGTCTCACATATCGTTTCTGTCATGATGGGTCACTGTTTTATTGGCTGCCAGAACACCTTCTGTGGGCTCTTATGTCTTTACGGAGATAGCTAACTTGGCTGATGTTGGAGTCTGTCAACTTTTGAGCTTTCCAAAGCAATCAAATTGATTGAACGGGAGGGGCTAGGAATAACTTACGTTTTCCCTTACGCCCCTGTGGTAGCTCAATTTATAGTCTAAGTGAGTCTGTTTTACAGGCTGTCACTCTTAGCGTAACCTAACCTAATACCCTCCAACTCGGACAGTCCATAACCGATGTGGTTGATGCTTGGTGTCATAACTACTATCCAATGGACTAAACATATGACTAAACTTGGCGCAAGTTTCTTCCCAATCAGAAGACATCGGTTTTAAAAATGTCCGCATAATTTTTAGTCACAGCGTCATTAATCTAACAGGATTTCGTTCTCCGCTACATTCCGAATTAGTGGTGTCCCCTGGTTAGAAATGTCGTTAAAGTTGTTGCCCCTAGACTTGCGGTATATGTATTCCTTCGTCTCATTGCGTTGGTTTTCTATTTCTTTAGTTCATGCTCTATATAATGGTGATCTGAGGACGAGTGGTTGTTTAGTACATTCCACCATTAATTATTCTGACAGCGAGTTAGTAGCGAACGTGACATCGAGGACTTCCTGTCTGTCTTTATTTGTTAATGTCGGTTTATTGCCTTTGTTATAAATATATAGGTTGGTACACCCAGGAAAATAATTGGTTGGAACTCGATTGTAACAATAAACCAGTAAGGAAAGGCTAAAGTCGGGCGGTGGCGACTATATAATACACTACACCACTCTCGTAATATTGAATAACTCTGATATATAAATTTTGTAATTCATGTATAAATTGTTTACATAAATTTACTTTTGGGACATTTTATACTTAAATAATACCCTGTACCACAGTGTGGTGTAGGGTATAAAAACGATTGGATCTAAAGAGCCAAATCGGATGAAACATATATATGGGAGCTATAGCTAAATCTTTACCGATTTTCTTCAAATTCCGCAATGTTGGTTCATGAATCAAGAAACTGTACCATTCTAAATTTCAAAACGATTGGATGTAAAATACAGCTTTTATAGGACTAAATGGCCAAATCGGACGAAACATATATATGGGCGCTATAGCTAAATCTTAACCGATTTTCTTCAAATTCGGTAGCGTTGGTTCATGGATCAAGAAACTCTACCATTTTAAATTTCAAAATGATTGGATGTAAAATACAGCTTCTACAGGACTAAAGAGCAAAATCGGACGAAACATATATATGGGAGCTATAGCTAAATCTTAACCGATTTTCTTCAAATTCGGCAATGTTGGTTCATGGACCAAGAAACTCTACCATTCTAAATTTCAAAACGATCGGATGTAAAATACAGCTTCTATAGGACTAAAGGGCCAAATCGGACGAAACATATATGTGGGAGCTATAGCTAAATCTTAACCGATTTTTTTCAAATTCGGTAGTGTTGGTTCATGGATCAAGAAACTCTACCATTCTAAATTTCAAAACGATTGGATGTAAAATACAGCTTCTATAGGACTAAAGGGCCAAATCGGACGAAAGATATATATGGGAGCTATATCTAAATCTGAACCGATTTCAACCAAATTCAATAGCGATCTTAACAGCCGCGAAATTCTCTAAACAGCAAAATTTCAGAACGATCAGAACGATTAAATCGACCCAGCTAGTGATTCTGAGTCGATCGGTATACTTTAAGGTGGGTCTAGCTGTGTTATTTTCAGGTGTTACAAACATCTGCCGTGAAACAAACTTATAATACCCTGTACCACAGTGTGGTGTAGGGTATAAAAATAAAAGCAACAATCATGAAATTAAAAGCACTGTGTTGAGCGATATTTGCATAAATGTTTTGTGTTTTTTTTTGTGTACTAAAATGTGTATCAAATATTTCCACATCTCATAATAGTGATTAATTTGTAATAATGGATTTTTAGTTTTGTTATGAATTGTTTGGTATTTTGTTCAATAAATAAAATAAAAACAAGTAAGAAAGTTTCAGTCGGGTAAACCGACTAAGGTATACCCTCACTTTGTGAGTAATGTAATTACACCAATAAATCTGTCAATTTGTGTGGGAGGTACCAGAAGGGGTTTTCCAAATACACATATTTTTCGGTAAACAGTACATTCTTAAATACATTGCATTGTGCTGAACTATAAGCGTTTATGTGCACTGGTATATTAAAGTTACGAGCTATGTAATTTTGGTATGATTTGGTCATTTTGTGTGGGAGGTACAAAAAGGGGCGGGGTGATAACGCCCACTTTTTACAGGACTATAGGCACTATAACAGCATTACACTGTACAAAATTTCAAGTATTTGTATGCACTGGTATTAAAGTTACAAGCCGTTTACTTTTGGTACGAAACGGTCCATTTGTGTGGGATGTACCAAAAGGGGCTGTACAATAATGCCCATTTTTTACCGGACTATAGGCGCTACAAAAACATTATACTGTAGAAAATTTCAAGCATTTTTATGCACTTGTATTAACGTTATAAGCAGTTAAATTTTGATGCAAAATGGTCCATTTGTGTGGGAGGTACCAAAAGGGGCATGCCAACTTCACTCATTTTTCTCGAGTTAATAGCGACTAATATACTAATATTATGTGCAGAATTTCAAAAGATTCGAATAAGTAGTATAGAAGTTATTAAAGAATCAATATTTCACTAAATTTTAACCCTTTGTGTGGGAGGTACCAGAAGGAGTAGACCAATATGGCCCATCTTCGAACTCATCCGGAGATAGATCAAAATATTACCACATACCAAATTTGAAGTCAATCGGTTAATCCTTTCGAGAGTTATCGTGCGCACCAGCCAGCAGACACACAGACAGACAGACAGACAGGCAGACAGACAGACAGACAGACAGACAGACAGACAGACAGACGGACGGACATTGCTCATTCGACTTAAAATGACCCAAAACGGATTTCCTCCGAACATACTTAGGGTCTTAGATCACTCCTTCGATGTGTTACACTTTTTTCCGTAGCAAATGATATATACCCTCGTCACACTAAAGTGAGGGTATAATTATTAAAAACTGTTTTTAATTAATTGTCGGTTAAAACAGTTATCTGTTGTATGTTGCCACAAACACACAACAGCTAATTTTAGCCACCATTTTCGTAGCTGGCGCAACCAAATATGATTGTTGTCAACATGGAAGCAGAAGTATACGACAACCAAAATGTTGGTTGTCCTGATGGAATCGCATGATAGTAGACAGAACTACCAAAATTAGGTTGAGGCAACCGAACGGTATTCTGTGCGTAGTTAGAATAAAGTCAAGAAATGACTCAGCCCAATTGTTTATATCCGTACTAATCCAAATAGGACCCTTAGTGTGGTTTGCGGGAATACATTTTAGGGCATTTTAAATCATTTGAACAATGTCCGTCCGTCCTTCTGTCTATCAGCCAATTTGTTTGGCTGATGAGCGCGATGTCTCCGAGAGGAGTGAAAGATTGACCTCAAATTTTGCATTCGGTAATAGTTTTGTCTATCATAGGCTAAATTCTGGCCTTGGTGGTCCACTCCTCCTACTACCTGCCCCACAATTGATTAACATTTACTGAAATATTGAATTTTTAATAACTTATATACTATATACTTAAACGGATCTTCTGTAACCCCCAACTCGAGAAATATTGTCGAAACTGCCATGCACCTTTTGGTACCTCTCACAAAAACAGGACCATTTAGTACAAATAGTTAATAGCTCCTGAGCACTTGAATTAATAGATTCTGAGCACTCAAAAGTAAACGATCCCAGTGAATTTGTAAACATGGAAAAAATTGGTCACCGATATGTAATACAGTACTTGCATTTGAAAGGTCTCAGTCCAACTAATAGTAAAACCGAGCTTGATTCTACTTTGTGGGAGTCTTCTTCTTTGTTTACAACTATCAAATATTGGGTGGCAGAGTTTAAACGGGGTCGTAAGAGCTGCCAAGACGAATGCCGTAGTGGTCGACCAATTAAGGTGTCCACGACAGAAATTGCTAAAAAATCCACAAAAGAGTATTGGATTACCGTCGGTTGAAGGTTCGTGTGCTATACATCGCATATTGATGGAAAATTTGATAATGAGAAAGCTTTGCTCAAAATGGGTGCCGCGTTTGCTCACAATCAAGACAATGCACCAGTTCAACCATCCGCTATTGCGATGACCTAAATCCATGAATTAAAGCACGCACCTTATTCGCCTGATTTAGCACCCTCGGATAATTTTAGTTTTCAAACTTCGCTCGGCGGAAAAAGATTTGCCAGCAATGAAGAGGTTGTGATTGATGGCTATTTTAAGAAAAAGTGTATCGATGTAAAATGAGATTATGTTGAGAAATAAAGAAAAAATTTCCAAATTTGTTTGTGTTTATTTTTAGGTCAGCTAAATTTGGGACCGCATTTGTACCTTTAATGCACAAAAATACTTGAAATTTCTGACACTATTTCTTTACTAATTATTTTATGGTTTAATATAAAATATCTTTGGATTAAAGATTTCTTGTCAGCAATTTGAAGGCAAAAAACATTAATGGCGATTTTGTTTCTGCAATGAAAGTCTTTCATACAACATTTTGGAATTTTGAAGTAGGAGCTAAATTTAATTTAATTCCACATAAAGAGTGCATTAATTTGTCAGACTTTTGCGTCGAGGGGGCAACATATTTTTCAGAATCGAAATCGTCATAAGTGTAGTCGTTGCATTGTTGTGGTTGATCGGTTCTGCCAACAGCCTCTTCCTTAAGCATCACCAAGAGTACAAATGGCTAATTGCTGCATGTATCGACTTTCGAATTAGTTATTCTGGATGGTGTACAACAATTCTCATTCGGTTCACAGTTGTCCATCTTAAGTATATTACTGAGTCAGCAATGGCTAAAACTATATATGTATATTAGGGTGATGACTTTTTGGTTTTTTTCTCAAAAATTATTTCCTGTTGCACGAATGAATGAACTTTTGCCTATTAATGACTAAAATAACGTTTATTCAATTTGAAATGATATTTTTGTGAAAAAATTTAAATCTTATAAATCCAAAACGGAAAAAGTGTCAAGTCTTATAGCTTTCACGAAAAGCCACATAACCTATGAACAACATGAGACATTGATCATAGAAATCGATGAACATCTTTCGTTTTCATTTACAATTAAGTGAAGGTATCTTATTTTTAATCGAATGTATCTCTTTGGAAAAAACGTTGACGACTTTTTTATGATTCTCATTTTTTCAGATTTTTTTACAGAAACCACATTTATGAGCGGTCATTATTTTGAAAGTTTTGAAAAAATTAAAAAAATGCCCAAAATGCTGATAAATTAAAATTTTAAAATCATTTTGTGCATGAGGTTTTTTTTTATCGAATCACCTTATGTGTAAGATTTTATCTAATCTTAAATAAAAATACTCATCTAAATATGATACAGGAAACGAGGTTGTATAAAAGTCATCACCCTAACCATTAATATTGAAAATTCCTTATTCCTTAAAAATATTCCAGATAGTCTTGCAAACAAATAAACAAACTTTTTCACACAAAGTAGGAGTACCAAATTCCATATTGCATTTCTCATAAAGTTGAGATACACTTTAATGAGCTTCAGTTTTCATACGAGTACTTATTGCATTATCATTATCTAGCATTCTACCACTGAGCAGTGTGTGATCTTTCGTAAAGATTCCACCACAGTATATGACCCACTGTACCACCTCCAATATATCATTTGCTTTTCACTATTTTTTGCCAATTACACTGTGTCCCCCTCATTGAAGAAGAAAATCGGAAAAAATAAATTCAGCCCAAAACCTACAGAGACCACGTCGAAGCAGAAGTAATGTGGATTATTATTTGAAATGTGAGTGCATTTTATTTTAAACGCAATTTAATGGCGCAATGTTGAGACCATTTGTGGTCATAATGTGAGCAACAAATGAGCCAACGATGATCAAACATTTGAGCAATTTAAACGCAGAAAAAACGCACCGTTCACTGCCGCATCGTCGGTGAGGCAAAAGTGTTGTTAGAGTTTTTCTTCCCCTCCCCCAACCTCATAGTTCCTGTAAAAGCTATTTCATGCCATAGATGAAGTTGGTTCTTAACATACATATACGAACTCACATATATTTTTTCCTGTAATCTTTCGCATTTCTTTGGACTTATGGCCCATACGCGGGGACTAATGGTGGCGTTGGGGAATGCAACATGAGTATGATTTATTGCTATGTTTGTTTCAGTTGCAACAACGTGCGGCGGCTGTCTTTTTGGTCATATCACAAGGAGGCAATGCCAGAGACAACGGCGACAACATCCAAAAGATGAAAATGGTCAAATGGTGCGCTGCTGCTGTCTGTCTCTGTGTTAAAATGGTGAGGAATAGGATGACGATGAACTAACTCCTAAGTAAGTTGAGCTCAACTAAGATAAGATGAGCTGATGATGCGATGCAATGCGATTTGATGTGATCTATGAAATGTTAGCCGCACTATGCTATGCTCTCAATGTTGACCAAATGGTGAATGGCTCATAGAAATAATAACTAAAATACTATATATCAGTTCACTAGCAGATTGGGAAAAAAGGCAAACGTTTATGGTCAAAATTAACCTGATTTGGTCAAGAGTTTTCGTATTTATTTCACAATTCGATTT
Source organism: Eudasyphora cyanicolor (assembly GCA_963930755.1). Taxonomy (NCBI): domain Eukaryota; kingdom Metazoa; phylum Arthropoda; class Insecta; order Diptera; family Muscidae; genus Eudasyphora; species Eudasyphora cyanicolor. The sequence goes on from OZ005737.1 coordinate 212,717,382, forward strand.
AATTAAAATATACGATTTGCAAAGAAAAAATGGCTCGTTAAGTTAAGTCCTTCCAAAGCGTTTCATTCCTTCGTATTTCTTTGCGGCGCAATAAACAATTTTCTGGGTTTGGATTCTTCAACCTTTTTCTGACACTTGATTATCTGTTTGGTTCAAAGACCACATGGACAATTTTATTTCCTTCCCGTTTTGTGGAAACACCTTCAGTTTAATAGCGGCGATACCCTTCAAGTACGAGTAGAAACAACAGCCCTAGACTGACACCAATAAAGCGAAATATTAACGTGTAAAACTATATGAGTTATTACCTAAACGTTGACTATAAAAATGTTACAAATGGCCTTAAGCCTTGAAAGTTTATTACATATGCATCATCAGGAGTGGCCAACCTGCAACATCTCACAAATCTTACAAATCAGTGAAGACAACGACGGAAGGTTTCATTCGAGTAAACCGACTGAGGTGTAGAATTTGAACTTGAAGTCGAATAATAAGATTATATAATTTCATATTAATAACACTGTGCTAGTCGAAAAATGTTACAGAAAGGAGACCCAATGGTTAGACCCATGTCGGTCATGCTGAATCCAGTGGCATTAGCCGTTTTTCTATGTTTTCGCGATATTCGATTACAAAGTTTGCTGGGAAATCAGAGATATTTGTTATCTCATTGGCGACTTTGAAGTGGAAGGCTTCGGAATACACGCTAGAGTCCAAAGAACGAAATAAAGGGAATCCTTTTGAGAATTATTTTTCTGAAAACATTTGTCCCCTATTCTCACCCCCTTACCCCTAAAAATGGCAATAAAAACTTATCATATGTCAAATCCGTACAAATCATCGATATTTTAAATTGGCTACTTTGAAAAATTATCTCGAAATTATGCCATTAGTAGAAAGATGTCCGGTGTCAATACCGACAGCAGTGCGTTGGTACGTTTGGAGTTTAAGCAGGGCCACATCGGCCTGGAATGTATGTAGTTCCTGACTAGTGACCACTTGTCATTTGTTGCCGTAAGGACAATATCTCTCAAGAAGAGCTTGCAGGGTGCTACAGGCATGCTAATATAGCTAAGATTTCTGCCTGGTAAACACTACCGTGATTAAGCAGTCTTTTTGTAATGGACAGCTCAAGTTCCACAGAAAAGACAGCGATTGGTTGTTGAGTTTGGAACCGTCTCTACAGAAGTCAACGAATCACCTATGTCCTGCGATACGACCATTCCATTCTGATCTATCGGGTATATGAGTGAGATACTTCGTGTCAAAAAGTGATTAAGTAATACTTTAATCAATAATGTCCGGAAGGTCAGGCATTGGGTCTAGACTGACACTATGTCCGTAGCCATTTCCTGACCATATTTAATTGCTAAAATGTCTAGCGGCATTAAATGTTGCATAATATTTATTGTCTCAGTTGGTGTCGTTCTTAACGCAAAAGTGATATAAATAGCACTCGCTCGCTGAACTTTGTGTAGTATCGCGCAGAAGGTGGAATTCAGCTGAGCTGTCCACCATTCCGTACAGCATTACCAGTCGGAACACTGCCGTCTACAACCAATAAACTATACGCGGGTTCAGACCCAGATTTTTCCTATTGCTCTTTTACAGGCATATATGCTTCCACAGCCTTCTATGCTCTCAAAGCAAAAGTGATACAAATAGCAGCCACTCGCTGAACTTTGTGTAGTATCGCACAGAAGGTGGAATTCAGCTGAGCTGTCCACCATTCCGTACAGCATTACCAGTCTGAAAACTGCCGTCTACAACCAATAAACTATACGCGGGTTCAGACCCAGATTTTTCCTATTGCTCTTTTACAGGCATATATGCTTCCACAGCCTTCTATGCTCTCAAAGCAAAAGTGATACAAATAGCAGCCACTCGCTGAATTTTGTGTAGTATGGCGCAGTAGGTGGAATTCAGCAGAGTTGTACACTATGCCGTGCAGAAACACCAGTCAGAATACCACCGTATACAATCAATAAACTACATATACGAGGGTTTCCACCCCAGGGAATTATTAATGCTCTTTTACAGACATACTAGTATAGCGCTACCACAGCCTTCTTTGATCTTTCCAGAAGTATGGGTGTGAAATTTAACTTCCTGTCTAGTAAAATACATAATTATATTTCTCTCTCGAAGAAGGAAATTTTAATAGTCCCCATGAAGGCAAGTGCAACTGTTGGTACCTTACTAATATATCTCCAGCAGTAAGATGTCACTAAGAGTACTCGGAAACTTCCCTGCAAAAGATATTGTCATGTCATCTGCAGAGTAAATAACTTGTAAACTCATCATCTCCCGAAAAATCAGAGATTCTATAGCAGAGGAGACAGAACATCTCCTTGGGGCGAATCCCTAATCTCTGAAGGTCAGTGGACCTTAGGGTCTGAAATGCGTCTCTTAATCAGATGGTTATAACTAACCCTTCATATATTGATATCAGTCCACACGGGTTGCTAGAGTCGAATTATTGGTGTTGAATATTTTTATTGATATCACAGAAAGCTGTCATACTGTATTCCTTAATAGAGTGAGAGATCCTTCAATAAAGATGACTGGATCATGGAGGACGGTTTCGCATGCTGTTGATTGGACTATAGCATTTGATAAATTTTAGTCCAAAGGGCTGTCAAAGAATTAGCCGACCTAACAAAGAAAACACAACAAATTTGGGAAAGATGTTCTTTATTTCTCAACATAATCTCGTTTAGCTCCATACACTTTTTCCAGCTATTTTCAATAGCTCCGATAACCTGTTTATATTAAGTTCTGTCTAGCTCCTGAAAATTGCCGTCGACGGCAACCTCCACCTCTTCATTGCTGGCAAAACTTTTACCGCCGCGCCATTTTTCCAAGTTGGGAAACAAAATAATCCGGGGAAGCTAAATCTGGCAAATAAGGTTCTGGCCACATCTTTCTAATCATCAAATTTTCCGTCAATATGCAATGTATAACACTTTTTGAAATTCCTACAACTTCAGTTAGGTCGCGAACCTTCAACCGACAGTCGCCCATTACCATTTTGTGGATTTTTTTAACGGACAACTCAATTGATCGACCACTACGGTGTTCGTCTTGGCAGCTCGTACTTTCCGGATTAAACGTTGATACCCAATATTTTATAGTTGTAAACGAAGGAACAGACTTCCCCAAAGTAGATTCTAGCTCGGTTTTAATATTGGTTAGACTGCGACTTTTTAAATGAAAGTATTGTATTGCAATCGGTGACCAGTTTTGGCAACGTTTACAAATTCACTGAAATCGCTTACTTTACCTTGAAACTTTAAATATATGTTTTAGAAGGTTGCCACTTTTCACGAAAGTATTTATTTTCAAAATACTACAGTCATCTATATGTCAGGACGGCAAATATTGGGACCGCCCTCGTATTAATTTCTAATCGGCCGGAAATCCTTGGCTCCTGTATAGGACGGCTTTCCGCTTTTGGTATGAAAACAAACTTGGTTTCTCTCAATTGGTATATAGGTCTGATTGATACAAGATATGTAGATCTCTCAGAGCCAGTGAGCAATGGTATCAGCCACTGCCTGTAGCTCCGCCGGCAAAACATTGTCTGGTCCTGTCGACTTAAAATGTTTAATGCTTTTGATAGCCCAAATAATTCTAGATTCGGTTACAATCCGGTCGGTGACCGCTTATGGTAGCACTTCAAAGGAATCCCCAATTGAAGAATTTAATGCCTCTTCAGAGTTGCCCGGGAAATGTGAATTCTGGAGCACTCCCAGCGATTCCTCAGTTTACGTAGTCCATCTCAGTTTACGTAGTCCCGCAATCATTGTTACTGTATTTAGATAAACCCATTGACTCAGCCACACACTGTGCTACAGGGTATTATGAATGTATGCATTTGTAAGTAAAGTACAGGTTCCAATTATACACCAATAGCTACGAAAATTGGCGGGAGCTTCTTCTTCGGCTCGACAAATGTAATTCTGAAGGAGAGGGTATATTGCAGTAGTAACTTTCCATCTGAACATCTTCATCAGCGCATTTAAGTTTGTTCCCCTCGGATGCACCTCACATTTTTTGTGTTTTATTTTATTTTTTACAGTCCTCATGATGAAACGAACATGATCAAGATCACTTACTCTCAATGCCACGACACGCGTTCAAGTGTTCTCCCTATCCTAGTGCCATTCCAGTTCATCTCAACATAGGCTATCAATGACTTAAGAGTTATAAAAGCACTACACTCAAAGGAGGAATGGAATCCTGTCCGTACTCATATACAGCCTAAATTTGCATAGAAATTTGAACAGAAGATGTTGAGAAGGAGATGGACGTAAGAACGCAAAGGAAACGTATGCAAGAGATACTCATACACTACGAAATAAAGAAGAAACTCTTTTTATGACTTTTAGACATCATAAAACTGAACTCCCTCTTAACCTTATAGAATGAAAATGCAACTTATACTAGCATACGTTGATACAAATATGATGATGATCTTTAAATTTTTGTCGTTCATAGTCGAGGGTGTTGTGATAAGAAAGGGGCGAATTTTATTAAGCTTGTATAGAAATGCCGGAGTTGAGTATACGATTTTATTCTATGTATATTAAAAAGTCCAGAGATTAATGATCGAATACTGATAGTAGTCAGATGCAAATACACATAAAACATGCCACTTTGACACAAAACTAAAACTTTGCCTTCAAAATCTATTTATCTTTCATCTTAGAACCCAAATTACCTCAAAATATCCTTTTAATATTCTCAACTTAATAAACCACCCCCAACAAAACATTTTCAAATACTTCAATATAGTTTAGTAGAGACGGTCCATTTTTTTGGTTTCTTTTGTGAAGCCTACGACAAGATCGTTAATTTGATTCTGTCTTGTTAAATTTCATCCTCATCATCATCAACATTAGTCGCCTCATATGTAACTGGCGAGGAAGCTGTGCCACAGTGGATGATGATGACGACGACGACGACCACAATACTGATGGTATGGTGGGGATGTTCATAAAAATGTTATGATTGCAATCTGTTGGAACGCTGCTTTTTTGCTATTTTTCAAAAGTTCTTATTCATGATGTCGACCGATCGGTCGGTGTTTCCTAGAGACACAGAGAGTGAAGAAGATGCTAAACGTAATAAAATTTTTGCTAAAATGATGACCACCACCATGCACACATAGCAAAGATCATCCTTGGCTCCTTTCGTTCACAATGCCGTCATGATCGTCAGCCTTGTCATTATCCACAATAGAATTTGTTGATATTTTCGTCTGTTTTTTTTTTGTTTTTTCTCTCTATCGGTGGGGGCAATTTTCCATTTGGCCCCTTCACTTGATCGTTTTTAATCCTAAGATTTATGTGGCATTGCTGTCATTTTTAAGTTAATGGGTTATTGTCATGGCCCCGCAATCGCGGAGATTTTTCATGGCCATTATACTTTGTTGTTTTATTGAATTCTTCTGAGGAAATTTATGCACTTGTATATGGAAATTTTTATCGCTTATCGATCATTTGTGAAAATCGATGGAAATCAGGTTGTTGTTGCCATAGATATCTAACGATTGAATGAATGAATGCATCGCACATTTGACATTTGAAATGTACAGGTGAATTATGGACTTTTTCTGGCTAGGAGTTTGATAAAAATCTTCAAACAAATCTCGAATTGTTGAACTCACAAATCAACTACAAATGATTAATGTTAATGGATTTTCTACAGATTTCTTGGCGATGCAAAGACATGATTTCCTTTCATTTTAGCTACAAAAATTTCGAAATGCTTTCACATCACTGCAGTTCATTGATTTTTATTTAAATTTGATTTCCTTGGAACATTTTGTTCCTTTTTTCCTCCGAACGCTTTGTCAGGGGCAAACATGCTGGTCAATAACTCAGAAACTGTTTAATAGTCAAGGTTTTATGGAAATTGTATGCAACGACTGTGGCGTGTCATTAGCTTTTGTGTTACATGACTGAAGTTTTTTAAACTTTAGAGGAAGATTTTTTACTTCCCATTTCATGAAGATTAGCATTAACGGAATCATTCCATTATTTCACGATAACATGTGATCAGTGATCTGCAAATTGTTTTCTAGGTGGCATAAGATTGCTCCAAAAAAACCAAATACATTTTTAACGAAGAAGCATAAAAAAGTGCCACAAAATAATAAAATGTCAGCGAATCAAAAACTGATATAACCAATTCGGTAGAGCCCAAAAAATAAATGCCACATAGCCCAGAAAGGAATGCTTTGGATAGAGCAGACTATACAATACGCTATAACACCCTGTTAGTGAAGAATAATCACACATACAGCTGATTTAAATAAAATAAGAAACGATTGCCTTTAAACCTGCAGTGTTCGTTTGTGGATCAAGTGTGTTCTTTAGTGGATCGTTTTAAAAATGTTGCTTATGTAAAGCTTACATGCAAAATTGGAACGATCATGTAGAGGGTCTATATATAAATTTTCGTCAAATTTGTTAGTGATAGCTCTTATGTTAAGAAACTCCTCTCTACCAAATTTCAAAATGAACGGATGTTCAATTCAGCTACAGTTGCAAAAACGAAGGAACTTGTTTGGGCAAACTAGACACCAAATCGAAAGGAACGCTTATGTGATGGCTATAACTAAACTGAATGGATTTGTATAATTATCAACAGTGGTCGTTCTTGGATCAACGTCTTATTCAAATGTCACATTAGTTGTATGTGGAATACCGTCTGTATAGCGCTTAGATTATGGGGCTGCATATGTGTACATCTGATCTTGACTCAGCTAATTCTTGTAGTAAATCCTTTGGATCCTTTTTATACCAACAGTTTAGTGGAAGAGGGCATATATAGGATTTTCCAATAAGAGTGATATGATTTCTTTCAAAAAAACACACTTATTGTTAAGGAAATTCAAAAGTTTTTTATTTAATGTGAAGTACAATCGATGCAGAACTAGTCTAATGGTGTTAAATCACAATTTCTTGGCGGCCATTCAATATCACAATATCTTTAAATAATCGAATCTCCAAACTTTTCTGGCAACAATTCAATTGTTTCATTAACTGTGTGGCACGTAGCCACAATCGGTCAATGACAAAAAGATAGCCCTCATCGAGAACGAAAATATTGCTCATGGGTGTCAAGATCGTAGGTGGACTCAAAAAAAAACAGTTTTTTAGATTTAAAAAAAATTGACTTAGCGCACGAAAAGTTGCAATTGGAGAACGATTATTTTGATAATAAAACTGAATAACTTGTAAACGTTGTCTTGCGTATATATCTCCATGATGAAGTTGTAAACACTACTGAATACAATGAAAAACAAATGACAGATCATGACATATTACAAATGGCCGAAACGTAACTTCAAAATCATATCATCATTATTGGAAAACCCGTTATCTATCATTTACTACGTGCCACAAGTACGAGTAGAACAAATGGCAGGATAGACTCTTAGCCATTTGAGCTATGTCCGTCTGGCTGGTGCGCCCGATAACTCTCGAAAGGAGTAACTTCAAATTTGGTGCATAATAATTTTTTTTTGTATCTCAGGATATGTTCCAAGATGGTGCTATTTATCCACTCCTTATGGCACCTCCCACACAAAGGGTTAACATTTAGTGAAATATTAATTGTCGTTGTCCCCTTACTTTAATGGATAAGGGCGTATATAATTTGCTAAGGGCCAAAACGGTCAAAGCAGTGACCTAAGACCCAATGTATATTCGCCTGATATCCGTTTTAGGACATTTTAAATAATTGGAACAATGTCCGTCCATATCACCACACTTTATAACCCATGCAAAATTTCTCTTGTACCCTACACCGCACTGTGGTACAGGGTATTATGACTTTGTGCACTTGTTTGTAACGGCCAAAAAGAGACATAGAATCACTTTTTGAGTCTATTTAGCCATGTCCTCTGTCTATCTGTCTGTCCATGTATTCTTGTAATCTAAGGGCAGCTCGTATTTATGGTCCGATTGTGATGAAATTTAGCACAGAGCTCTTTTTTGGCTCAAGGACGATCCCGATCGAAATTGGTCAAAACCGGTCCAGATTTGTAGAAACTGTATTTTATATCAGATCAGTACAAAATTTGGCGGAGAGAGTTCTCTTATTACATGAATGAACACAGATTTAGATATGGCCCCCATATATATGTTTCATCCGATTTGACATGTAAGCGCTGTAGAAACCGTATTTTATATACGTTCAGATTTAGATATAGCCCCCATATATATGTTTCACCCTATTTATCATGTAAGCGCTGTAGAAACCGTATTTTATATCCGATCAGTATGCAATTCTACAAAGAGAGAATACTGACAAATTCGAGGAAAATCGGTTCAGATTTAAACATAGTTCCAATATATATGTTACACACGATTTGACACTTAGGCGCTGTAGAAACCGTATTTACATTCGATCTGTACTTAATTTGGCAGAGAGAGTTTTCTTATTATGCGAATGAACACTAACAATTTCGGAGAAAATCCGTTCAGATTTAAATATAGCCCCTATATATATGTTTCATCCGATTTGACATGTACTAAGCGCTGTAGAATCCGTATTTTATATCTGATCTGTACGCAATTCGGCAGAGAAAGTTTTCTTATTACATGTATTAACACTGCATAATTCGGGGAAAGTCGGTTCAGATTTAAACATAGTCCCAATATATGAATATGTTACACCCGATTTCACATGTATTTTATATCCGATGAGTACGAAAGTCAGCTGAGAGACTTTTCTTATTACATGAATGAAAACTAACAAGTTCGGGATCCTTTGAGATTTAGAATAGCCCCCATATATGTATATGTTTCACCCGATTTGACATATAAGCGCTGTAGAATCCGTATTTTACATCCGATCTGTACGAAATTTGGCAGAGAAAGTTTTCTTATTACGTGAATGAATACTACCAATTTCGGAGAAAATCTGTTCAGATTTAGATATAGCACCTATATATATGTTTCATCCGATTTGACATGTAAGCGCTATACAAACTGTATTTTATATCCGTTTAGTACGAAATTCTACAGAGAGAGTTTTCTTATAATACTCGTATGTATGTTCATACTGCCAATTTCTTATCGCATAGGTTAGGTTATTATATAGTCAGCCCCGCTCGACTTTCAGTCTTTTCGTTCTGATTTTAAATTAGTGTTATAAAAACAAGTAGGACAATGTCAGTAGAGAAAGGTGGAAATGTTGTCTAAAATACCGAATGAGAAAACACTTCTATGATTGATACAGAAGCTTCAGGGAAGTTATTTCGAATGAAGCTGCCAATTTGTGTGTTGGCCAATAGAAGGGGCTTGAAAAACAGCCCTTTTTGTTGAACAGGAGAATGAATACCGGAAACAGTGGAATTTCTTTGAATTGTTCGATTTGAAGGTATTTTGGTACGATTTGACCATTTTTCACTTTACTGTAAGGGGTGTTTTTGTTAGAGTTACAAAATTAAAATTTAAATAAAGCAAAGACAAATATTTTTAATGTTAAATAAAGTGACTTTATTGGATAGAGAATGTTATGTCATTAATGTTTAAATATGATCTGGGCCATGTGGCCGACACAGCTGACGCGTACATGGCACAATTTTGAACTAAAATTTGTAAACACTTTTCGCAGCTTTTGCGGCCATTTTTCGCCAATAACCCGTCGAATGCTGATTTCGTGGTGTTCAATTGGCTGTGGTTTATCGGCGTAGACGATAGACTTTACATAACCCCAAAGAAAATAATCCAATGGGGATAAATCACATGATCTTACGTGAAATTATTCGTTCAAAATCATTCGTTAATTTAGCGTGTGCCACATGTCAGCAGGATAAATGTCAGCTAATTGAGGTACGAAAAGCTTGTAATAATTTCTCTATACTTTACAAAAGCTTGTGGGTTATCTTCACTCCATTCAATCTAAAAGGAGATTATTCGCTGAAGTTTGACGATCGGAACCACTATTTTGATAGAAAATGTCAATAATTTGCAAGCGTTGCTTTCATGTAAGACTATCCATGATTAAATGGGAAAACAAACTAAAACAAAAGCATCTATCCGCTGTTAAGTAGGTTGTCAAATAAAGTAGTGTTAACAAAAGTTGTGAACCTGTAAAAAGAACACCCACAAGATACTTTAAAAGCATTATACTGCACAACATTTCAAGTATTTTTTGTGTACTGGTGTTAAAGTCATTATCTGTCAACTTTTTTTTTAGAAATTGTCCCTTCTATTTGGGTGGTACCAAAAGAAGGGAAGAAATTTCCTTTTGGTTTCCAAAAGGGCTTGGAAATATTGTGAAGGTGATATCGACAGATTGGGCGGTACCAAAAGACTTGTGGCTGTAACAACTTTAATAACTGCACAGTGAAATCAAAGCATTGAACAACATTTCAATTCCCTCCAAAAAGCGTATCAGCTTTTGTCCAACAACTAATTCAGACTATCTATATTTGGCAATAATCTAGCTAAAAATATGCTGAACAAAGTTTCTTTACATTTTATACTCGTATGAACAATAAAAATTTCCCGCACTTTTTTTTTTGAAAAGATGAGGGCGGGGATGAATTTTTGGCCATCAAATTTTACTATATGTGTCAGAATACACCAGAGTCAAAAACTTAACACAAAAGCCAAAAAAAACGGTAAAATTCCGGTCAAAAACACCTTTGGCTGGTATGGTTATTGCTTTAAACACAAGGTCGTATGACTAACATTGCTACACGAACTGGTGAAGGAGGGGTTTTAACTGGAATTTTAATTTTTTTTTGTGTTTTGCAAATATAGTAAAATTTTTGTATAATATTCCATCCCCGCCCTCCCCTTTTTAAGGGTTGTTTTTACGATATGTTAAAATAGGTCCAAAAATTACAGTTATGTGAGGAAGCTATAGGTTTAATATGTTCCACAAATATATTGGCCTATTTCTACAAAGTTGCTGAACACACCTATTTTCTACAAAGCAGCTGAACACACCGTACACAAAAAAAATTTTGTTTTAAAGTTTCAAAATAGTGAATTCTAACATTTTTGACGTACAATGTGGTCTTTTTGAGCTATTTAGGGTTCCTAGACACCTTCAGATCGTATTGATATATTCACAAAAGTTATTCAGATTTACCGTGGCTACCAATTTGCCAAATATTGTTAGTGAAAAAATACGAACTTCACTTTTGCAAAAAAAATGTAGGAAAGAATTATTTCGGATAAAATTTTAATAATTTTTACCATATTCTTAGCTACATTATTGCTACAAATATAGTTAAGCGGTATCACCAAGTTTGAATTAGTTGTTGGACAAAAGTAGTTATCTCAACTGTATTGTACTGTAATTTACTACATTGGCCATAAGGCTTCAAATTACTTGTTTGAATAAATAAAATAAAATAAAACTGATGACACCTTTTTCGAGTGGCCCGCTGATTTTCAGAAACTTTTGAGGCCCATAAAAAAATTGGTCACCAGTTTCGCCAAACCGAATATAGGCTTATACTACCCTTTGACAGTAGAATCTAATCTATACTCTCAAGTCCGTGTATTTTTTAAAAAGAGTTCATTTGTGGCATGTACTTTCATTTATGGTAAAAAGGGTCACCTTGTGTGGGAGGCTAAATAAGAAGGGTGTCAATTACGACCGTTTTTCGATAGAGATGAAGCGACTATATGTTATAATCGATTTAATATCTCATAAAATTTCAACCTTACGTTTAGGTGGTTCGAGAAAAATTGGATCAATGCGGCCCATCTTCAAACTTAGCCCTATATAGGTGAAATATTACAACATACAGAATTGAAAGTTCATCGGTCATTTCTTTCGGGAGCTATCATGCGCCCCAGCCAGAAAGAGAGACAGAAGGAAGTTAGGACATAGCTAAAATGACGTCAATATACATAAGAGTATATAGCGGCTTTTGGTACTACTAAAGAGAGGCGTAGTTAAGCATTTAAGATTCACTGCACTTGCATAGTGCATAAACAACCCAAAGACGTCATATTCTACTAAAATGTAAGCATTCCAGACGCGTTTTCACCAAATATGTGTTCCGGTTTCAGAAATGTGATTGAACTTAGCATCTCTATGAATGACGACTGCTAAGAAATTCTATATATGAACCATACACACTCTACAAAAGAATAAAAACGATTACGAATGTTAAATTTGTTAAACAAAACAATGTAAAGGAAAAAAACATGAAAGTCGAAGCAGAACAACAACTGTTCGAAATGCGACTGCATCAACCAACCGCTGCATGCCGTCGTTAAAATGTAAAATCTGACTAGAACAGTGCCGTCGTCTATAGCCGTGCAATCTGGACAAAAAGAACCGTACAGATGCTAAATAAACATTTGAATGTAAAAGAATGTCAAACTTTCCAAAAATTAGAATTAAAAATGAGATTAATGAATTCCACGAGGAGAAATGGTTCCGATGCCGCACTAGAACAATATACAAACAACAACAAAAACCCCCAACAACTGTTGTGATTTGTTGTTATCTAACAATCTGAACAGACGTAGACACCTTTTCTTCATTTCACTTGGAATATATTCGAAATTTGCCTATCACCACAACTGGCAGAGACCAACTGTTCGTTTGTTCGTTCCTTGGCACAATATATACGCGCAACACGAAACCACAATAGGAATTTACATTCAGATTCTATTGAGAAAGTGAAAAAGGTGTTCAAAATCTGAATATTCTCTAAGGTTATGTAAGTGTTTTGCATAAATGTGAGTGATCTATCTGTTCGGATCTAGCTGTAGTACTGCTTGTCGTTGAACAACATATGGCGACACAAGAACGACAGTCACGCGGAAAGTTTCACCGGGTGGTGAAATTGCCATGACGCAGGTGATGAAGAGAGTATTTCGAAATATTACAATTTCCGTTATAGAAGCTTATGTTGCTCCGAAATATCCGTTAATTAATTCGGTGATTGACTTGAGGAAATATTATATGACAGGTAGGATACAAAATGTAGGCCGAGAGTACAAATTTCGAAAAGTTATTTTGAATGCTTAATTGACATACATATATAGGTTATTCTTGAGAGATATGCATTGATGTATATACTTCAGTTGCCGGTATCTGGACACCAGGGATATATATGGGAGGTATGACTAAGTCTGAACCGAATTGCATTAAATTTTGCATTGTAATTAACTGCACCAAAAAACTTTCCTATGCTAATATATAGCTTAATGAACATACATATTGCGATACGACTAAATTCCAACCGAATTCGTTCAATTTATATAGGCTTCGTCCCTAACGCAATTGTAATATGTGATTGTTAGAAGAAGCGACAGAGTCTCTACAAGTCCTACTCTATCTACTGTCGATTGATATCGTGGCTAGATAAGTTGCAAACAGAGCGGATTTAGACTAAACTATCAATCATTGTGGATGTACAAGAACTGCGGCCTGATGAGAAGGTTGGCTTCGAATTACACTGTAAATAACTTAATATAGATCACAGATTACCAGATACTTGCAGTGTCTATTAAGCCAAAATAATTGCAATAAGGGAAGTCGCCAAGGCTTAGGCAAGAGGCAGTCAGGTTGTCCAATGAGAGATTCACAGAAACTGACACATGTAGGGTAGCTAGACATATCTGGTCACGGTATGACTTGTGAAGGTAAAAAATCTCCTCTCACTCGACTTTTGACTAGATCGACACGAGATCAGATCATATCCGGTATGAAATATAATCAGATATGACGTTAGGTATAGTCAGAACTATGTATCTCAACATCAGTAAGGTGTACCCGATGTATGGAGTGGTTTCATCTCAGGGGTTGTTCTGGCCTTAGAATCGCCGCATAGTGCGATATGTTGGACCTGTTGTACCTCCTTACCTCACAGTGTTCCTCAAGAATCTCTGTTGTCAGCATTGTCGGCCTCGTCGTCTACGTCATCGACGCCTTCAGCAACACGCGCAGCTATCAAAACCACAATTAACACCACATATTGCTGTACCAACCCCAGAACAGACTTTATGAATCGCATGAACATCAAGGTCGCTGCGATCCAGAAAACAAACTGAACATGCAGTAAGGATCGTACTAGAAGTGGAGCTGGCTGACTGGCTTTCCTATTACACCATTCTGTGTATCTCGCCTGAGCTTGACTCTGGAGACCTATACATCGAATGTATGGGGGATCAATTAAGTCCGGGACTACGAGTACCTAGATATAGCAGTATAAACTATATACCGCCAATTGGTAGCTGTTCTCCGCGTTATTTGCCGGACATCAGTCCGTTACTGCAGGGCAATAACCGCGTGGTCCTAGGAGACTTCAGCGCACATCATAAGCTTTTGCATTCTCTCCTATCTACTGACCAAAGAGACATAGCTAAAGCTGAGCAAATATAAGTAGATAGCTCTACGTTCTGCACAGTGAACGAGGGAGGACACACCCACGCGGATTATGGGTGATTGCAGATATTACCATCGTGTCGCCTGGTCTCATAAATGACGTCACCTGACAGCGCGTCATTTGATTGGGATTAGACCACCTCCTCATAATCCTCTCCATATAAAGACCAGCCTTACTTTCCTGAATCAAGGAAAAGCGTACTAGAGCGGGTTCTGAGACTTCACCAACCGCTGCTTCAGTGAACTACCCATCCCCTCAGATGTTTGGGTACCTGAGAAAAAATTCCGAGGCATTATCACGCAGCCGCTTGCTTTAACCCTGCTAGTGGAATATCCGAAATACGACATAATTTCCCAGCAGATGCAGCGGGACTCGCAAACGAGCGTGACGAAATCCGTCATTCTAACCCTGCTGATCCTAGAATAAGGGAACTGAATCTATAAATCACTAGGAAAGTCGACGAATATAACCGGAATAAATGGCTGGATTATTTGAACCAGTGCGCATTAAGTTCCGGTATTGGTAAATTGTGGGCAACGGTATGAAAGACGACCGGACGGCAGTCACATTTGGTTGCACCACGTTGACAGACACGAATAGGTGCGCGCGTTATTTTAACGGCAATTTATAGAGCACCTCTTGAGTGACAGAGCGAAAAGGAGAGTAATGCGTCGTATCAATGCTCTCCGAGCTGAAGAAGTATCACCACAATTTACAGTTGGAGAAGTTGCAGATGTCATCCATAGCGCTAAGTCATCCAAAGCGCTTGGCCCCGATGGAATTTCTATGCTAATGTTAATGCAATTAGACATACCGGGAGTTGAGTATCTGACTAGAGTCCTTGATCTGTTCTTGACCACTCTGATAATACCCAAATCCTGGAAAATTAATGGCAGAGTGGTCCCGCTACTGAAACTGGGCCAAAATGCGTACCAGTGTGGTCACCGAATGTGAGCGAGACACCTTTGGAATAATACACAGACCTGCCAAAATGCCGCCCTGAGAGCTGAGAACTGCGAACTCCTCATGTCTTCTGAGGAGATGAAGATCATAACCGTGCGACGACACAATTTTTTTCTTTCGAAGCAGTATCTGCTTGGTTGCTACCGTTCCAGCCATCCCAACCACCATCTTGTGGATAGGCTTCCACCTCACAGGCATCAGAGAGAGAGAGAGAGCCAGATCTAATAATATATTGAGCTGAGTATTATCAGTTCTAAATTTTAGCCCCTCTTCATTCACTGTTTATCATGGAACGCATTCTAAAAATATATGATCTTTTGATGGATTTCGAAAAACCATTTAAATTGCATCTCTAATAGAATGTATAATATTTTCGGCTAATTATTTCTATTTGTATACCCTCCATCAAAGGATGGAGGGTATATTTGTAACACCTCTAAATATTGATCTGAGACCCCATAAAGTATATATAATCTTGACTTCTTAACGCCACAGAGACCACAAATTTCAACTGGTCGTTCTGAAAATTGTTAGCTGGGGTTTTTTTATACCCGGAATCCTTCACACGAGCAACAACAGTCATAGGTCCATGTTTTGATATAGCCCCCATACAAACGTGTATCTAGATTTCCTAACGCCATAAAAACCTAAAATCTGAATAAATTGGGCTGAAATTTGGTATAATGAGTTTATTTGTACCCGAAACCATTCACATGCGATCCATGGTGGAGGGTATATAAGATTCGACATGGCCGAACTTAATCCGTCTTTTCTTTTTACCGCATGGAATACACATTTCGAACATTTCATGTGGAGGCGGTACCTCATTTCTCAACTTTTTATACCCTCCGGGATCGGGCTGAAAATTGGTAACTGGGGTATTTATACATGGAATCCTTCACACGAAGAACGCTAGTCATATGTCCTTGTTTTGGTATAGCCCCCTAAAATTATGAATTTCGGAAATCGTCGATTGTCCTTAGTTTGCATACCATGGAGTTTCAATAATTTAACCGATTCTAGCTGTACTTGTTGGATTTAGAAGTACCTTTTTTATTCCCTGCACCACACTTGAGCATTTGTTTATTATTATACAAAATTTGAAGCAATTGGCTGGAATTCAAATATAGCCTCCATAAGGAAAACTCTTTAACCAAGTAGAGATGCCACCAAATTTCAAGAAAATCGGTTGAGATTTAGATATTTAAATTTTTAACAAAGAGGAGATGCCACCAAATTTCAAAAAAATCGGTTGAGATTTAGACAGCTGTATTTTGATATTTGATTGATAATTATGACACGCAGCAGAGAGGAGTTTATTGATCCAAGAACATTAGACAAACATTATTGATACAAATTGACGTATTCTGCTTTTAGAGGATGGTGTAGGGTGTCATATACTCGGGTCCGCCTGACTTTAGCCCTTCCTTACTGCTTTTTTATGCTTACTAACTCTAGAAATTTTCGATTTGACGATGGTACCGTATCCATTCCGTGTTGGCCCGTCTTACCTCCTGAAAGTTCCTCGCTTCTAGCTCGAATATTTTTGATTTGACGGCGTTATCATTTTTATCCTTTTTGCAAGACTGTTGTGACTTACTTAACTCACTAATAGTACACATTGCGATTTTCTTAGATTTAGGCTTAGGTTTGCAAGACATTAAATTTTTATGTATAGAAAATTACAGATTTTTAAATTTGCATATGCATATTTTTAAAATTGTTAATGAAAATAATTTTAAAAATATTACAAAATACCATTTTCCCAAACAATTATGATTACCTCCATAATAAAACATCGACTTGGCATGTTTTTAGTAAAATTAAATTTTAATTTTTTAAATATTCCAAATTATATTCAGTCGAAATTTGGTGGTTTTTCCGCCAACCCAATCAAAAGTTATTCATAAAACAGTACAGGTCATTCGATTTGCATTAAAGTGGAATTCCATACAAATTAAAAAGAATCATCAAATTTCATCGCCTTTCCTGAAAAAGGGAGCTTTTTCACTTTAGTTTAGAATGAAGGTATCGATATATATGTATGTAAATGTACAAATGTAAATACAATGGTGGACTTCTACCACACCCCACCACTCAATGAGAACAATTTATGAAACAGATTTTGTGTTCAGAAAATGTTCAATGAACTTTTATATTTCATACAAAGCAAATGACATTTTGACGACAAAATAACAACACAGAACTGTTTTGTTCGATTAGCATATTTTTTCCTGTATTGAACAGAACTGAGGTGAATATAATGAACCCCTTCTACTCACTCCCATAACAAACACAAAACATTCTTATTTACGTCGACGCGTACTTGAGAGGTGTTACTGATTGCATTGCCTTTTTTAAGGGAGGTTGTACGTATCTTTCCGATCTAGATCTCAGAATAGACATTTTTCTGTCCATTTTACCATTGATTCTTTTGTTGTCGTTCAGTTAATATTTTCAGTCAATCCATTCATTTGTAATACAAGACATGCTATTAATTTGCATGATCAATTAGCTGATTTGTACATTCCATATGGAAACCTCAAGCCAGACTCATACACTCCACTGCACTGTTGCAATGGTGGATGCGGTATAAGGAACCGGCACACAATTGATTACGTCTACAATTGTCCGTCCGACCGCTCGTCCATAGTACATTTATATTGTCCTCTCAGATAAACAAAATAAGTGGAATCTACGTAACAAATTGTTCTGTTCATTAATCGGTCATTGAGCTCCTAGAACGCGTATTTCATGTCAATGCATTTCGGTCATTTTCTTCCCGAAGTTATGAATTTATTCATTACAACTTTTATCTCTGATCTGAGCTCGTATGCATAACAAGGGCAACTCATCCGCCATGGTTACTCGTTAATATATAGCTCATTTTGTTCACATCTCCTTCGACTGATCGAGGAAGTTGCACAAAAAGTTATAGATTGGTACGGCTTTTTGGCCGGTGTCATTGTTGATCCTACTTCTTAAAAATTGACGTTAGTGAGGCTATCAACGGCGAGCACTACAGATCCAACCAGTTTCTTTTGGCACCAATATCATGTGATTTGACACCGCTTCTCTTTCTCTTGTGCTGTTTCTGAAGTCGCAGGTATATAAAACTAGGCGACAATCGACCAATTCGATATTCGCCTTAATCGTTATTGGATTGTACATATAACATCGGTCCTTTACTGCTGTAGCCCACAACAAAACTCTAACGGTGTCAAATAATAGCTTTGATGTGGGCAATTGACATGGCCGATACTGCTCATTACGCGATTACCGAACTTGGCATGAAAATCTCTATTTTACAAAATTAATAAAAGTTTTTAAATTTTATTTGAATTTTTTAAACAAACAAAAGCTTCGAAGAAAATTTCTGACAAGACTGAAAAAATATTTGAAAACTAAAACTAAGTAATAACATAAAAATCAAAGGCAAATAAAAAGGTAACTTGATAGGCTGCCACATCACCCCCCCTTTACGTAGATCGGTTAACAATTTCAAAACTTCATAAATTATGTACTTCACATTCCTTCATTACATTGTAAAAATCTTTTCTATAAGCCAGTAAAGCCGACTCTATGATACCGTACACCTCTTGAAAGGGCACAGTAAGCACACATATAGTTGTCCTAAGTCTGAAACGCTTACATTTAAATTCGCAACGTTCGAAACTATTTTCATTCGTAATTCATAGCATTCGAAATGTAAATACGGACCTATTTTCTTCAAATTTGGCGTTCGTCCTCAGATCAAGAAACTTCTCTCTTGCAAATTGCATAACCGGGTGAGAAATAAATATATACAGCACTTTGATACCAAGGAGGATGGAATATGCATGGGGTCTTTATATAAATCTAAACCGATTCTCTTCAATCATAACAATGTTTGTTTACTAATCAAGAAACCATCTATGTCAAATTTCAGTGAGTGGTCATTTCTGGATCAATAAACTTCTTTGTATAAAATTGCTGGATCGAATCAGCTGGGGTTTTAAGTTGATCCGTATATTTAGTCGCTACAAACATCTGGACCAAAACAAATTAATAATACCGTTTACCTCTGTAGGGTATAAAAAGAGGGCGCTGTTATTTTCCCGATTATCGACAAGTTAAGTCATTCAACTGGCATGTCTCAGTAGGTACTCTTTTATAATTGAAAATTTCAGCCTGAATATATTTGCTAACTCGATCGACCCAATTCAGTAACCTTGAATTTTAAAAATCTGTTTGAGAATTCGTCCACGATCATCCACCGCAAGCAATTGATTTGTTTCACAAACAAAATTATACGGATTAATTCAATTTATTTGGAATACGAGTTTGTTTGTTCGCAGAACTGATACGTTTTCACGTTAAGTTCAAATTCCAAGAAATTCTTTTGGGATTTTTGTGGTTTTATCCCGCGTTTAATGAAACTTTTGTCACTTCTTCGAAGACAGGTTGTTGCCATATACTTAATGTTTGCTAAACCATAAATAATTCATTGATTTACATTTAGAGAACCTTTTCAGCAAAATGGTTCAATGTCCCATTCATGCCTTTATGTCTGGGAGTATCATCACTTCTTATTTGTCCACTTTTCTTTGTCGTCTTGTGTTAACCATGTAACATTTATTTAAATTTGTGTGTGGTATCAAGGATGAACTGTAGAGAATTTTGTAACAAGTTTTTACAGTTTTTTGTTTGGGAAACCCGTGTTTAAATAAACATAATTTCATTCAGAACAATTGGGTTTCCTAAGTGCGACTGTATTCACACAGAAAAAACTGAACTTCCATAAGATAAACCAGTAAGGAAAGGCTAAAGTCGGGCGGTGCCGACTATATAATACCCTACACCACTTTCGTAATATTGAATAACTCTGATATATAAATTTTGTAATTCATGTATAAATTGTTTACATAAATTTACTTTTGGGACATTTTATACATAAATAATACCCTGTACCACAGTGTGGTGCAGGGTATAAAAACGATTGGATCTAAAGAGCCAAATCGGATGAAACATATATATGGGAGCTATAGCTAAATCTTTACCGATTTTCTTCAAATTCGGCAATGTTGGTTCATCAATCAAGAAACTCTACCATTCTAAATTTCAAAACGATTGGATGTAAAATACAGCTTCTACAGGGCTAAAGGGCCAAATCGGACGAAACATGTATATGGGAGCTATAGCTAAAGCTTAACCGATTTTCTTCAAATTCGGTAGTGTTGGTTCATGGATCAGGAAACTCTACCATTCTAAATTTCAAAACGATCGGATGTAAAATACAGCTTCTATAGAACTAAAGGGCCAAATCGGATGAAACATATATATGGGAGCTATAGCTAAATCTTAACCGATTTTCTTCAAATTCGGCAATGTTGGTTCATGGATCAAGAAACTCTACCATTCTAAATTTCAAAACGATTGGATGTAAAATACAGCTTCTATAGGACTAAAGGGCCAAATCGGACGAAAGATATATATGGGAGCTATATCTAAATCTGATCCGATTTCAACCAAATTCAATAGCGATCTTAACAGCCGGGAAATACTCTAAACTGCAAAATTTCAGAACGATCGGAGTGAAATTGCGACCTGTAGTCGACGAACAACTTTACATGGACAGACGGACGGACAGACATCGTTAAATCGACTCAGCTAGTGATTCTGAGTCGATCGGTATACTTTAAGGTGGGTCTAGCTGTGTTATTTGCAGGTGTTACAAACATCTGCCGTGAAATAAACTTATAATACCCTGTACCACAGTGTGGTGTAGGGTATAAAAACTGATGAAAATTCTTTAAAATCTAAACAAATTTTAAATAACACTGTGCGACAAGCAGAAATATCGATCAAATTTCAACTACCGAAGCCGCACTAATGGCATTATCCGGCAAATGTGGCGTTTTGACATATTTAGCATTAGAGGAAAAAAACTAAAAATTTAATTAATTGACCTGACCTGGAGCTCATTAATTAATTAAACATCCAATAACTTAATTAATACTAAGTTATGGAAGTTTGATGTAATGTTGAAATTCAGTTCAATAAATTGGTTTGATAAGGCAAATGGTTGATACATTTGTTACTGCGTTGACGATCCTTGGCCAAACAGGAATTGGGTCGTTCCGAAGCGCACATCTGGTCAGGTCTCGGGCCTCAATATTTGTAAAAATTATAACGAAATACTACGATTGGTTAATTTTGGACACTGAATTTTAAAATCCCTTGCATGTAATTTGACATGTACTGTTTTCAAAAAGCAGAAGAAAAAATTAAAAAATGCCAGGCCTGCCTTAGTAATTCATCCATAAGTTTTACAAATTTGTAGCCACTACAAATCTAAACACTGTTTTGTGAGAGTGCGTCGAATATTAGACTTAAGCTTTTAAAAAAAATTATAATTTTTTTTTACAAAGGTCCCTTGTGTTCTCTTTAAAGAAACGTAGACTTTGTAAAACTCGGTTCAGCTGTTCAAGAGCTATTGTTATTTCCGTAATACCCAAAAAGCATTTTTGGTTATCTAAAGTCCCCATAACATTTTTGGAATATTTGTTTAATGAACTATGTATATTTGATATTACCAGTTAGCAACTTTTTATAAAAGTTGTGCGCTAAAATGAACTCTAAATATTACCAATTTTGAATCTGTGGTATTAAATAGTAGCCACTTTCTAAATTTTCATGGTTGCATACAACAAATCAGCTTGACTCACCACATCGGCGGTGAGTCGGTTTCAGCCGATGTGAGCAGCTAAAATCGGCGGCGGCGTCGGCTGGAAAAAATGTCCGGCGATGGTGCGCCGCCGACAGGATTAACGGATGGACTTTAACTTTGGTATGTGTTAATATTTTTTTCTATCTCAGGCTAAGGTCAAAAATGGACTATGGTGGTCCACTCCTTCGAGTACCTCCCCCACGAAGGGTGAAAATGTTGTGAAATATTGATTATCTCAAATCTTTTATACTACTTCTCAGAATCTTTCCCAATTCCACACATAGTATTAGTTTCTTGGTCGCTATCATCTTGAGAAAAATGGGCGAAGTTGCCACGTCCCTTGTGGTACCTCCCAAACAAACGGATCATTTTGCACAAAAAGTTAACGGCTTATAACTTTGATTCCAGTTCATAGAAATACTTGACATTTTGTGAAGTGTAATGCTTTTATTGTACCTACAGTACCGTAAAAAATGGGTGTTATTACCACGCCCTTTTGGTACCTCCCAGACAAATGGACCATTTTGCACAAAATGTTAACGGCTTATAATACTGAGTACAGTTTATACTACTACTTAAAATTTTTTGGAGTGTAATGTTTTTATAGTGCTCATAGTATATTAAAAAGTGGGCGTTATTGCCACCCCCCTTTTGGTACGTCCCAAACAAAATAACCAAAATAAAAACCAGTAAGGAAAGGCAGAAAGTCGGGCGGGGCCGACTATATAATACCCTACACCTCCCTAACAATGCGATAAGGGTCATTGCCATAATAATTTGGAATAACTGGTAAATGGGTAGAAACATATTATCTAATTCTGAAACGATAATCGCTAAATTAAGCAATATTCGTTCCTAAATTGAGAAACATCTTTCTTGAAAATTTTAATGATCGGAAGTAAAATAAAGGGTTCGCCAAATAACTTTTTTTTTGAAAACATCGCGCAAAACATCGAGTGTAGCTTCGCTGTGTGGCACGTAGCGCCGTCCTGTTGAAACCAAATGTTGCCAATATCCTCCTCTTCAATTTTTGTGAACAAAAATTAGTTCAACATGGCGCGATAACGATCGCCATTGACTGTAACGGCCACTTGCTCATTTTCGAAGAAAAATGCCCCAATTATGCCTCTGGACCAAAATCCGCACCAAACAGTGACTCGTTTTGGGTGTATCGGCTTTTCAATGTATGCGGGCGGGTTTTCTGTGCCCCAAATGCGACAATTTTGCTTGTTTACATACCCGCCAAGATCAAAATGAGCTTCATCTGAAAAGATGATTTTTTTTTGGCAAAATCATCTTCTGTAATTCGATCGATCCCAGCGTTGTTCAAGCGTATACACAACCATATCCGTTAAGCGGAAGGATAAAACTAATTATCTGTCAAATCAGACATGAGCTAGTGCTTAATTCACGAAATAACTTTACTAGAAGAAAATTATTTCGTGAATTAAGCACTAGTTGAAAAAAAACGTTAGATGGCGGACCCTTTACAACTTCTACAGCGGTTTGATACCAAATCAGGAGGAACATATATAAGGAGCTTTAATATAAATCTGAACCGATCTTCCCGGAATACTCATTCATGTAAAAAGACCTTCTTTTGTCGAATTTCGTACTGATCGGATATACAATACAGTCCCTACAGCGCTTACATGTCAAATCGGGGGAAACATATATATGGGAGCTATATCTAAATCTGAACCGATTTTCTTCGAATTTGGCAGTATTCCTTCATGTAATAAGAAACCTCTTTCTGCCGAATTTCGCACTGCTCGGATATAAAATACAGTTTTTACAGCGCTTACATGTCAATTCGGGGGTAACAAATATGGGAGTTATATCTAAATCTGAACCGATTTTCTCCGAATTCGGCAGTATTCCTTCAAGTAATAAGAAACCACTTTCTGCCGAATTTTGCACTGATCGGATATAAAATACAATTTATACAGCGCTTACAGGTCAAATCGGGGGTAACATATATATGGGTGTTATATCTAAATCTAAACAGAGTTTCTCCGAATTTGGCAGTATTCCTTCATGTAGAAAGAAACCTCTTTCTGCCGAATTTCGCACTGATCGGATATAAAATACAGTTTTTACAGCGGTTACATGTCAAATCGGGGGTAACATATATATTTGGGGCAATATCTAAATCTGAACCGATTTTAACCAAATTCAATAGGGATCGTCCTTGGGCCAAAAAAAGATATGTGTAAAGTTTCATCGAGATCGGACCATAATTGTTACCTGTACGTTGATTACAAGAATACATGCACAGACAGACGGACGGACAGACAGGCGGACATAGCTAAATCAACTCAGAAACTGATTCTAAGTCGATCGGTATAATACACTATGGGTCTATTTCTTCTCCTTTTGGGTATTACAAACAAATGCACAAAGTTATAATACCCTCTACCACAGTGTGGTGTAGGGTATAAATATGAAAAATTATTTTTCTGAATTTCCCTATTTTTACAATATGGGTCATAATTTATATATAGCCCATAGACTTTTGCAAATAGGCATTGTTTTCTTATTTATTTCAGAACCTCCCGCCGACCATCGCAATGTTTAATATTTTATACAATATGCAGTTTTCATTTCTAAACATGTCATCCCACCGCATTGATTTCGCGTTTAGTTAAACATGTTGACATCAATGCTATGACAAATGACATAAATGGAACAAAAACGAATGCAGAGGATGGTTAAGAATGTTGCCAAATTTTCGGTGTTATTTGATTGGCTTGAAAAATTAATAAACTGTATGTTTTTATACCATACACCACACGGTGGTCCAGGGTTTATGAGTTTGTGCATTTCTTTGTAACACCTAGAAGGAGAAGTGATGGACCCATTGTTTATTATACCGATCGACTTAGAATCCCTTTCAGAGTTGCTGTAGCTTTGTCTGTCAGTCTGTCGCTGTATTGTTGTAATCAAAAAATTAAAATCAAATTTTAATTAAAATTCTAATCGACTATATAAAAAAAAATTATAATTTTTTCAAATTTCTGTTTTTATTGGAAAGGTTGAACTTTGTCATTTAATAACACAGGTATACACAGATTTTGGTGCCGCTACTTTTTGAACTTTAGTACATTCGATTTCCTGAATACGAATCTGCAGTCGGTTTTTGACTAGCAGCTCCCGTTTTCATGATATGGGTTAGGGTGTTGCAATCCTGACACCACTTAGAAATACCCAAAATAATTGTGAAAAGAAGAAAGTAAAGAAAAGTGTATTCACCACATATATAACAAAATAACTCGGGATGATATACACAGATTCTGCGACTAAACAACGTTTTTGAAAATTAGCTCTCAATCACTGAATATGAGATTATTTTACTGCAATTCCTTATCATAAATATAAAATAAGATAAGAAAACAAGTAAGAAAGTTTCAGTCGGGTAAACCGACTAAGATATACCCTCACTTTGTGAGTAATGTAATATTGAATATTACTCGAATTATTCTGTCAATTTGTGTGGGAGGTACCAGAAGGGGTTTATCAAATACACCTTTTTTTCGCTGAACATTAGATACTTTAAATTCATTGCACTGTGCCGACTTATAAGCATTTATGTGCACTGGTATAAACGTTATGAGACATTAAATTGTGGTATGATTTGGGCATTTTGTGTGGGAGGTACAAAAAGGGGTGTGGCAATAACGCCCATTTTTCACAGGGCTATAGACACTATAAAAACATTACACTGTACAAAATTTCAAGTATTTTTATACACTGGTTTTAATGTTATAAGCTGTTAACCTTTGGTGCAAAAAGGTACATTTGTGTGGGAGGTACCAAAAGGGGCGTGGCAACAACCCCCATTTTTCCCTAGACTGTAGGCAATATAGAAACATAATACTGTACAAAATTTCATGTATTTGTATACACTGTTATTAATGTTATAAGCTGTTAACTTTTGGTGCAAAATGGTGCATTTGTGTGGGAGATACCAAAAGGGACGTGGCGACTTCGCCCATTTTTCTCGAGGTGATAGCGACTAATAAGCTAATACTATGTGTGGAATTTCAAAAGATTCGAATAAGTAGTATAGCAGTTATTAAAGAATCAATATTTCACAACATTTTAACCCTTTGTGGGGGAGGTACTAGAAGGAGTGGACCAATATGGCCCATCTTCGAACTTAGCCGGAGATAGAAAAAAATATTACCACATACCAAATTTGAGGTCAATCGGTTACTCCTTTCGAGAGTTATCGTGCGCACCAGCCAGCAGACAGACAGACAGACAGACAGACAGACAGACAGACAGACAGACAGACGGACGGACATTGCTCATTCGACTTAAAATGACCCAAAACGGATTTGCTCCGAACATACTTGGGGTCTTAGGTCACTATTTCGACGTGTTACACTTTTTTCCGTAGCAAATGATATATACCCTCGTCACACTAAAGTGAGGGTATAATGAACACTACCTGTAACAGAGAAGAAAATAATGTAAACACACGTTTGCTACGTGTATATCAGAAAAGCATATGCACTTTTTAAATACATAGTAGGGTAAATTGGATATTTCTGTAACTCAAAAACTAGAGCTGCTAGGGAAAAAGTGGTATTCAGTTTTGAAATCCGCGTTAAAAGTACAAATAAAATCAGCTGCAAAACTGAAGGTACAAAAAATTATTTCCTTTTTGTAGACCTGTGCTATTGATCGACAAAGAATGAACAAAATTCTGGCATCTCCCACCCGACACATTACTCATTACACGCGACTGAAATTTTCTCACTTATTTTTTGAAGGTAATATAACTAATGAGGTCTAACAGGCTGTGTTGAACCCGTATAGACCATGATGTTTTGCCGACTCATCAAATCTACAATATAATTTATCCTTCCACGGAGTCCGTTGCAATTGAATTGCCGGAACTGGGATATGAGGTATAAAGTGACCGACATATTGCTAAAGGGGTGTCTGCGGGGGTGTCACATAAACTGAGAACGAAGATGACGCCGTCGATGATGATTCTTAATATACACTGCGGTATTTGTACAGCACGATGCCATGTACTCCGTTTCGCCGTACTCCCCAAGTTGATACATTCCGGAATAGATTCTGAAATGCACCCACTTCACGCATCCATTACACCTTATAGATGGTGAATGGTGGTGGGCGTTTCTGACAAACAGAATAAATAAAACAAATCCCGGCACGGAGCAGACATTCCGGGACATGTATCTCCCAACACAAAAAATTGACAAAAATGTAACATATTCTCGGTTGCAGCGCCCTTAGTTGATTCTGGGTCAGTCTGGTACAAAAAACCAGCTGTCATGAGACAATATAACATCCTGTAAATGTACGCCGTGACTTTGGCGCATAAATCAAGCTGCTATGGTTGTGGCTGTATTGGGTCGCTATGGTTTGTAGCTTTTTCGCATAGACCTGCGACTTACGAAAATCTCACATGAAAAAGTCTAACGGGGTCAAATAGTATGAGTTCGGTGGTCATTTCACATCGCCTTCTCGCGAGATGACCATTCCCTCAAATCGTTTGTAAATACATAACATGGAATGGCCAAAAGAAGTTGGTGACGATCGACCTATAGCGCTCCTCGTTCACGATAAAGATGGACGTATAACGACGCCAGCCCAAAATACACACCAAATAGTGACTATTTCGGTGTAATTTGGACGCTCATGGATATCATGCGGATTTGTATCGTCCCTAATTTGACAATTTTGTTTGTTGACGTACCCATTTATCATGAAATGGGAATCATTCGTAGCTCGTGGAACTAGGGTGTCCAAAAAACCGGTTATTTCGAAAAAGCGGTTTCCGGTTTAACCGAAATATTACTTTTTTAAAACCCGGTTTTCGGTTATTATTTTTTGTTGAATTAGGCCGATTTTTAAATAATATACGAAAGTGATTAAAATTTCATTAAATGTTTATTGTAAAACAAAAACAACAATCATTTGTAGTAAAAAATAGTAAACAAAAATAGATTATTATTTCGTTTATTACAGGTTTAATTTTTTTGTTTACTTTAAATAGAAAGTATTATATTTCTGATATTACCTTAAAAAAATAATAAATCATTTAAAATGTTTTCTTTTTATTATATCTTAAAAATAGTATACAATTTAAATGATTATTTTTAAACGATTTTTTTTTTAATTTTTTTTCTTTAATTTTTGACGTTGAAAAGCTCACAAACGTTGGTGTAGTCAATATTAGTCCGATAGTCATTAAAGCATTGTATAAGTAACACAGCTCCTCCATTTTCTTCTTAAACTTTTCAAAAAAAAAGCAAAGTCATCACACAATGTTGCTTGCCTTTCGTTTTTCGATTCTGTGTGTGACATAAATCCAAAATTAAATTATTTGACTCATCAATATAACAACTATACTTCAAACCGAATCAGAGGTATCTGGTTGTTCTGTCGGGAAGCTTTTGTCTTTCCGTTCTTCAACGTATTACTTATTGAATGTTTTGCCGTACTTCCTGACTTTATTTATTACATCATGGATATCAGGAATAAAGCCAAAATCATTTTCAAGATCAGTGAATTCATATTCACTTTCAGAGTATTCAGAACAAATGTCAGAATTATCCCCCTCATCTTTGTTATTTGATGCATCTTGTATAAATGGTATCCACAACAAGTACAAAAAATAGATCAATACTTTAATTTTTGTTTTAAACAATAAAAAAAAAACCGGTTAACCGATATGAAAAAACCGGCTTTCTCGGTTAACCGAAAATTACATTTTTTAAGAAACCGGTTACGGGGTTGGGTTGCAAAACCGGTTAACCGGATAACCGGTCCCGGTTTTGGACACCCTACGTGGAACGTTGTCCAAACATAACAGCCATTGTAATAAAACAACTTTATCATTTGCACGTTTTGTTGAATCCTATATCCGTCTATGGTGAGACTGAATACATGACAGTCGATTCGACAGATGTAATTTTAACAATATGGCCGCTATCAACTTTCTAATTTTGGAAGATGCTTTATAACAACGCTTTAAAGGGTCCGATCATCATTTCGAGGCTTTGTAACCAGAGAATAACAAAGCCACACACAGAAAACAGTTTGGTTGCCTCAACCGAATGCGATTCCATCAGGACAACCAACATTTTGGTTGTGGTATACTTTTGCTTCCATGTTGACAACAATCTTATTTGGTTGCGAACAATCTTAAATCGATTTAGTTGCAAGCATTTTCATGTGATCGTATCCATGTTATTATTGTTGTTTTTACTATTTATGTATAAATACACCCGGCACACGGTGTATGCAATAGACTTTTTGTAGCTAGTACTATTTTTTATGTTTACTATCGAATTCCAACCAATTATTTTCCTGGGTATAGTGTAGTATTGATCTCGATACTTTCATTGTCTTTTAAGTGAATCCATTACGGATTTCAACACATTGCTTATCTGCATCTTCTGCTTCTGGAACTATAATTCAGGTTCCTTCAAAAAAGAAAAAGGAAACAACCCTTCACTAAGCACGCGTCAAAACAGAAATATTGAAAAATTTATGCATTGATATGTTGGGGTCAAGTGAAAGCTTAAATAATTTTTAAATTGTTTTCCTCAAACAAAAAAGAAAACGACACCAAAAAATTCCTTTCATCTTCCCAAAGAAATCATCTCCGATTTGAGATACCACACAAACACACAATCGCTGAGCAGAGAATCAACCGACAATACTCCCGAAAATATCGGTCATTGTAAGTAATGGGCGTAGGGCGGCCACACTGACATACTGCCATATATTATCAAATCGATATGTACCTCTTAAGAAAGAATGACCCAAAAGCGCTGAGGACTCAACCTTTATCTGGCTCAGAGGGTCTGCATAGAGATCTCTTTAATGCAATGAAATATATATATTGGAAAATGAAGACAAGAATTGAAACGCAACGATGATCTTTTTGAAATATTCGAAAACATTTTAAATGTTTTTTACATCGATCGATTTGGTTTTGAGGCCGGCATGTGAATACAATACAAATGTGGTTAAAAAGTATTTAATGTCATTTTGCAGATTTAAGCCATAAAATATGTTTAAACCAATCACAGAATGAATGAAAATGTTTTGCGAGTGAAAATCATATTGATATTGAAACAGAGAATACACTCGAAAATCAATTTTTCTTGTGTTCGTAACGAAGATGAAAGTGTTACTATTCGTGGAATTATAAAACAAGTACGAAAGTTTCAGTCGGGTAACCCGACTAAGGTATACCCTCACTTTGTGAGTACTGCAATATGAACTATGACACGAATTAATCTGTCAATTTGTATGGGAGGTACCAGAGGGGGTTTAACAGATACGCCTATTTTCGGTGGTCATTTCACATCGCCTTCTCGCGAGATGACCATTCCCTCAAATCGTTTGTAAATACATAACATGGAATGGCCAAAAGAAGTTGGTGACGATCGACCTATAGCGCTCCTCGTTCACGATAAAGATGGACGTATAACGACGCCAGCCCAAAATACACACCAAATAGTGACTATTTCGGTGTAATTTGGACGCTCATGGATATCATGCGGATTTGTATCGTCCCTAATTTGACAATTTTGTTTGTTGACGTACCCATTTATCATGAAATGGGAATCATTCGTAGCTCGTGGAACTAGGGTGTCCAAAAAACCGGTTATTTCGAAAAAGCGGTTTCCGGATTAACCGAAATATTACTTTTTTAAAACCCGGTTTTCGGTTATTATTTTTTGTTGAATTAGGCCGATTTTTAAATAATATACGAAAGTGATTAAAATTTCATTAAATGTTTATTGTAAAACAAAAACAACAATCATTTGTAGTAAAAAATAGTAAACAAAAATAGATTATTATTTCGTTTATTACAGGTTTAATTTTTTTGGTTTACTTTAAATAGAAAGTATTATATTTCTGATATTACCTTAAAAAAATAATAAATCATTTAAAATGTTTTCTTTTTATTATATCTTAAAAATAGTATACAATTTAAATGATTATTTTTAAACGATTTTTTTTTTAATTTTTTTTCTTTAATTTTTGACGTTGAAAAGCTCACAAACGTTGGTGTAGTCAATATTAGTCCGATAGTCATTAAAGCATTGTATAAGTAACACAGCTCCTCCATTTTCTTCTTAAACTTTTCAAAAAAAAAGCAAAGTCATCACACAATGTTGCTTGCCTTTCGTTTTTCGATTCTGTGTGTGACATAAATCCAAAATTAAATTATTTGACTCATCAATATAACAACTATACTTCAAACCGAATCAGAGGTATCTGGTTGTTCTGTCGGGAAGCTTTTGTCTTTCCGTTCTTCAACGTATTACTTATTGAATGTTTTGCCGTACTTCCTGACTTTATTTATTACATCATGGATATCAGGAATAAAGCCAAAATCATTTTCAAGATCAGTGAATTCATATTCACTTTCAGAGTATTCAGAACAAATGTCAGAATTATCCCCCTCATCTTTGTTATTTGATGCATCTTGTATAAATGGTATCCACAACAAGTACAAAAAATAGATCAATACTTTAATTTTTGTTTTAAACAATAAAAAAAAAACCGGTTAACCGATATGAAAAAACCGGCTTTCTCGGTTAACCGAAAATTACATTTTTTAAGAAACCGGTTACGGGGTTGGGTTGCAAAACCGGTTAACCGGATAACCGGTCCCGGTTTTGGACACCCTACGTGGAACGTTGTCCAAACATAACAGCCATTGTAATAAAACAACTTTATCATTTGCACGTTTTGTTGAATCCTATATCCGTCTATGGTGAGACTGAATACATGACAGTCGATTCGACAGATGTAATTTTAACAATATGGCCGCTATCAACTTTCTAATTTTGGAAGATGCTTTATAACAACGCTTTAAAGGGTCCGATCATCATTTCGAGGCTTTGTAACCAGAGAATAACAAAGCCACACACAGAAAACAGTTTGGTTGCCTCAACCGAATGCGATTCCATCAGGACAACCAACATTTTGGTTGTGGTATACTTTTGCTTCCATGTTGACAACAATCTTATTTGGTTGCGAACAATCTTAAATCGATTTAGTTGCAAGCATTTTCATGTGATCGTATCCATGTTATTATTGTTGTTTTTACTATTTATGTATAAATACACCCGGCACACGGTGTATGCAATAGACTTTTTGTAGCTAGTACTATTTTTTATGTTTACTATCGAATTCCAACCAATTATTTTCCTGGGTATAGTGTAGTATTGATCTCGATACTTTCATTGTCTTTTAAGTGAATCCATTACGGATTTCAACACATTGCTTATCTGCATCTTCTGCTTCTGGAACTATAATTCAGGTTCCTTCAAAAAAGAAAAAGGAAACAACCCTTCACTAAGCACGCGTCAAAACAGAAATATTGAAAAATTTATGCATTGATATGTTGGGGTCAAGTGAAAGCTTAAATAATTTTTAAATTGTTTTCCTCAAACAAAAAAGAAAACGACACCAAAAAATTCCTTTCATCTTCCCAAAGAAATCATCTCCGATTTGAGATACCACACAAACACACAATCGCTGAGCAGAGAATCAACCGACAATACTCCCGAAAATATCGGTCATTGTAAGTAATGGGCGTAGGGCGGCCACACTGACATACTGCCATATATTATCAAATCGATATGTACCTCTTAAGAAAGAATGACCCAAAAGCGCTGAGGACTCAACCTTTATCTGGCTCAGAGGGTCTGCATAGAGATCTCTTTAATGCAATGAAATATATATATTGGAAAATGAAGACAAGAATTGAAACGCAACGATGATCTTTTTGAAATATTCGAAAACATTTTAAATGTTTTTTACATCGATCGATTTGGTTTTGAGGCCGGCATGTGAATACAATACAAATGTGGTTAAAAAGTATTTAATGTCATTTTGCAGATTTAAGCCATAAAATATGTTTAAACCAATCACAGAATGAATGAAAATGTTTTGCGAGTGAAAATCATATTGATATTGAAACAGAGAATACACTCGAAAATCAATTTTTCTTGTGTTCGTAACGAAGATGAAAGTGTTACTATTCGTGGAATTATAAAACAAGTACGAAAGTTTCAGTCGGGTAACCCGACTAAGGTATACCCTCACTTTGTGAGTACTGCAATATGAACTATGACACGAATTAATCTGTCAATTTGTATGGGAGGTACCAGAGGGGGTTTAACAGATACGCCTATTTTCGGTGGTCATTTCACATCGCCTTCTCGCGAGATGACCATTCCCTCAAATCGTTTGTAAATACATAACATGGAATGGCCAAAAGAAGTTGGTGACGATCGACCTATAGCGCTCCTCGTTCACGATAAAGATGGACGTATAACGACGCCAGCCCAAAATACACACCAAATAGTGACTATTTCGGTGTAATTTGGACGCTCATGGATATCATGCGGATTTGTATCGTCCCTAATTTGACAATTTTGTTTGTTGACGTACCCATTTATCATGAAATGGGAATCATTCGTAGCTCGTGGAACTAGGGTGTCCAAAAAACCGGTTATTTCGAAAAAGCGGTTTCCGGTTTAACCGAAATATTACTTTTTTAAAACCCGGTTTTCGGTTATTATTTTTTGTTGAATTAGGCCGATTTTTAAATAATATACGAAAGTGATTAAAATTTCATTAAATGTTTATTGTAAAACAAAAACAACAATCATTTGTAGTAAAAAATAGTAAACAAAAATAGATTATTATTTCGTTTATTACAGGTTTAATTTTTTTGGTTTACTTTAAATAGAAAGTATTATATTTCTGATATTACCTTAAAAAAATAATAAATCATTTAAAATGTTTTCTTTTTATTATATCTTAAAAATAGTATACAATTTAAATGATTATTTTTAAACGATTTTTTTTTTAATTTTTTTTCTTTAATTTTTGACGTTGAAAAGCTCACAAACGTTGGTGTAGTCAATATTAGTCCGATAGTCATTAAAGCATTGTATAAGTAACACAGCTCCTCCATTTTCTTCTTAAACTTTTCAAAAAAAAAGCAAAGTCATCACACAATGTTGCTTGCCTTTCGTTTTTCGATTCTGTGTGTGACATAAATCCAAAATTAAATTATTTGACTCATCAATATAACAACTATACTTCAAACCGAATCAGAGGTATCTGGTTGTTCTGTCGGGAAGCTTTTGTCTTTCCGTTCTTCAACGTATTACTTATTGAATGTTTTGCCGTACTTCCTGACTTTATTTATTACATCATGGATATCAGGAATAAAGCCAAAATCATTTTCAAGATCAGTGAATTCATATTCACTTTCAGAGTATTCAGAACAAATGTCAGAATTATCCCCCTCATCTTTGTTATTTGATGCATCTTGTATAAATGGTATCCACAACAAGTACAAAAAATAGATCAATACTTTAATTTTTGTTTTAAACAATAAAAAAAAAACCGGTTAACCGATATGAAAAAACCGGCTTTCTCGGTTAACCGAAAATTACATTTTTTAAGAAACCGGTTACGGGGTTGGGTTGCAAAACCGGTTAACCGGATAACCGGTCCCGGTTTTGGACACCCTACGTGGAACGTTGTCCAAACATAACAGCCATTGTAATAAAACAACTTTATCATTTGCACGTTTTGTTGAATCCTATATCCGTCTATGGTGAGACTGAATACATGACAGTCGATTCGACAGATGTAATTTTAACAATATGGCCGCTATCAACTTTCTAATTTTGGAAGATGCTTTATAACAACGCTTTAAAGGGTCCGATCATCATTTCGAGGCTTTGTAACCAGAGAATAACAAAGCCACACACAGAAAACAGTTTGGTTGCCTCAACCGAATGCGATTCCATCAGGACAACCAACATTTTGGTTGTGGTATACTTTTGCTTCCATGTTGACAACAATCTTATTTGGTTGCGAACAATCTTAAATCGATTTAGTTGCAAGCATTTTCATGTGATCGTATCCATGTTATTATTGTTGTTTTTACTATTTATGTATAAATACACCCGGCACACGGTGTATGCAATAGACTTTTTGTAGCTAGTACTATTTTTTATGTTTACTATCGAATTCCAACCAATTATTTTCCTGGGTATAGTGTAGTATTGATCTCGATACTTTCATTGTCTTTTAAGTGAATCCATTACGGATTTCAACACATTGCTTATCTGCATCTTCTGCTTCTGGAACTATAATTCAGGTTCCTTCAAAAAAGAAAAAGGAAACAACCCTTCACTAAGCACGCGTCAAAACAGAAATATTGAAAAATTTATGCATTGATATGTTGGGGTCAAGTGAAAGCTTAAATAATTTTTAAATTGTTTTCCTCAAACAAAAAAGAAAACGACACCAAAAAATTCCTTTCATCTTCCCAAAGAAATCATCTCCGATTTGAGATACCACACAAACACACAATCGCTGAGCAGAGAATCAACCGACAATACTCCCGAAAATATCGGTCATTGTAAGTAATGGGCGTAGGGCGGCCACACTGACATACTGCCATATATTATCAAATCGATATGTACCTCTTAAGAAAGAATGACCCAAAAGCGCTGAGGACTCAACCTTTATCTGGCTCAGAGGGTCTGCATAGAGATCTCTTTAATGCAATGAAATATATATATTGGAAAATGAAGACAAGAATTGAAACGCAACGATGATCTTTTTGAAATATTCGAAAACATTTTAAATGTTTTTTACATCGATCGATTTGGTTTTGAGGCCGGCATGTGAATACAATACAAATGTGGTTAAAAAGTATTTAATGTCATTTTGCAGATTTAAGCCATAAAATATGTTTAAACCAATCACAGAATGAATGAAAATGTTTTGCGAGTGAAAATCATATTGATATTGAAACAGAGAATACACTCGAAAATCAATTTTTCTTGTGTTCGTAACGAAGATGAAAGTGTTACTATTCGTGGAATTATAAAACAAGTACGAAAGTTTCAGTCGGGTAACCCGACTAAGGTATACCCTCACTTTGTGAGTACTGCAATATGAACTATGACACGAATTAATCTGTCAATTTGTATGGGAGGTACCAGAGGGGGTTTAACAGATACGCCTATTTTTCGCTAAACAGTAGATACCATTGTTCTAAATAGCCAACCAATTGAGATAGTCAAACATGCTAAAAACTTAGGGGTGATATTTAATAGTAGCCTTACATGGTCTAACCATATTTACTCTATTTGTGGGCGAGCATATGCAATGCTTATTGTATGGATGTGAGCTGTTTGCAAACTGTGATGCAAAAAGTAAAGCAAAGCTGAATAGAACTTTCAATAATATAGTACGCTATGTGTTTGGTTTACACAAATATGATCGCATTTCATCGTTCACAAAACGTCTGTACAACATTAGCTTCAATGACTTACTTAAACTAATGGCGAATTCTTTTCTGCAAAAAAGTGCAACATGTTCATTGCCCTTTTTCCGAAAACGGCACTTTTGTGATACTTTTTTGAAATTTGGTAATTAAGTTACTCGAATTTTAGTTAGCACAACTAAAATTTCAAAATTTCAAAAAAGCGATATAATAGTGCTGTTTTCGGAAAACGGGCAATGCAAGTGTTGCACTTTTTTGCAGAAAAGAATTCACCATAAGAGTTCTCATATTCTTGCACAAGATTATATATACGCATCTTCCTGATCATCTTTACAAACGCTTGCGTTTCTCGAGATTCAGTAGAGGAAAAAGATTAATTTTATTCAGGCATAACTGTCTGATATCCGAACGGCAATTTTTTATTAACGCAGCTCGCAATTGGAACTTGCTTCCTTATACAATCCAAACTATATGTAACGCAGCCCACTTTAAGAAAAACGTTGTCTACCTTCTTGTTGCCGGTTAATTCCTGATAATTATGTATTGCTCTTCATTTTAAGCTAACATTAATAATTTCTATATTGAATGATACTTGATGAATAACCATTAAAATTATTTTGCAGATTCTGTCTTTTTTTCGTAATCCATGTTACTTATAGATTGCTTTATTACTTTCTTTTCTATATTTAAAATAATTAAGTTTTTAAATTTTTTTTATCAATTATTAATAATCTATTAGTTATACCCATTGTGTTAATATTCATATGTAATACAACATTTATTAATCAATGATAGTTATTTCCTATACTAAAATATGAGACAATTAAAGTCTTGTGTATAGGAAAACAAATAAAAATACTGCAAATATATTGCACTGTACCGAATTGTAAGCGTTTATGTGCCCTGGTATATTAAAGTTATGATCTATTCAATTTTGGTATGATTTGGTACCAAAAGGAGCTTGTTGATAACTCCCATTTTTCTTAGGGCTATGTGTACTTTAAATATATTACACCATGTACAATTTTGGTACATTTGTGTGGAAGGTGCCAAAAGGGGCGTGCCAATTCCGGCCACTTTTCACTGGACTATAGGTACTATAAAAGCATTACACTGTACCAAATTTCAAGTATTTGCATGAAGTGACGTTATTTTTATAAGCAGTTAACTTTTGGTGCAAAATGGTCCATTTGTGTGGGAGGTACCAAAAGAGCACGGCAACTTCTCCTATTTTTCTCGAGGTGATGGTGAATAATAAACTAATATTACATGTCGAATTTCAGAGGATTTGAATAAGTAGTGTATAAGTTATTAAATAATCAATAATTCACTAACTATTAACCCTTTGTGTGGGAGTTACTAGAAGGAGTAGACCAATATGGCCCATCTTCGAACTTAGCCGGAGATACAAAGAAATATTACCACATAGCAAATTTGAAGTCAACAGGTTACTCCTTTCGAGAGTTATCGTGCGCACCATCCAGCAGACAGACGGACGAACGGACATTACCTATTCGACTTAAAGTGACACAAAACGGATTTCCGCCGAACATACTTGGTGTCTCAGATCACTCCTTCAATGTGTTACACTTTTTTTCCTAGCAAATGATATATACCCTCGTCACACTGAAGTGAGGGTATAAATATTAACACATTCCAAATTTGAAGTCAAGTCAATCAAGCCGAACAGACGGACGGACATTGCTCAAATGACTCAAAATGTCTTAAAACGACTGTCCACCGAAAATATTCGAACTTCAGAGTTTTAGGTCACTTCTTCTTTGTTCTCAATAATATTGTTTTTTTATGAAAAGTTTTTCCTTAGTCCAGATTTTTCTTCTAAAATCCAGCTATTTTTTTCGTCCGTCCATCTAAGAGGGAATTTGAATCTGGCAACCATAATCAGATATGTTCTATTCCGTTTCTTAACGCCATTACAGAAAATTTTCCTGTTATAATATTGAATTTGATCCATAATGTAGGGTATACGAGTATACGATCAACCGCAACCTCCACCTCTTAATTGCTGACAAATCTTTTCCTCCGAGCCATTTTTTTCAAGTTTGAAGACAGCAAATAATCCGATGGAGCTACATCTGGCGAATATGGCGCGTGCTGAAGCAATTCCAACTTTAATTCATTGATTTTGGCCATCTCAATAGTGGATGTTTGAAAGGAGCACACGGATGTGTGATGAGCAAACGCGGCACCCATCTTGCGCACAGCATTCTCATCATCAAATTTTCCGTCCATATGCAATGTATAGAACTTCTTGAAATGCCTATGAATTCAGCTAGCTCATGGAACTTCAACCGACGGTCATCCAATACCATTTTGTAGATTTTTAACGATTTCTGGCGTGAACAAACTTAATTGGTCGCCCACTACCGTGTTCGCCTTGGCAGCTTGTATGGCACCGTTTACGGCCTGTTTCTGTATAACGAAAACCAGTCACTCACTTTCGTCTGGAATTTGGTTTCTCTAAGGTTCGTTCGTTCGCCTGGCCTTACGTCAACGACGTTAGCAATTTACCAATTGGAAAAAAATGTGATTGCCAGATCAATAATTTCACAACTTCCGGTCAAAAAAACACACATTTCTGTATGGTCGACCTTAGAAAATACACCTCTGTATCCTTTACACTAGCGGTGGCCAAAAATCAACCCTGGGTGGGTCAGTTGAGCTGATCCAACACTCTCATTTCTTTCTCATTTCTTTCTCTCTCTCTCTCTCTCTCACATTTCTCTCATTGTGCGCTGATGATTTTTTTTCCATCTTAGCGAGCTGCCAATGTTGACTTCTTTATGCATAAATATGTATACAATTTTATTGCTATTTAATTGTTTTTACCATAATTATATTATTATCTACTTATTTTTTTTGCTTTTAATAACGTTTTTTTTGCCATTGTTCCTATCAGTTGACAAATAAAATAAAGTGACTCGATCTGACATTTGTGTTCGCCCAGATGACAGCAGAGAGAGATAGAGAAACCAAAATTTACACTGAAATGATTACGTTTTCGTAGGAGTTCATTATCGTGCGACTTGTCGTTGGGATGGTAGTTAGTGAAACCCAAATCAGCTGTTTGTCGTCTGGCTGGCGAACGAAAGCAACATTTTAAGTTACAGAAACAGGCTGTTAAACTCAGTCACCCAATATTTGATAGTTGTAAACGTAGGAGCAAAATGCCCCAAAGTAGAATCAAGTTCGGTTATAATATTGTTTAGACTGAGACCTTTCAAATGAAAGTATTATATTACATATCACTGACCAATTTTTTCCATATTTACAAATTCACTGAGATCGTTTATTTTTTAGTGCGAAAAATAGATTAAACAATGTAGCGCCTTGAAACTGAAAACATATGTTTGCCACTTTTCACGAAAGTAATTTGTTCAAACTACTACCGCCATATATACATATGTCAGTTCGGTTAGTTTTGGGACCGCCCTCGTAAGATTCAGCCCCAACAAACTTACCTCCGTTTTAACTTACTTTAATTCCGAGTGTAGTTCGATTACCTTTGTTGCTATACTGCTGTAAATAAAATGTAGCAATAAATGATTTGTTTTATGTGATTTTTATTAATACGATATTGGTCAGGGCCCTTTTGGACATTGCTCGAATGGGTAAAAATCAATTTTTTCCCTTCTTATTTATGAATATCCATCCAATGATCCTCAGTATACAGAAAGACAAAACGGGATAAAAGAAAATTCACAAAAAAGCAAAGGAAAAGATTTACTGTACGCTATCGTTTTGTATCTGAATGAGGAGGCAATACCTGTAACGCCCATAACATACTTCCGAATTTTGGTGGCCAAAAGCCGGGAGCCATGGCAACGCCAACAACATTTGCCCAAGTTGCATTGCACTGCACTGTTATGGCCACAAGGTTGTGCGAATGTCCGAAAGTTCCCAACAATGAATCCAAACGCAGAGCAAAAATGAATGTCCACATTTGGATGCAACTGCAAATAAAAATGGAAACAAGGATGGTGGTTTGGTGGCAGCGATAAAAAAATATCATACGATACGTACGATATATGCGTTATGTCAACATTCAATAAACAATAAATTAATTAATTTTATGATTTAAGTGAACATGCAACAACATGTTGCCCACCAACCCATAGACATACATTCATTCGTTCAGGTTCGAATATTGGTACGAGTACATATACATACATATTAATGCGTACGAGTAGTTCCCTGAATTTGCCTTTTGGCGGAGCAGAGGACTTTACAGAAAATGGCAATTTTTTGCAAACCAATTTTCAGATTTCACTTTTAATTTCAATTATCTCAATGCTGCTGCTGCTACTGCTACTGCTGTTGTTGGTGCTATGACAAATAAACCCCGAAAAACCGTACATACCCTGGTGATTTTCTGTTGATTTTTTGGGGTTTAAACCAAAAATTTCCTACCAAACGCACAGAGAAGACAACAACATTAAGTATGTTTGTTAACTCGTTATCACCTTTGTTTCTTTGA
Source organism: Eudasyphora cyanicolor (assembly GCA_963930755.1). NCBI lineage: Eukaryota > Metazoa > Arthropoda > Insecta > Diptera > Muscidae > Eudasyphora > Eudasyphora cyanicolor. The sequence goes on from OZ005737.1 coordinate 212,758,264, forward strand.
TTATTCAGCTACAACTTTATCACATTTCATTCAGTTCAGTTCGTTTGTTTTCTGGTGGTGGCGTTCAAATCGCATTCAAACCTATTACACTGGCTCCATGAGGTACAAGTTGCAAATAATATTTATTACTCGTATTTTGATTTGCTTAGATCCAAAACCGTAGAAATTTGTTACATTAAGCTTAGTTAAAGCACGAGTTTATTTTGTTTATCAAAATCATGTTAGTACTATTTTTGAATAAAAAAATAACAATTTTATGCATTACAAGAATAAAAATGGTATTTTCTTCGTTTTGTTAAACATACGGGTTTTTTACATAGTCTGTGGGCAACTTGATTACCAAACGAGTTATACCAACGGTTATAACGTATGGCTTGCATAAAAACATTATTTTGTTGAAATTCTCTTACTTCTGCCACAAATAGCTTTAATTTCTACATTAATGATATGCTTGCTTTTAAAAAAGTGGATCGAACAAATTTTCGCGAGTTTTTTCCTCTTTTTATAGTTTTTTTTTTGTGCCAGCAAAAATCGATTTTTTGGAAAAAAAAGGACTGTTACTAAACTGCTATTTCTACGATTTTAGCATTTAAAGCCCTCAAAATGTCCTTCCTATTCTAATTTAGATGGTATACCGGCTTTATCGAGCTTATATGTACTTTAGCAAGTATGGCCCAAATACTAAAGACGTCTTCCAAGAAAAAAGAAATTAAAAAATTTATCATAAAAATTATTTTTAAATTTTTTTTCGTGTTTAGGACAGAATATTACACCAGAAAATATAACCCATTGTATTTAGAAAATTATACGCAAAAACATTTTTTGCGATTTTCTGGCGAACTTAAAACTTTATTTTACACATTTGTCAAAAACAACTTTTCTGACCATGATCTTTATGGTCTATTAGTGGGATTGGACTTGTTTTTCTACCAAAATAAAGATAAACATCTGAAAAATAGAGGTTGAACAACATATTTTAGAATAACTCGAGAACCATTTATCCGAATTGGTTCAGGAAAACTTTAAAGAATCCTGAATTCAGTACCCTTCAACTTCTTCTAATACTATTTCATTTATTTAATATTTTTCATCCAGAAAAAAATTCAAAAAAATTAAAATTTTTGAAAACATTTTAATATTTTTTTATCCTAAAGTCTGTTCGGTCATGAATACATTTCGAAGAAAACAGATGAGTAGTTTAAAAAATTGTAGCAGCCTTGTAAAAGAGGTATTAGATAATTAAATTTTTACGTTTGATCCCTCTATGATCTACAGGGACGGAGCTACAGGTCCTCAAAGTTGCCCAACTCAGGTATACAAAGTATTTAATCTCGTGTAACGTATGTTTTTGTCGTCTCTTTCGAATAACCAAGATCTAAAAAAGCTTTTTACACATAAGATTTATCTCATACAGTTCCCGTGATATCTTCGAAATTTAAATTTTTAATTTTTTCGTATTTTGCCGCGGAAACAAAAGATATTGCCATTTGAAGATACACTTTCCCACAAGAAATAGTCTAATGGTTTTAAATCTCAAATTCTTGGAGGCCATTCAATATTACAATTTCTTGAAATAATCGAATCACCAAACTTTTCTCGCAACAATTCAATTGTTTCATTTGCTGTGTGGCACGTAGCCCCATCTTGTTGGAACCAAATGTGGTCAAGATCAACTTCTTCCAATTTCGGCCATTATCATCGATCTATACCGCTCTCCATTGACAGTAACGGTGTTACCAGCTTCATTTCGAAAGAAGTACGGACCGATGATTCCACCTGACCAAAAACCACACCAAATTGTCAATTTAGGTGAATGTAATGGTTTTTCATGAATAATTTGTGGATTCACTTCATATCATCCCTATTGGAAAACCCGTTACTTAAGCAAGCATGGCCCAAATACCGGATTTTCCATTAAGGACATAACATTAACTTTCATATGATTTTTGTTTCAGTTTGATCTTATAAGGAGGAAGTCAAGATCTTTTCGCAAAATACGCCACAATGTGATATGAGAGATGCCCAATTCCTGAGAACGACGTGAAATCGACTGATTTGGATCATTTCGAACGGATACACTTACTGCTGCGATGTTTTCGTAGCTTCAAGCGGTGCGGCGTCTCTTTGGCGCCGGAAAATCCAAAAGTGAAAACTAGGATTCAAATTTATCCTCTATAGCATGCACAGTAGGGCGGGTTGATTTTTTTCTTTTAAATCGTATAGCAAAAACGTAAACTACATACAATTCTAAGAAAATTCTCCGAAGAAACCATGTATCTAAAATAAAATCCTAATCCGCGCCTCTCGACTTGAAAATGTACATGCCCGCCTTTGGCACAAAAAAGTAAATATTAGAAAAAAAAGCTTTTACCAAAACAAAAATCCAATTTTCTGAATAAAATTGTTAAGTAAGGTAGTTCTTTTGCACTTTACACCATTTCTGCACCCAAATTTTTTTTCATTAAAAAAAATATTCACCCAAGTAAAAACATTGATAAAAAAAAATTCTTACATAGTTTAATAAAAAAGATTGGAAATACAAACAAATATTGCACTCAAAATTGTTTTGAGTATTTATAAAATAATCTTTTTTTGTTTCGATAAACAATTCTTATTTTAGAATGCAAACTATTTTTTATATAGAACGCAAATCAGAGGAGATGCAAATTGGGGTTTAACTGCTTTTTTGATAATTTTGATTAGTCTCAAGACAAAACCTGTATTGCATAAACTATAATATAACAAGTAAGAAAGTTTCAGTAATATGAAATATACGAATTGATCTTTCAATTTGTATAGGTGATTGGAAGGGAGAGGGGGATTAACAAAAACTCCTATTTTTCGCCAAACAGTAAACTTCAAATACATATATTGCACTGTGTCGAATTGTAAGCGTTTATATGCACTGCTATATTAAAGTTATGATCTATTCAATTTTGGTATGATTTGGCCATTTTGTGTGGGAGGTACCAAAAGGGGCGTGGCAACTTCGTCTATTTTTCACTGGATTGTAGGTACTATGAAACCATTTAATGCCTTTTTGTTCATAGGTATTCAAGTTATAAACTGTTAAATTTTGGAGCAAAATGGTCCATTTGTGTGGAAGGTACTAAAAGAAGGGCGCGGTAAATTCGCCCATTTTTTCTTGAGGTGATAGTGACTAATAAAATAATATTATGTGTAGAATTTCTGATGATTCAAATAAATAGTATAGAAGTTATTAAATAATCAATAATTCACTTAATATTAACACTTTGTGGGGGAGGTACTAGAAGGAGAGGACCAATATGGCCCATCTTCGAACTTAGCCGGAGATAAAAAGAAATATTACCACGTACCAAATTTTAAGTCAATCGGTTACTCCTTTCGAGAGTTATCGTGCGCACCAGCTAGCAGACAGACAGACAGACGGACGGACATTTCTCATTCGACTAAAAACGACCTAAAACGGATATCCGCCAAACATACTTAGGGTCTTATGTCACTCCTTCGATGTGTTACACTTTTGGCCCTTAGCAAATGATATATATCCTCGTATCACAAAAGAGAGGGTATAATAAAACATAATATATTTCAAGAAAAGAAAATAATTTTAGCGAAAGAAAACAATTTTCAAGTCGAGAGGCGCGGATTAGGTTTTGATTTTAGACCCATGGTTTCCTCGAAGAATTTTCTTAGAATTTAATGTAGATTACGTTTTTGCTATACGACAGGCTGTGCATTAGGCTATACGCCCTAATGCACAGCCTGTCGGGTGGGACGATTATTAAAGTTGCGACCACCGACTCAGAATTTCGGTAGTTTTGACACTGAAAGATCATTAAAAATGTTTGAGGGTGCGTTAACATAAAGATACGAAATTGTTATGTCCCTATTAGAAAACCCCATACTAAAGACTTCTTCCAAGGAATTAAAAAAATTATCATAAAAATTATTTTTATTATTTTCTTTCGTGTTTAGTACACCAAAACTGTTATGCACAGAAACAAAAAACAAAAATGTTGATGCATAGTGTTACCTATTGTGTTTAGAAAAGCAATCTTCAAAAAAAAATCACAAAAACTAGAAAGCTTTATGATCTTTATGGTCTTTTAGTGGGATGGGACTTGTTTTTCTACCAAAATAAAGATAAACATCTAAACAATACGAGTTTGGAACACATATTTTAACATAAATCGAGAAACATTTATCCGCATTGTGCCAGGAAAACTTTAAAGAATCCTTAATTCAGTACCCTTCAACTTCTTCTAACATATTTTTTTCATCCAGATCCAGCTATTGCAAAAAATTCAAAATTTTTTATAATAAAGACTGATCGGTCATGAATAAAATGAGACCCTTCCGACGAAAACAGGTGAGTAATTAAAAAAGTTGTAGCAGGCTTGTAAAAGAGGTATTAGACAATTTAATTTTTACGTTCGATCCCCTTTGGTTTATAGGGACGGAGCTACAGGTCTTCAAAGTTGCCCACCTCGGGTAAACAATGTATTTAAGCGCGTGTAACGTACATTTTTGTCGTCTCTTTCGAATAACGCTTCTAACTGAGCTCTACAAAAGCTTTTTTTGAAACTTTTTTTATCTTCATTTAAAACTTAAAGTATTAATGTTTTTTTTCTATATTGGCATTAGTTATACCGCGGAGATAAAAGAAATGGCCATTTGAAGATACACTTTCCAAAAAATATTATTTGTCAAAAATAACAAGTAAAAGCGTTAAGTTCGGCCATGTCGAATCTTATATACCCTCCACCATGGATAGCATGAAAACTCAAACCTACAAAATAATTCAAACCTAAAGAAAAAAAAACCGAAAACACACAAAAAAATATAGTAGATGAGAACAGTAAGAAACATATAGTAGATGAAAACAGTAGGAATAACAACAATTTATATGATATATATGTATGGGAGCTATATCTAAATATGGACCGATATCGCCCATTTGCAATCCCATACAACAAACACATTTGATCAACCTAGCTTTATTATTGCGGACTGTAGCGTGTTTACCACAGACGGACGGACATGGCTAAATCGTCTTAGAATTTTAAGACGATTAAGAATATATATATTTTATGGGGTCTCAGATCAATATTTAGAGGTGTTACAAATGGAGTGACAAAATGAATATACCCCCCATCCTATGGTGGAGGGTATAAAAAAGTTACTTCTTCTATAACTCCACAATACGACATATGGTCCAAGGAACAGTCGACCAACAACAATTTTTTTCAATTGATCCAGCTTTATTTTTATAATTTTATAAATATACTAGCTATAACTCGGTGCGCTTCACAGCTCCCATTCATTATTTACTTTTATATTTAGCGTACTCTAAAATAGTTGTACCCCTTTCTATCAAAGACACATGATTATTGCGAAATGAACGGGTTTTCCAATATGGATGATATGATTTTGAAGTGAAGTTTCGGCCATTTTTAATATATCATGATCTGTCATTTGTTTTTCATTGTATTCAGTAGTGTTTACAATTTCATCATGGAGAGATATACGCAAGAACAACGTTTACAAATTATTCAGTTTTATTATCAAAATAATCGTTCTCCAATAGCAACTTTTCGTGCGCTAAGTCCATTCTTTTTTAAAACCAAAAAAAGCACTTTCCAGTCGTTCTACGACCTTGACACCCATGAGCAATATATTAGCTCTCGTTAAGAGCTATCTTTTTGCCATTGACCGATTGTGGCTACGTGCCACACAACAAATGAAACAATTGAATTGTTGCGAGAAAGGTTTGGAGATTCGATTATTTCAAGAAATTGTGATATTGAATTGCCTCCAAGAAGTTGTGATTTAACACCATTAGACTATTTCTGTTAGGTTATTTGAAGTCATTGGTCTTTCGAAATAAACCAGACTCTCTTCAAGCTTTACAAGTCAGTATTGAACGTGCCATTCATGACATACGACTTGATTTAGTGGAAAAAGTGCTCGAAAATTGGGTTCATCCAATTTCTTTCCTGCAGAAGAAGTCGTTGAGGCAATTTGAATGACGTTTTATTTAGAACATAATTGTATCGATTGTAATTCACATTAAATAAAAAACTTTTGATTATCCTTAACAATAAGTGTGATAGAATAAAATATCAGAAAATGCTTTTCGTTTCTTGATTATGTTCCAAGAGTTACCCTGTCATCCTGGTACCATATTTACCCCTTTTCCTTGTGCATCTAAATGTCGAAAAACTACTTTTTGTACTATTATATTATTTAACCTTTTTGACCCACTGTGTTCCCAAAAGCATACATCTTGAAAAACACTTCATACCTCAATTTTATGTTCCAATTATTCCATAATTAACCTTTTTTGCCCCACTGTGCCTCTGAATGTGATTTTTGTGATTCTCCAAAAAAACAATTCTAATCACTACCTTATGTTCCAAGAGCACCCCCGCACCATGTTATGCTTTTTGCCTCACTGTGTCATATTTTAGAATTTTTGCCCCACTGTACCCCAGACGTTTGGAATTTCGAAAAATAGCTTTCTATCCGGATACATTGCCCTTATTTTCGCGGTTCAAACTCTAGTCGGTAGATTTTGGCGGTGGTACCATATTTATCCCTTTCTGTCCCACAGTGTTCTTAAAATTTGTCAAAAAATCGCTTACTGTGTCTAGTCTGCGTCCCAATGTCTACCCTTACACCAAATTGTTCGACTCTAGCTCTTGCCATTTGGATTTGGCTATGGTACCATATTTATAAATTTTTGCTCCAATGTGCACGTAAATGTTCGAATTTCGAAAAATCCAGTCTTATCCCGAGTCCAATCCCTAAGGAGTACCCTCACACCAAATTTGGCACTCCTAGTTTTAACCTTTTGGATTTTCCAATGGTACCACATTTTTTTCTTTTTTGTCCCACTGTGCGTACAAAATTACGAATTTCGAAATATCCCGCCTAATTACATGTCTATGACCCAAGGTCTACCTACCCTTCCAACAAATTTGATGATTCTAGCTTCAGCCGTTTGGGCTGTGCGGCGATTAGTCAGTCAGTCAATAATGCAACAATTTTATACATAAAGATAGATATAAACAATTTATTTCGATGACCACTATTACAAAAATTATTACCAAATCCTACCCTACCTCAGATCTATTAATGTTATAATAAAAATTTTAATTTTTAAGTGTTTATATCATTAATTTTGTGTTAACATATATGACCCGATCGAATTCATTTATAAACATATCTTCATTCATAAGTTCGTTTATAAACATAAAATGTTTTTTAATAAGTATTAATAAAAAGTTAACTGCTTAATATTGAAATTTTTTGCAGTGTAATTAATGCTTTTATAATGATAATGACAAGATCATCCCATAATAATAAGCACTTACAATCCGGTACAGTGCCATATATAGGGTGATCCAAGTAGAGATACTCGGCATTTCTCATGGAAAGACTTACGCCTGAAGAACGTTTACAAATCGTTCAACTTTATTACGAAAATTCACGTTCTGTGAGGAATGTGTTTCGTGCACTTCGCTCAATTTATGGCCAACATAATCGAGTCATCGAAAATTGGACTCAACGGATGGACCATCTTACGCCTGACGTTGTTCAGGCGTAAGTCTTTCCATGATGAAATGCCAAACAATACTTAACAAAAATAACATGACAGCATGACAGACTCACACGTGATCAGCCAAAAAAAGGCTATTGAAAAAAGTATCTCTACATGAATCACCCTATATTTAAAGTATCTACTGTTCAGCGCAAAATAGGCGAATTCGTTAAAGCCCTTCTGTAGAGATGTCAAACGGGATTGGTTTTCACAAAACCCGGGATCCCGAAATTTTTTTATATCCCGGGATTTTCGCGATAAATCGGGATTTTTCGTTCTTAATAAAGTGATATTTCGAAATGGATTACAAACATTTTAGTTCAGTTTTAATTTAATTTGAATTAGGATAAAAACAGCTAAAGCATAAATTAACTTTTGTTAAAAATACTAACTTTTATTAAAATAATTCACAACATCTTAGCTATGGAATTATTTTGGTCAAACTTCAGTTCGTCGTCTGAATTATTATTGACGTTATTATTTTCTATCATTAAACCAAGAAAAATATATTTTTTCAACTTGAGAAATCAGTTTTTATGAGAACAAAATCGATGTGTCGATCCAAATCAGATTTTACATTAGGATTTTTCTTAAATTTCAAAGAATACAATATAGTGTTCTTCGTTTTGTGGGACACAAACTCCATTTGTGTTTTTGTTTTAAGTTTACTTGTTTATAATTAAACTTATGATATATTTTGTAATTCTTCTCCAAATTTCTAATGTTTTCACCGGATTTTGTCAATGTTTTTATACCCTACACCACACTGTGGTACAGGGTATTATAACTTTGTGCATTTGTTTGTAACATCCAAAAGGAGAAGAAATAGACCCATCGTTTATTATACCGATCGACTTAGAATCACTTTCTGAGTCGATTTAGCTATGTCCGTCTGTCTGTCTGTCTGTCCGTCTGTCTGTCTGTCCGTCTGTGCATGTATTCTTGTAATCAAAGTACAGGTAGCAATTATGGTCCGATCTCGACGAAACTTTACACATATCATTTTTTTGGCCCAAGGACGATCCCTTGGTTAAATCGGTTCAGATTTAGATATAGCCCCCATATATATGTTAGTCCCGACTTGACATGTAATCGCTGTAAAAACTTTATTTTATATCCGATCAGTATGAAATTCGGCAGGAAAAGGTTTCTTATTACATGAATGAATTCTGTTAAATTTGGAAGAAATCGGTTCAAATTTAGATATAGCCCTCATATACATTACCCCCGATTTAACATATAAGCGCTGTAAAAATGTTATTTTATATCCGATCAGTGCGAAATTCGCCAAAGAGAGGTTTCTTATTACATGAAGGAATACTGCTAAATTCGGAGAAAATCGGTTCAGATTCAGATATAGCCCCCATATATATGTTACCCCCGATTTGACATGTAAGCGCTGTTAAAACTGTATTTTATAACCGATCAGTGCAAAATTTGGCAGAAAGAGGTTTCTTATTACATGAAGGAATACTGCTTAATTCGGAGAAAATCGGTTCAGATTTAGATATAGCCCCCATATATACGTTACCCCCGATTTGACTTGTAAGCGCTGTAAAAATGTTATTTTATATCCGATCAGTATGAAATTCGGCAGAAAGAGGTTTCTTATTATATGAATGAACACTGTTAAATTTGGAAGAAATCGGTTCAGATTTAGATATAGTCCCCATATATACGTTACCCCCGATTTGACATGTAGGCGCTGTAGAGACTGTATTTTATATGCGATCAGTACGAAATTCGACAGAAGGAGGTCTTTTTACATGAATGAGTATTCAGGGAAGATCGGTTCAGATTTATATTGATTGTTCCTCCTGATTTGGTATCAAACCGCTATAGAAGTTGTATTTTACTTCCGATCATTAAAATTTTCCAGAAAGATGTTTCTCAATTTAGGAACGAATATTGCTTAATTTAGCGATTATCGTTTCAGAATTAGATAATATGTTTCTACCCATTTACCAATTATTCCAAATTATTATGGCAATGACCCTTATCGCATTGTTAGGGAGGTGTAGGGTATTATATAGTCGGCCCCGCCCGACTTTCTGCCTTTCCTTACTGGTTTGATGTTAACAATTTGCTTCAGTAGTTTAAACTTTCAACAGAGTGTATCTACTCGTATTATTCACTTTATATTTTATACGAGAAAATTTCATATATTATTATACCCTCCACCATAGGATGGGGGGTATATTCATTTTGTCACTCCGTTTGTAACACCTCTAAATAGTGATCTGAGACCCCATAAAGTATATATATTCTTAATCGTCGTAAAATTCTAAGACGATTTAGCCATGTCCGTCTGTCCGCCCGTCCGTCCATCCGTCCGTCTGTGGTAATCACGCTACAGTCCGCAATAATAGAGCTGGTTGATCAAATTTGGTACAAATATTTCTTATAGTTGCAGGTTGTTTGGGATTGCAAATGGGTCATATCGGTCCATATTTAGATATAGCTCCCATATATAGCATCTAACTTGTTGTGATTCCTACTGTTTTTTGTGTTTTCGGTGTTATTTTCTTTAGGTTTGAGTTATTTTGGAGGTCACATGCTATCCATGGTGAGGGTATACATATAAGATTCGGCATGGCCGAACTTAACCCTTTTACTTGTTATTATTAAAATATCCCGGGATTCATTTTAAAACTCTCGGTATTCGGGATTCGCGATTTTTCGCGATAGTGATTTCCCGTTTGACATCACTAACCTTCTGGTTCCCCTACACAACTATACGGTGTCATTGGAAAAACAATTTCCCCACAACTTCTGCAGAAATCACCTGTATATTTTCATATTTTGTAGTTTAGACAACACTTCCAATGACTATAGACTGACAAAAAATGAATATTTACCCGACTGAAATGTTCATGACATACTTGTTATGTATGTCATGAACACACAATGCCACACTACTCAATTAATGTCAAAGATAATATGAAAAAAATCTCTAGATATATTTCTTTTCAGTTTTTTTATTATTCAATAAAAGTCTGTCCATAATTATTATTTTTAGCCCTAATGAAATTCTAAGAATGTTACATGTTAAACATTTCGTACAAATATTCCTTGAGATTGTCCTTTTATTAACTTCAACACAATTGTTTGTTCGCAACCACAATGCATCGTGCACCTTCATTGACTGACCACGCATTGCGCATTGTGCTGCGACAGTGGCTGAGCATGCGCATGCGCCGCCGTGTTTAATGCTCTGATTTCAATTAACACGCATGTTTAACTTGCTGTGCCATTTAAAATCTCTCACTGTGCTAACTTGGCTTTAAACAGTTTGTACTATCTCTGTTTTCCGTTTGTTTCGTTTGTTTGGCTTTGCGCTCGTATGAATCATGTTCGGCCAAGGAGCGATTGCATGTGGTGGCAACACTGTTTGCGATAATTAATTTCCATTCATGTGACAATTGCGGACGACGACGAAGGCAATGGCAAAGACGTTCAACCGCCAAAGACCCAACTCCAGACGCGGAGCGGACTCTTCTAATCAGGCGGCCTCAATGTGGTGTGTGACGTTGTTATTTAGTGATGGTGTTTGTGTAATCTTTAGTTTGACCAACAAAAAAAAAAAGAAAATACCCTAACAAATATTGCTCCAACTACAGTGGCCAAAAAATGGTAAATGTTTATTTATGATAGTGGTCACAGTATGACTCCATTGGAAGATTGCATAAGTTTTGTATTACGCTGTCTCTGCTGCTGTTGTTGTAGCTGCAGCTCTAACATAATTTATTAGAATGATTTTCGGTTTTGTAGGTAATGAGGATAATGTGTCCGAAATTGAGAGTACTGTGAGGTTTATCAACTTGGAGGGAAATGAGAAATCTGTTGAGGAAAGCAATTGTAATTGCAGGCAAACTTCAAATTAGGTAATGTTAAAGTCGACTAAATTATAAAGAATGTGCTTTTGCTGATTCAGAATATTAATCGAACAAAATCCTGTGAAGTCCCGATTTAAAGATTTCACGAAATATTAAAGTAAAGGTCGCAATTATGCTTCGAAATTTGGCACGAACATATTTTTCGGCTCTAGGATCAAGATCCCTATTTAAATTGGTAAAAATCGGTTCGGATTAAGATATCTTCGATTTGACATACATATATATGCTCTATACACTCAAAAAAAAATATTTCCTAAATTTAAGTAAAATACATACTCCAATTTAATCAATGTTTTTATTTATATTGAGTTAATCTTTTATTAAAACTGTAATTAAGAATCCTTATTTCGAGTCCCTGAATTTGAACTAAAAATTAGGAAAACCTAACCCAGAAAAAAATTGGTTGGAATTCGATTGTAGCAATAAAAAAATAGTACTAGCAACAAAAAGTATATTGCCTACACCTACATTTATATATAAATAGTTGAAATAACCACAATAACATGGATACGATCAAATGAAAATGCTTGAAACCAAATCGATGGTTGTATCAATCAATTTAAGATTATTTTTTTCATTGACACTCGGTTAGTTGTGGTAACTACTTTTAAATTTTCATTATAACTAGTACCATATGATACATTTTTGGTTGTGACAACCAATATTTTATTCTTGACAACAGAAATTGTATCAATAGACCAAAGATTATTATTGCAACGAATAATTGGTTACTACAACAGAAACAATATTAATAAATAATCATTTTTTGGTTATCCCAATAAATTCCCAAATTTAGAATAATTAAATGTATTTTGGGAAATACAACCGAAAGGTTGGTTGCTGTTCTTTTGCTAATACATGACAAACAAAAAATAAAATTACCCGACATAAATAAATGTTCAACATTTTGTTCAAGAACGTTATATGTAGTCAAAAATAATCTTGTGTGGATAATAATGTGTGGAATGCAGAATATGTTGTGCAAAATGTTTTACATAAAAAAAAATAAAATCAACAATCATGAAATTGAAAGCACAGGGTTAAGCGATATTTGCATAAAAGTTATGTGTTTTTGTTTTTTTTTCGTGTACTAAAATTTGTGTCAAATATTTCCACATCTCATAATAGTGATGAATTTGTACTATGGGATATTTAATTTTGTTATGAAATGTTTGGTTTTTTGTTCAATAAACAGAATAAAAATTAATGAAAACTGTTTTTAATTAATTGTCGATAGTATATGATTGACAAATTGTCAGAACAACCAATTTTTTAAAACAGTTGGATGTAGCAACATACAACAGATTATTTTAGCCACCATTTTCGTAGTTGGTGCAACAAAATATGATTGTTGTCAACATGGAAGCAGAAGTATACCACAACCAAAATATTGGTTGTCCTGATGGAATCGCATGATAGTAGACACAACTACCAAAATTCAGTTGGCAAATAATTCGGTTGAGGCAACCAAACTGTATTCTGTATGCATACTAAAATCAAGGAAATATTAACCATTAAAATTGTTTATGTCTTTTTTCTTTCCGCAATTGTTATATTTTCCGCAAATCCTTATTTGCAGAAACCTAAATTTATTGTGAAACATTAAAAATGTTACGCCCGGGACGAGAGTCGAACCGACAATCTTATAATTGTGAGCCAGACACACTTTTATATCGAGCTACGAAACTCTTTTGGGATTGTTATGAACATTTCTTTCATAATAAAATGTCTTCATCGCCTATAAATATAGTATATAGCAACTCTATTTATCATTCAATGTTGGCAATCTTTTAATCAAATTCAAGTGTACATAAAAATACATTGTTTCGAAAATTTTAAGATATATATGTAATTGTATTTAAAAACCAATTTTTTTCATATTTAAGTTAATAATGAAAAACAACATCAGCCAAATGGCCACCCCGACCACGCTTACAGGACCATATCCTTTTCAAGAAATTTTCCATAACCAAATCACAAAGTGGCTGCCCTATGTAGCCTCACGAATTCTATCTTTGTGGTCCTGTATCGACGCTGGGCTGTTGGCTTGGACCTTATCTTTCACGTGGCCCCAAAGGAAGAAGTCGCAAGGTGTTAAATCACAAGATCTCGGTGGCCAATTGTTATCACCTCTTCGAGAGATAACACGGTCCGGAAACTTTTCCCGGAACAGAGCAATGGTTTCGTTGCTTGTGTGGCACGTAGTGCCGTCTTGTTGAAAGTAAACGTTGTCCAGATCAATACCATCCAACTCCGACCATAAAAATCATTAATCATCTCTCGATAGCGCAATCCATTCACCGTAACTGTTGATCCAACCTCATTTTCGAAAAAGTAAGGTCCAATGACCCCGCCGGACCATTAACCGCACCAAACAGTCACACGTTGAGGATGGAGAGGCTTCTCAACATTAACTCTTGGGTTTTCCGAGCCCCAGATGCGACAATTTTGCTTGTTGACGTTGCCACCGAGGTGGAAATGGGCCTCATCAGTCAAGATGATTTTGTATCGTTCGTATCGTTTTGTATCGCTCGATGATCGTGTATCGTTCCATTTTTAGTAATGGCGTAGTTTCTACTTGTCAAATGTCAAAGTGACAGCTACCGAAATACCGAGTGATTCAAAATAACACCTCTTGTTGGAAAACCCGTACATAATGTTGAACATTTTGTGTCTAATAATCGATTTCAATTTCTAAAACAAAGAAGAAGATAGTAATCCAAAGAGGAAGTGGTAAGAGATTCTAACATATAAATGGAGGAGAGTGATCTAGGAGGTGATCAAAAATAGCAAATAAATTTCAAAGACTAAAAATGTCAAAAGAAAATTTAATTTTTCTTTTCTTTTTACATAAATTTTATTACATTCCTAAATTTGAGTAAAAATTTACTTGCACTAAGGACAAAAATATGCTGAATTTGCATAATCTCAAGTCAGAATTTGCTAGTATTAAGTTCATTTTCCCTATTTTTCAATAGTTTTATTAGTTACTCAAAGGAAGTATGAGTACCTGAAAGAAATTGCTCACTGAAGTATCTTAGATCAGGCACAAATACTGCCGAATTTCAAATAAATTGGTTCAGATTTAGTTGTACTGAAAACAAAGATAGTAATAAAATTATTGACGACACACTCTTAAATTAAGCATGCAACCTCGGCATAAATTTATTAAATACATGCATTTTATTAAATTTTCCTTAATCGAAAGTTTCTTGAATTTGTATTAAAGACTATCTAATATTAGTTTTGTGTACGCACTTCTTTAAATGAACGCCTTTAAATAAAAGAAAAAAACATTACTATTGTGACTATCTGCATTATTTTAAGTAATATTTTAATACTTTTAAGGATTTTTTCAACATTAAAACAATGACATAGACATGTCATGGTTTTAATGCCAATTCGGACTTAATTGACAGATATTTGAGTAATAAATTTAAGGCTGTGCTCCGCTTAAAGGAAAGGTTGTCTTGGTAATAAATTGTATGACTCTTGCCATTATTTTTAAGAATACATACTTTTAAATAAACTCTCCCTGATGGAAAATTATACTCTCTCTCTCGGAGAATCAGAGTTGTTTGTTAATGTTTCAATCAATAATTGTTATGAAATGCGGGACAAGTTTCCTTCCGAAAATTGATTCTCTCGGAGAATCAGAGTTGTTTGTTAATGTGTGGGTCAATAATTGTTTTGAAATGCGAGAAGAGTTTCTCTCTGAAAATCTAGATAAACCCTGTCGTTTCAGAGAAACGATAGAGGCAAGGGTTTGAGAAAACGAATTGCTCAAAAATGTTATTTTATTTACATATATTTCACTTTTCTTTACTCGTATTGCACTGAAAATAATTTTATGAGATGTCAACAGCTATGTTGTCTAAATGGAAAATAAATATCTAAAATAATTAAAATAGAAAGTCGACATAAATAGATTGACACAATCTCATAGCTACAACAACAAAGGTAATTCAAATATATGTGTATGCATGTATGTGGTTGTGTATTAATGATAAGGACAAGAAATAGAGGTTGTGCGTCTTAGTTATTTTGGCCGTATGTCATTTATGGTGATTTACACACAATTATAAATATGAAAGACTTGGGAAATTTAAAATGGAAAATTAAAGATATCATAAATCAAGATTGCCCAAAATTACCGAAGTAGAAAATGGACACCACATGCGAGATATAATTTTTCAAAATTTAATTTAAAATATTCTCCATTAATATACTGTGAAAAAATTAATATAATATAAAATTATGTCTTAAATAAAAGGTTATAATGAACACAACCTTCTGTCATTTTGGGCCACCCTGTACAATGTAAGGAATTTCCCATACATATATTATGAACTGTATTTGAATCCATGTATGAGCATTTCCATGTTAAGTGATCACAGTATTTGTGGCTCGTCTTGGTGTAATGGTTATACTAAGTGACATCAAAAACCTATGCAAATTATTTTGAAAAAAAAATTAAAAACCGGCCTACTATGATGATTTTGCGAAATACTCGTTTTATTAAAAAATTATATATTTTTATCCGTTAAAGTTATCAATATGGGACATTTTGCAAAATGTTAGTAATTATTTGCACTATAAACGAAAAATAGAAATAAATATTTTTTTTAATGACGACAATGTTTTAAATCTTAAACATGAAGAAAATCAGCTCAGATTTGCTTATATAGGAACATATACCATATACAGGTATATGTTCCTTCCGATTTGGCCTCTAAATGCTATAATGGTTATATTTCGCAAGTAATAATTTTGAAATTTTGCACTGGCCAAATTGAAAAAATCGACTTCCTTAGCGCTTATATGTCAATCGGGTTTTGATGTTGAATCAAAAACACTTCTAACGAAATGTTAATATTTGATTTCATATGTTATTATTTGATTTCACCATATTTTTTGATTTCATATTAATTGACATTTACAATTCAGAGGCCTTTATTTGTAGAATTAATTCTTTTAATGTATTTTTTAATATTTTATTATTATTTTGTATATTTTCAGAACTCTGACGGTAGTCTTCGAACTGGAATCATCGTCTTTTGCCAGCCGGGCATTCTGCCACTGAACTACGGTGCAATACTGGAACATTGTGCAATGATGAGACCACAGATTTCACATTGATTGCCACTTATTATTCCTATGGGTTTATTTGTAAATATTTTATTGAAAGTATTTTGTTAATAATTTTATATTGTATTCTGTCAGAGCTCCAGCTGTGGTGTTTGACTTTGGGGGTTGTGGGTTCGGTTCCCACCAGAGGCTCCGGTCTCTCGCTACAAAATATAGCAAGTAGCAAGATCTTTTTCACCAGGCTTTTCCCTGGACCTTAAAAATTAAAATATAAATGTACTTTGTATTGTAACTTACATATATAAATAAATAAATATTTATATTTTTTTATATATGTTAAGATAGTTGCTAGTGCTGAACATATGCTAAGATTTATATATGGCTCTATATACATACTTTTTTGTATTCGTTGGGCATAAACTATTCACATATTATTTTAAGAACAAACAATTTCATTTAGAAAATGTTTTTATAGATCAGTGGAAAGTACCCGGACGAACAGATGGACAGCAAAGCAGAGCTGCTGCTTTTATTGAAAATAACGACGAAAGAGAAATACTAAATGAAACTCTAATAGTTCCAAAAACAAAATAAAAACAAATGTGAGCAAAAGAAAAAAAAAATAAAATAAATTTAATTACATTTCAATCAACAAACATACATACGAGTAAATGTAAATATTAATCGAATATTTATTTCAGAAAATTCTTAAAAATGATATGAAATTTATACGAGTTTTCGTAATTTATTGGTTTGAATCATGATTAATGAATTGGAAACTGAAACCATAATAAAGGTAAGTTGGGGTTTTTGTTAAAGGCAAACTAAATATTCAATATTGAATTTTTCTAAATTTTTGGAAATTTTAAAAAGATGTAAATACCAATCGATTCTTCTCGCCGAAACCAATTGTGTGAAATAAGGAAAAAATAGGGGAAAATTTAAAAATAGTTGGAACAGTTGAAAAATGATGGTAAATTTCGTAAAATCGCAATATTTTCTAAAATAATGGGTTCCCGAAGAAAAGGTAAATTTTCTGCGGATCTGTAAGGGACCCACTATCAACCACCAAAGCGTGAGGAAAATTTAAATTTTTGAATTTTTCTAAATTTTGGAGAGAGACATTTTGGAATTTTTTGAATTGAATGAGGAAAATTTAATTTTTTGAATTTTTGGAAATTTTGGAAAGGGGTTTACACAAAATTAAATTTATGAATTTTAAAAAGGAGTAAATACCAATCGATTCTTCTCGCCGAAACAAATTGTTTGATGTAAATATTGTCGCAAATATCTCAGAAATAAGGATAATATGGAGGGAATTTAAAAATAGTGGGAACAGTTGAGAGATTATAGTAAATTTCGTAAAATCGCAATATTTTCTAAAATAATGGGTTCCCGAAGAAAAGGTAAATTTTCTGGGGCCTTACTGACCTATTATCAACCACTAAAGCGGGCGGAAAATTTTAATTTTTGAATTTTTCTAAATTTTGGAGAGAGACATTTTGAACAGTGTAATAGGAGTAAATACCAATTGATGCTTCTCGCCGTAACAAATTGTTTGATGTAAATATTGTCGCAAATAACCCAGAAAAAAAGGAAAATATGGAGGAAATTTACAAATAGTGGGAACAGTTGACAAATTATGGTAAATTTCGTGAAATCGCAATATTTTCTAAAATAATGGGTTCCCGAAGAAAATGTAAATTTTCTGGGGATCAGTAGGGACCCACTATCAACAACCAAAGCGTGAGGAAAATTAAAATTTTTTTATTTTTCTAAATTTTTGGAAATTTTGACAACAAATTAAAGTTAGGAATTTTAAAAAGGAGTAAATACTAAATAGATTCTTCTCGCCGAAACAAATTGTTTGATTTACATTCTGTCGCAAAAGAAAACAGAAATAAGGAAAAATGGGGTAAATTTAAAAATAGTGGTAATTTATTGTTATACAAGATTATTATATTATTTTTTATATAATAGTATTATTATAAAGTATTTCTAAAAATGTAGTAACTTCGAATTGCTCAAAATCTGAACATAATGGAGTTTACGATATATTTTGTAACTACATATAAATCCTTGTTGAAGGAATAATAGTCCCAAATAAAAAAATAATAGGATGGAAACGAAGATTTGTTTGGAACAACATCTTCCCAAATATGTAATATTTGTATGTACAATGTATATTAGACCGGGTCACCAAAAAAAAGTTATCAAATGCGAGGCGGAATTTTAAAGCTTACCACGAGACAATTGCAAAAACATTTGTTAAATTTTTTTTTGAGCCCGCGGAATCGGCCCAAAATCGTTTTTTATCTTATCGGGTCACCAAAAAAAGTTATCAAATGCGAGGCGGAATATGAAAGCTCACTTCGAGACAATCACAAAAACATTTTTTTAAAGTTTTTCGGAGCCCGCGGAATCGGCCCAAAAAATTTTTTCATTGTAACTTTTTCGTTTGTCGTACGATTGTCACATGCGATACATCAATGTGTTTGTCCCGACGAGTACTACATTGTCTCATAGACGCGCCGATGTACCACGTAATTTTCTAATGAAGACATAATTTTTTTGTTTTTGAATAAAAGTGCGTACACCCAAAGCAAAATGTTCATGTTTTTTAAAGCGCTTTAACCCTATGGAAGAAAATTTTTAAATTTTAGGGGTTGAAACTGCAGTAAGTGAAGTCTATATTAGAAAATGACTTTGTACATCAGCGTCCTCTATGAGGGAAATGTAAAACTTATCGAGGCCAATACATTATCGAGGCTACAAACAAAAAAGATACGATAAAAAACGATTTTGGGCCGATTCCGCGGGCTCGGAAAAAATTAAAAAAAAATGTTTTTGCGATTTTCTCGACTTACGCTTTAATATTCCACCTCGCATTCGGGAACTTTTTATTTTTACATGGAGGCCAACCCGGTTTAATGTATATCCTAAATCGTTTGTTTGTCTGCCGAATGACGCCTAAACGGCTAAACCAATTTTCGTGAAACTTGGTGAACACCCTGAATTAAAAGAGGCTACATCGATTTTCTATTTTCC
Organism: Eudasyphora cyanicolor; assembly: GCA_963930755.1. Taxonomy (NCBI): domain Eukaryota; kingdom Metazoa; phylum Arthropoda; class Insecta; order Diptera; family Muscidae; genus Eudasyphora; species Eudasyphora cyanicolor. The sequence continues at coordinate 212,777,884 of OZ005737.1, forward strand.
GCCAATTGATTTTCGACCAATTGACCCTTAAGGCTCCTGTTAGAAGTAGAAAACTGAAATTTTGCACATGCATAAACAGGACTGTGGTATAAAACTCTGGCTACTCACGTAATCATATTCGGCCTGTGGTCAGTTCTAGCGCTATTAAAAACTTGAGTATTTTTTTGACCTTTCAGAAGCCTTTTAAGAGATACAAAATTATAAAATTTACGACAAAAAAATGCAGGAAAAATTCTTAGATTGGGATTAGTGTAGTGGTGTCCAAAAACAATTTTCATTATTTCATTATTTTTAAAAGATCCTGAAGAGCTAATAATCTAAAAATGTATACGTACATACTGACCACAAAGAAAACATCAAACAACTATTTGATGTCCAGTCTGAGGACAAACTAGACATAAAACCGCGTCTTAAAATTTCTAAAGCCTTTTTAAAATATATCACTTACTATTTACTGTGGTAACATATCTGACGACGCCAATTCGGTCAATTCCCAGACCTTGGTCAGTGTAGCAGTGACCAAACCAATTTTCACTCTTTCTATACTTTAAACGAGCCTTATGAGCTATGATCCTACTAATTTAAGTGTATATACTGATCTCTAACGGACGCAATTTAACACCAAGCGACTTTTGACCGTTGTGGCCCCAATAAGAGGTAGAAAACTACAAATTTTGCTTATCTTTAGACTCGAGTGTTGTATAACCAACAAACTATCCACATAGTCAATTTTTGGCTTTTGTGGTAATTTTAAAGCAATTTTTATTCTTTCCACTTTAAGAGTTTTTTTGTTTCTTCCAATACTTTAAAAATCCCATAAAGTAGCTATTAACCTACACATATGTATATGTGCATACACCGATCATCGAGGCAATGCGCCGTCCAGCCTGATGACTAGATGGACACTAAGAACGCGATCAAGAAGATTTTAAACGTGTTTTCGAAATATAAAGTTCCCCAATTACAGCGGCAAAATATTTAACTAAAATTTAGCTCATTGTTTAGTGTGATCAATATGTAAAAACGTGATCAGGATTTGAATGATGTGATAATATTTCTATTGCCATGACTAAATAGATTATATCGAAATTTGGAACATACGTAGCATATTAAGCAGTTGTTTCTCCGCCAAGTGTTTGGTGAACTCTTGATCACAGTATCGATTAACAGCTAAAAACCCATATGAGGTGCTGCCAAGGATACTTTCGCACATTCTAATTTCCGTCTTCTCTCAGTGAAGTTTTTGAGAACATCTGGTCTGATCTGATCGTGAATATTAAACCAAATTTATGATCAAACAGACAAAGCTGTTTGTGAACCAATGATTTTAAATACGTATACATATCTTTGCAATAGCCATATTTTTTTGGAGTTTTTGGGTGCTGATTTTTGATACAATAACAAAAATCAAGTGGTCGAAATCACGAAAATCCAACTCAAATGAACCATTTTCAAAATATTGCCGTATCTGTCCGCCAACTTTTAAGAAAATATGTCCACAACTATAGACGTCATGCTAAAGCAAACAAATAGTAATTATACCCTACACCACACTGTGGTACAGGGTATTATGACTTTGTGCATTTGTTTGTAACACCCAAAAGGAGAAGAGATAGACCCATTGTTTATTATACCGATCGACTTGTAATCACTTTCTGAGTCGATTTAGCTATGTCCGTCCGTCTCTCTGTCTGTCCGTCTGTCTGTCTGTAGATGTATTCTTGTAATCAAACTACAGGTCGCAATTATGGTCCGATCTCAACGAAACTCTGCACATATATTTTTTTAGGCCCAAGGACGATCCCTATTGAATTTGGTTAAAATCCGTTCAGATTTACATATAGCTCCCATATATATGTACCTCCGATTTGGCATATATGTACTGTATAAGCAACATTTTGAAACCGATTTGTACAAAAATTGACGGAGAGTAGTCTCGTGATACACTTACATACAAAACAAAATTTGGGGAAATCGGTTCAGATTTAGATATAGCCCCCATATATATGTTGCCCCCGATTTGACATGTAAGCGCTGTAGAAACTGTATTTTATATCCAATCAGTACGAAATTCGGCAGAAATAGGTTTCTTATTACATGAAGGAATACTGCCAAATTCGGAGAAAATCGGTTCAGATTTAGATATAGCCCCCATATATATGTTAGCACCGATTTGACATTACATGAATGAGTATTCAGGGAAAATCGATTCAGATTTATACATAACCTCCATATATATGTTCCTCCTGATTTGGTTACAAAGCGCTATAGAAGTTGTACTTTACTTCCGATCATTACAAACTTCTCCAGAAAGATGTTTCTCAATTTAGGAACGAATATTGCTTAATTTAGCGATTATTGGTTCAGAATTAGATATATCCACATATACAAGGTGGCGCAAAAGTAACCTTTCGATGTTTGTTGTGCCAAAGTCACCGACTGAGTATTGGTCAAATAAAAAGTCAGCAATATTCCGCGTTCTGGAGCAGTGTAGCGTAACATTGTTTATTAACGTGTATTTCGCATGTGTTTACTACACAAATGTCAACATTAGGCATTAGGGGCCAATCGCAAAATTTATAGCATTTTCTGATAGGAGGATTACTTTTGCGCCACCTTGTATATGTTCTTACCCATTTACCAATTATTCCAAATTATTATCGCAATAACCCTCATCGCATTGTTAGGGAGGTGTAGGGTATTATATAGTCGGCCCCGCCCGACTTTCTGCCTTTCCTTACTGGTTTTATGATCGACCTGTGGTCCAACCGACAAAAATAATTGAGAACAAACATTATTTGTAACAATTGCCTAAATTTTTGGTTTTAGGGATTATGGTCGCACCGACCAGACGTGCTCAAATAAAATATGAGACTTCATAGCCACAGAAACTAACTTAAAAATGGAAAAATTAAAAATTGCTATTCTTTGACAAATCGGCTTTTGGTCCTGCAGCAAATAAACATATACATACAACTAACTTATAATAAGAAGCTAAGGATTTTCATTTAAGAATTTGGATCAGCTTCAAATTTAGCTGTTTCTTTTAATCGGAGTTTTCCTTAGAATATCTTCAAGCTTTCGAAGTTTGGATCACGGTGTTAAAAGACAACCTGGCCAAGGCCTGGTATTTATATGCTTTTATCCACGTTTATAATTTATATACTTAATGTACTTTTAGGCATTCAAATATGATGGCTTTTAACTTCAAAGTACATTCTATGGTAGAATAGAATTCCCTGCACTTACAGCACTTCATATTTTCTTTCAAATTCGTGGAACTACTTTCCGTCTTCTGAATGTTATGGACTCCAAATTATTCTACTCTAAATGTGAAAAACAACAATATCGACTTGTCATTTGGCAATAACATTGAAATGATAACAACTTTTACTACTTTTATTATTATTTTTCTCGGTCATTTCAAGTCTCTGCTCAACTCCTCGGCAATGTGACCACTTTGCCACATCGGGGGCAGACTAAAGCGCCACATGACCAAATCCAAATCAAACAGAGACAAAATATTCCGGACAACCGAGAAGAAGCCGCACCAACTGAAACAATGAAATGACGACAACCCAAGAAAAAAATCCTTGTCCACATTGCATTGTGTGTGGTTGGTTCCGTGGCTGGTAGGTTGATGGTGCCATTTGCCAATATTGGCACTCATTGGCAATGACATTGCCTTGACGTCTGTGGCAAATTCAAAGTCAAATGTTGGCCAAAATGGTATACGAAAGCAATAATGCGAACAAAAAATCAATACTTTTTCTCTTCGAAAACACATGTAAAACAACGGCAGACAAAGCAATCCCGTCCAAAGAAACCAAAAGAAATACCCAAAAACTTCAAGTGCCCATTCAGTGCACTTTTGAATTGTGCGGCTTGGATAGGTCGCTAAATCTGTACATCCGTCCGTCCGAATGTCTGTATGTCTGTACGTCGTCATTTTTGGTGGCCACACATTTGCACTGCTAATGTGGTACGACAATGAAGGTCCACTGGACGGGCCGGACGGACCCATTGCTAGCCGTATACATCACATTAAGATAATTCTCTGCCATGCAATGTTGTGGGTACTGATTTCCTTTGGAAACGAATACGCGGCTACTCATACGGCTATGTGGTGGGGCTAGTATGTCGAACAATGTTACCGAAATTTTAACATGTTAATACTACATCATTTGATAGACATTTTTCGTTATGGGATTTCTTAGGTTACTGAGCTTTTCTTTATTTTTTTTTGCGCTTTTGGCATAAGATAATGGTCCACAGTGCTGGGGAGTATAATCATGCAAAGAAAATGGCTATTTTCATTTCTCTGGTGAAACAGTAATAAAAATTTATGATCTTATACCGCAATTGACATTCCTTTGATTTGGTTTGGGATTTTCCTTCGTTGAACAAATATGGACACAAAGTTATTTGACAACGGTAACCAAGTTTGGTAAAATATCATTGTAAATTTGTAATAATCTTTAAAGAAAATGTTATAATTTATGGTAAAAGCTGTATAACTGTGGAAAACCTGTGATACACAGGGAAAGTGTTTGAGTAAAAAGTAAGTCTAAATTTTTGTTTTAAATAAAGCTTTAAAGTGCGCGTTGTTCCATTTTATATGAGTATCGTTATGGGAATTGTATGAATAAATGCGTATTTAATTTCCAAAGGATGAACAACATTTAAACTATTTAATTGAGGGTATTAACAAATCATAAGGCGAGTAAGCCGACAATATACTTTATAATATAACCACTACTGAAAAAACTATCTGTTTCGACTTAGTATTCTTTAGAATGGATGTATTCGACATAAAGTTGTTTGCAAAACAATAGCACCACTTAAAGCATGCGAAATAGTTTACATGAACATTTTAAGAAAAAAAGTGTACTAAAGGGGGTTAAATTTTAAGGGCCGATGTTGAATGTGATCCACACCTAAACGTCAGTTTTTATTTCTCAATTTCAGACTAACTCAATTTGAACCATGGAAAGATACATAATCGAGCAACACGATTGCGTAGCACTGTAAGTGCAACATGTTTATAGTATAAATATATTTCTTAATATCAAAATGTCATACAGGGTGGCGCATAAGTAACGTTATGTGGCTCTATCTTGGTGGAACCTCAAATCTGCAGTGTTATTTCCATCTTAAACAATTTTCAATCATTGCTCGGCATTGAATGGCCTTCACATTAACAGCAACTTCTCGTCGTTTTCTCAAAAATATGGTCCAGTTATACTTTCTGCAATAAGTCTTCATCATACTGTGCATCTAATTGGGTGTATTTGATTTTTTATTTGTATTTTGGGAGCTCCATATTCTGCAATTTTGTTTATTAACGAGATCACAGAGGTGAAAATGGGCCTTGTCGCTCAATATTAGTTCGTGAATAAAGTCTCTTGTTATTTCAAAATAAAATTGAACAACTTTGGCTCTTTGATCGGCGCTGAGTTTTTCCATCCAAAATTTCTCAAGTTTTTCGAAGTGAATTCTGAAACAAAAAACGGAAAAATAAGTAAACAAAAAAATGTATTCAATAACTAAATCATAACGTTCAACGTGCGCCACCCTGTAGAATAATTTAATTAATTTTTATAACCTAACCAGTAAGGAAAGGCGCCACCCTGTAGAATAATTTAATTAATTTTTATAACCTAACCAGTAAGGAAAGGCAGAAAGTCGGGCGGGGCCGACTATATAATACCCTACACCTCCCTAACAATGCGATAAAGGTCATTGCGATAATAATTTGGAATAATTGGTAAATGGGTAGAAATTGAGAACATATTTCTGGAAAATTTTAATGATCGGAAGTAAAGTACAACTTCTATAGCGCTTTGATACCAAATCAGGAGGAACATATATATGGATGTTATATATAAATCTGAACCGATTTTTTCCGAATACTCATTCATGTAAAAAGACCTCTTTCTGTCGAATTTCGTACTGATCGGATACAAAATACAGTCTCTACAGCGCTTACATGCCCAATCGGGGGTAACATATATATGGGGGCTATATCTAAATCTGAACCGATTTTCTCCGAATTTGGCAGTATTTCTTCACGTAGAAGGAAACATCTTTTTGCCGAAGTTCGCACTGATCGGATATAAAATAACATTTTTACACCGCTTACATGTCAAATCGGGGGTAACGTTTATATGGGGGCTATATCTAAATCTGAACCGATTTCTTCCAAATTTAACAGTGTTCATACATATAATAAGAAACCTCTTTCTGCCGATTTTCATACTGATCGGATATAAAATACAGTTTTTACAGCGCTTACATGTCAAATCGGGGGTAACGCATATATGGGGGCTATATCTAAATCTGAACCGATTTCTTCCAAATTTAACAGTGTTCATTCATAAAATAAGAAACCTATTTCTGCCGAATTTCAGACTAATCGGATATAAAATAAAGTTTTTACAGCGCTTACATGTCAAATCTTGGCTAACATATATATGGGGGATATATCTAAATCTGAACCGATTTTATCCAAATTCAACAGGGATCGTCCTTGGGCCAAATAAAATATATGTGTAAAGTTTTGTCGAGATCGGACCATAATTGCGACCTGCACTTTGATTACAAGAATACATACACAGACAGACGGACAGACGGACAGACGGACAGACGGACGGACAGACAGACAGACAGACAGACAGACAGACGGACAGACGGACATAGATAAATCAACTCAGAAAGTGATTCTAAGTCGATCGGTATAATAAACGATGTGTCTATTTCTTCTCCTTTTGGGCGTTACAAACAAATGCACAAAGTTATAATACCCTGTACCACAGTGTGGTGTAGGGTATAAAAATTAAAAAAAATATATAAAAAGATTACATATTGCAAATTTTGAAAGATAAAACTTAATGTATATATGGTGAAATTCATAAAAAATCTCCTCCCTAAAATTTTTTATTGTCCTAATTGTTTGAAATTGTGTGTATGAAACTTGTTATTTTTGTTTTTATTTTCATTTGATTGATTTTTAGATTAAACAAAAATGGATAATTGGGACACTGAAACAAGGACTTAGATTCTCCGCCGTTATCCCGAATCCCCTCACCTTGAGTCCCAAACAATATTCGTAAATTGATTTTTTTATTTTAATTAAATTATTATCAATTCAAATTACATTTAATAACTCTAATGTATGTATTGGTATTAAAGTTATAAGCTGTTTACATTTGGTGCAAAGAGAGTGGCCACTTCGCTCATTTTTCTTAACAAACTAATACTACGTAGCAAATGATATATACCCTCCTCTCTAAGGTGAGGGGATAATAATTTTGAATTACTGACAAATTTAACACAATTTAGGTATTTCCTGAATACTTGAACGCAAATAAATATTTGTTACGTAAGTAATAGCCCCATATAAAATAATATTGGGTTGTAAACAAAGATTTGTTTAGAACAACATCTTCCCAAATATATACATTTTGTGTGTACCACATATTATATATTTAGAGTGCAACTTCCCGATTCGCTTGGAATTTTGCCAGAAGATGCTTCAAATGGTGGAAGAGGACGGAAACATGTTGAACTGCCTTTTCATGTCGGACGAGGCCCATTTCAATTTAAACGGCAACATAAACAAACAAAAATTGTCGAATATGCACTGAAAAAAATGTGTCATAAAATTAAAGAAATGCTCCAAAGACGTCCTTAGTCTTCAAAATAAGTACATTTTGTACTTAAAATCGGACGAAACATATATATATGGGAGCTATAGTTAAATCTTAACCGATTTTCTTCAAATTCGGTAGTGTTGGTTCATGGATCAAGAAACTCTACCATTCTAAATTTCAAAACGATTGGATGTAAAAAACAGGTTTTATAGGACTAAAGTGCTAAATCGGACGAAACATATATATGGGAGCTATAGCTAAATCTTAACCGATTTTCTTCAAATTCGGCAGTGTTGGTTCATGGATCAAGAAACTCTACCATTCTAAATTTCAAAATGATTGGATGTAAAATACAGCTTCTACAGGACTAAAGAGCAAAATCGGACGAAACATATATATGGGAGCTATAGCTAAATCTTAACCGATTTTCTTCAAATTCGGTAGTGTTGGTTCATGGATCAAGAAACTCTACCACTTAAATTTCAAATAGAACGGATGTAAAATACAGCTTCTATAGAACTAAATGGCCAAATCGGACGAAACATATATATGGGAGCTATAGCTAAATCTTAACCGATTTTCTTCAAATTCGGTAGTGTTGGTTCATGGATCAATTAACTCTACCATTCTAAATTTCAAAATTATTGGATGTAAAATACAGCTTCTACAGGACTAAAGAGCAAAATCGGACGAAACATATATATGGGAGCTATAGCTAAATCTTAACCGATTTTCTTCAAATTCGGTAGTGTTGGTTCATGGAACAATAAACTCTACCACTTAAATTTCAAATAGAACGGATGTAAAATACAGCTTCTATAGGACTGAATGGCCAAATCGGACGAAACATATATATGGGAGCTATAGCTAAATCTTAACCGATTTTCTTCAAATTCGGTAGTGTTGGTTCATGGATCAATTAACTCTACCATTCTAAATTTCAAAATTATTGGATGTAAAATACAGCTTCTACAGGACTAAAGAGCAAAATCGGACGAAACATATATATGGGAGCTATAGCTAAATCTTAACCGATTTTCTTCAAATTCGGTAGTGTTGGTTCATGGAACAATAAACTCTACCATTCTAAATTTCAAAACGATTGGATGTAAAATACAGCTTCTATAGAACTAAAGGGCCAAATCGGACGAAACATATATATGGGAGCTATAGCTAAATCTTAACCGATTTTCTTCAAATTCGGTAGTGTTGGTTCGTGGATCAAGAAACTCCACCATTCTAAATTTCAAAATGATTGGATGTAAAATACAGCTTCTTCAGGACTAAAGAGAAAAATCGGACGAAACATATATATGGGAGCTATAGCTAAATCTTAACCGATTTTCTTAAAATTCTGCAATGTTGGTTTACGGATCAAGAAACTGTACCATTCTAAATTTCAAAACGATTGGATGTAAAATACAGCTTTTATAGGACTAAATGGCCAAATCGGACGAAACATATATATGGGAGCTATAGCTAAATCTTAACCGATTTTCTTCAAATTCGGTAGTGTTGGTTCATGGATCAAGAAACTCTACCACTCTAAATTTCAAAAAGAACGGATGTAAAATACAGCTTCTATAGGACTAAAGGGCCAAATCGGACGAAACATATATATGGGAGCTATAGCTAAATCTTAACCGATTTTTTTCAAATTCGGTAGTGTTGGTTCATGGATCAAGAAACTCTACCATTCTAAATTTCAAAACGATTGGATGTAAAATACAGCTTCTATAGGACTAAAGGGCCAAATCGTACGAAAGATATATATGGGAGCTATATCTAAATCTGAACCGATTTCAACCAAATTCGATAGCGATCTTAACAGCCGCGAAATACTCTAAACTGCAAAATTTCAGAACGATCGGAGTGAAATTGCGACCTGTACTCGACGAACAACTTTACATGGACAGACGGACGGACGGACGGACGGATGGACGGACATCGTTAAATCGACTCAGCTAGTGATTCTTAGTCGATCGGTATACTTTAAGGTGGGTCTAGCTGTGTTATTTTCAGGTGTTACAAACATCTGCCGTGAAACAAACTTATAATACCCTGTACCACAGTGTGGTGTAGGGTATAAATATTTTTTTATTTATCTCTTTTTGACACCGCGAGAGGGTGGCAAAGCCAATTGTTGTATAAGTAAATCGACCAAAAAATAAACTACCTTAAATGAACGTTTTAAAATAGCTGTTTAAAATTTGTTTAGATAGTTAATCGAATTCTTAATAATACAAGAATGCCAAGTCGGCAGAAAATTGCATTTGTAGTATTCAAAATTGCTTTGGAAAATTCGTATTTTTTGTTAAAGTAAAAAAAATTGCAAGTTTAATTGGAATGAGAAAAATAAGTTAGAACAGATCCCTACAATTTTATTCTTCAAAAACAATATATGTACTGTTACTTTTAAATAAAAAATATAATAATATAAAATAAAAGCGCACAAACTTAAAAAAATATATATTTTTTTATGTCTAAAAACGTTATTTCCAAATATAATTTGTCGGGGTGTTCCAAAAACAGTCACCAACGCTTAACGTATAGACCAAACCCCAGATAGCTGACAGAATTCTTAAAAGACACAACAATTCATATTTATAAATTATTGTTGAGAAATATATAAAAAAAAAGCTATATTTAATATGGTGCTTTTATGCCGAAAAATCAAAAATATTAAATATTGTATGACATCGGAAAAAAAATTCGTAAAGATCCCTAATTTTTTTTCGCCAGATACTGTTAATGTTATGCCCTCTTTAAGCATAAAATATAAAAGTTCAAATTATTCGCGCACAAAATTTCAAAAAAAGTAATTTAGCTTTAGGTCTACAAATTTTTTTAGGTTCTACTCCAAAAACCATCTACTTCAACTTGCAGAACAAACCCATAATTTTATTGCGCCTGATAGTTGACATAATTCTTAAAAATACAAAAAATCATGTTTATAAAATATTTTTGAAAAAAATTTTAAAAAACCCTCTTAATATGGAGTTTTTATGTTGAAAAGTCAAAAAAGAAATAATATTTTATGTCATCGGAAAAAAATCGTAAAGATCTAAATTGTTTTGCAAAAAGTTATTAATGCCATATGCACTTTAAAAATAAAATATAAAAGTTTGGGAGGTACCAAAAGGACTCGCTATATCCCGTCGAAATTTTGCACCACAACTGATATACAGGGTGGCTGATATGTAATGCAACAAAGTAAAGCGCTATATTTTTTTATTTTTTTTTTAAATTTTATTGTTCAAAAGCAAAAAATGTCGGAAATAACATAACATTTTAGAAACAGTTTAGATTTGTTCGAATTGGCCACCTTTGGCACGAATTATGGCCTTCAAACGGCAGACAAAGCCATCACACGCTGCACGAAAGTGGCTCTGCGAAGCAACTTCTTGGGTCTTTCCAGTCTAACTTTTTTTTGTGCATCGGTGAGCTCTTGCACTTTTTGGAACTTCAATGGCTTTAGTCCAAGCTCATTTTTTAATATGTGTTGTATCCATTTTCGCGATATGTTCAGCTCACGAGCAATTTTTCTACCACTGCGGCGTGGATTTCGATCAAATCTGGCCTTCACTTTTCGGATAATTTCTGGTGTTGTTACCGTTTTTTTTCGTCCACTTTTTGGACGCGATGCAACACTGCCAGTATCACGGTAACGAGCAATGGTACAAGAAACAAAAGATTTATTCACATTTAAATGCTGGAGGGCTCTGACGATAGCCACTTGTGTTTTTCCACCCAAATATAAAGCAATCACACTATCACGCTTGAATTCCATCACGAATAACTTTTTTTCTGAATGCAATAGATCAAAATGCTTTTGTAAGCTTGTAAACAATAAAATAAACTGTCACTGAAATAAATCTGTCAGCTATCAGACTAGCGGTTTAGAAATGATAGCAACCTGAAGTTGGTTGCAATACATATCAGCCACCCTGTATATGAAATATTATGACATGTTAAATTTCACAAATATACAATGCTCCAATTCAGTGTTATAGTCCGGTGAATTTTTGAGGTCCCGGAATAATTTGCATAGGGTTACGCGACCGCGGCCCTATTGGGTTCAAATTTAAAATTTTTCTTAACTATTACCAAATACAGCTTGGTACAAAATTTCATAATTCTGGAAGTACTCTTTCTATTTTTGTCACATCGATACATGAAGACAGAGGCACTGTGCATAGCCCGGCCTGTTATGACAGAATTGCGACTATAAGCTGATATCCAGAAACTCCACATTCCGTTGGGCACCCAGGTCGCCTGACCTTACTGCACCTGACTTTTTCTTGTGGGGTTATTGGAAACAGGAAGTCTACAAAGCAAAACCAACAAATTTGAATGAACTAAAGCAATCCTTTCGAAAAACAATTGCGGCTATTCCTGTCTTAACTCTCCAAGCAGTAATGAACAACTTTTTGGTACGATGCCGCACATTTAAATTCCATTAATTTTATTTAAATAATTTTATTTTATTTAAAAAATTAAAATTTTATTTTAATATATTTATTTAATAAAATTTAATGAGTTTTAACACGAATAAAAGAAAAAATGAATTCCATACACTAGAAAAAAAAGTTATTTGAGTTTTTTTAATGCGCGTTATTCATCAGTATTTTGTATTTCTAAGCAAATACATTTTATTTGAAAATCAATATGTGTTTAAATACAAATAAAATTAATAGTTACGAATTTCTCCAAATATATTTTATTTGAAAAATATTTTCAAAGCAATTGCTGACTTTTCCGAATATCAGTTTTAATTTTCCCTTAGTTTCGAAATTGACCTCTCAGTTATGATACCACATGCAGCATTAACTTCTGTTTTAATTCAATCATTTCAGATTTCTGAGTATTCCATGCCATAATTCGTTGTTAATCCTCCACGCTATTTTATATTTATCCAAGATTATACGATTTTAATTATTATTATTTTTACGAACATTAAAAAATTCAAAAAAAAATAATTTTGAATTACTGACAAATTTAACACAGTTTAGGTATTTCCTGAATACTTAAACGCAAATAAATATCTGTTACGGAAGTAATAGCCCCATATAAAATAATATTGGGTTGTAAACAAAGATTTGTTTAGAACAACATTTTCCCAAATATATACATTTTGTGAGTAACACATATTATATGTTTAGAGTGTACCCTAAACATATATATGTTTCAAGCCGAATACTCGTATGCTTGGGACTATATACTACAGAAGCGATTTTTGATGAAACTTTTTGAAAAATTTAGTAATTATTTGCAAGCTTAATGAAACATAGAAACAAAATAAAGTAACAAACACACATAAAGTAAATTTGTTTCAAAATTTTTTAATTAATAATTATACCCTCACTTTAGTGTGACGAGGGTATATATCATTTGCTACGGAAAAAAGTGTAACACATCGAAGGAGTGATCTAAGACCCTAAGTATGTTCGGAGGAAATCCGTTTTGGGTCATTTTAAGTCGAATGAGCAATGTCCGTCCGTCTGTCTGTCTGTCTGTCTGTCTGTCTGTCTGTCTGTGTGTCTGCTGGCTGGTGCGCACGATAACTCTCGAAAGGAGTAACCGATTGACTTCAAATTTGGTATGTGGTAATATTTTGATCTATCTCCGGATGAGTTCGAAGATGGGCCATATTGGTCTACTCCTTCTGGTACCTCCCACACAAAGGGTTAAAATTTAGTGAAATATTGATTCTTTAATAACTTCTATACTACTTATTCGAATCTTTTGAAATTCTGCACATAATATTAGTATATAAGTCGCTATTAACTCGAGAAAAATGGGTGAAGTTGGCATGCCCCTTTTGGTACCTCCCACACAAATGGACCATTTTGCATCAAAATTTAACTGCTTATAACTTTAATACAAGTGCATAAAAATGCTTGAAATTTTCTACAGTATAATGTTTTTGTAGCGGCTATAGTCCGGTAAAAAATGGGCATTATCGTACAGCCCCTTTTGGTACCTCCCACACAAATGGACCGTTTCGTACCAAAAGTAAACGGCTTGTAACTTAAATACCAGTGCATACAAATACTTGAAATTTTGTACAGTGTAATGCTGTTATAGTGCCTATAGTCCTGTAAAAAGTGGGCGTTATCACCCCGCCCCTTTTTGTACCTCCCACACAAAATGACCAAATCATACCAAAATTACATAGCTCGTAACTTTAATATAGCAGTGCACATAAACGCTTATAGTTCAGCACAATGCAATGTATTTAAGAATGTACTGTTTACCGAAAAATATGTGTATTTGGAAAACCCCTTCTGGTACCTCCCACACAAATTGACAGATTTATTGGTGTAATGTTATATATTACATTACTCACAAAGTGAGGGTATACCTTAGTCGGTTTACCCGACTGAAACTTTCTTACTTGTTTTTTGTCTTTTTGGCCATATTGTTCTCTAAAATATAGCAAATTTCCACGATTGCCTTTTTTGCCATTCTCGAGAAACAATTAAATCTTTATGACAGGTTTGCCCAGTTTTTGCTAAAATGCTCAATGAGCCGTATTAAAACGCAAACAATTACCTTTACACGCTGAAAAAAATCGCTTCTGTAGTGTATTGTCCAAAACATATTCTGCTTGAAATATACATATGTTTATGTTCCCATCCTAATACTTTTTATTTGGAATTAATATTTCTGAAATGAAGATTAATTTGTATTTAAGTATTTTGGCAATGTATCCATGCCTTAATTTAAAGGCAAGTTTTCTATTTATCAGAAGTTCAAAGTAAAATTCATTAACAATATAAATCGTCTAATCTTTCATAGTGATGAATTGGAATATTTCTAAATTAAAAGTTAGTGGTACAAAACAAAAGCTAATGTTGCTTATGACATTTTTTTTAAATATAAAGTATAACACTTAATCTCGGTGAAACTAAATTAAATTCCGAAAGGTCTGCACAGTTTTAAAAGTCTTTTTTTTATAAAATACTAGCTGGACCCGGTCCTCTTCGTTGCCTCATTTTTTGACTAATTACGTAGACTGATACCAAATATGTATGCACAAAACTACATTGATCTCTCTAACAAATTGCTCAAGATATATCAAACACAAAATTACAGCACTCTCTCTAACAAATTGTGCAATATATATCAATTTAAAATATTGACTTATATGGCAGGGGCCTCTGGTCATATCATATCTGGTCATATCCCGCCTATTTTTGGGTCAATCACGTAGACAACCACCAGAAACATATACACAAAATGCAGCACTATCGCTAACAAATTGTGCAAGATATTCCAATTTCAAAACTTGACTCACTCGGTCGGTACCACGCCCATTAGTCTGATCCAGCCCATTTTTGGACCAATCATTTAGACTGCCACCAGATACATCGCAAAATTACAGCACTCTCGCTAATAAATTGTGCAAGATATCTCAATTTAAAAATTTGGCTTATATGGGCGGGGCCACGCCCATTGGTCCGATCCCGCCCATTTTTGGACCAATCACGTAGACTGCCACCAGATACATATGTACAAAATTACAGCACTCTCGATAACAAATTGCACTTGATATATCGAAAATTCAAGTACCCTATTTTCACCACGCCCCACATATGTACATTTTGTGAAAATTTCAAGAAGATCGGTCCAGCCGTTTAGACGTCTATTCGTTACAAACAAACCAACAAACAAACACACATTCTCCTTTATACTCGTACTAGCTGGACCCGGTCCACTTCGTTGGCCCAGATTTTTGGACCAATCACGTAGACTGCCACCAGATACATATGTACAAAATTACAGCACGCTCGCTAACAAATTGTGCAAGATATCTTAATTTAAAAATTTGGCTTATATGGCCGGGGCCACGCCCTTTGGTCCGATCCTGGCTATTTTTGGAACAATCACGTAGACTACCACCAGATACATATGCACAAAATTACAGCACTCTCGCTAACAAAATGTGCAAGATAAGACAATTTCAAAATTTGGCTTATATGGGCGGTGCCACGCCCATTGACCCGATTCCGCCCATTTTTAGACCAGTTACGTAGACTGCTACCAGATACGTATACACAAAATTCCAGCACTCTCGCTAACAAATTGTGCAAGATATAACATTTTTTAAATTTGGCTTATATGGGCGGTGCCACGCCCATTGCTGCGATCCCGCCCATTTTTGGACCAATCACGTAGACTGCCACCAGATACATATGTACAAAATTACAGCACTCTCGCTAACAAATTGTGCAAGATATCTCAATTTTAAAATTTATCTTATGTGGGCGGGGCCACGCCCACTTGATATATCGAAAATTCAGGTACCCTATTTTCACCACGCCCCATACATGTACATTCTGTGAAAATTTCAGGAAGATCGGTCCAGCCGTTTAGACGTCTATACGGTACAAACAAACCAACAAACAAACAAACCAACAAACAAACAAACACACGTTCTTCTTTATATATATAGATAGCTGGACCCGGTCCACTTCGTTGCACCAGACTTCAGATTTCAATTTCAATATCAATTTATATCAATTTAAAATATTGAATTATATGGCCGGGGCCACGCCCACTGGTCATACCCCACCCATTACACAAAATTTCAGCACTCTCGCTAACAAATCGTGTACGATATCTCTCAGATCCCGCCCATTTTTGCAATTGTTGGGCACGAGGACGAGTTGAGGTGGACGGCTCTTCAGCCACACAATCGCGAACAGCATCAATATTTTCTGCAGTATGAGCTATACGAGCATGCACTGGTGTTTTCACATCTCCTACAGACCCGGTTCGCTCAAATTTTTGCACGATTTTTCCGATTGTACGCACATTTGGACAATTAAATTGACTGACAAAATCACGACGTGCACTTCGCGATTTTTTATGCATTTTGATTTGAACGCCCATTTTCATAATAAGCCTGAATAACTTTAACGCGTTGCTCGATTGTATATCTTTCCATGGTTCATATTGAGTTAGTCTGAAATTGAGAAATGTCAAAAGAAATGCAGAAAAAACTTGACGTTTAGGTGTGGTTCACATTCAACATCGGCCCTTACAATTTAACCACCCTTTAATTGATATATCTGTAACTTGAATAAACTCATGAATAAAACTGAAATAATCAAATAATTTTAAATGCATTACAATGTCACATGAGATATGTCGCTCTCTCCCTCTTTCATGCGCTATGTTCTTTAATTTCAGGAACAACTGAATTTTTCCAAGAAATTTAATTTTAAATCTTCGTATGACGTCTTTACATTATTGCTCTGTACCATTCGAGGTGCAAACATAACTAATACATACATATACTCGTACTAGTGTACCTACAACGAGTGTTAAACAATTTATGTAACGCCAATGGACATATTTTAAAGCTTTTGCGAAAATTGCCTTTTTAGCGACAAATGCAAACACTGCACTTTCTGAGCCTGTCATCATGATCCAGAGCGTGTCCTGTCCTGTCCCTCCGCCATCAGCGCTGACGCTATATCCAACCAACGGCCGTCTTAGAGTTGTTGAATGCTTTTTATGCTCTGCCAACCAAATGTGGAGGTGCATAATGTTTATTGCATTCACAAACTCGGACAACTTGGCCAAGATACGGGGAGTACACTTCTTCTATCTCTGACTGGAGACAGCCGGGGAAAAAAGGAGACCAAAAAATAATTTGCCTTATTTTATTTAGATGCTGCTGCTGCTGGAGCTGTTACTGTTGACTTCGGCTGGATGTGACTGCTCCTGCTGCTGCTGAAAGCCAAAAAGGTGACCCAATGTTTATGTGACATGTTTCTGTTTCGACTATCTGTGGCAGGCATTTTGGTCCGTCCATACGATTTGGAACTTTAGAGTTGGAGCGGCGGGAACAGTCTTCCACGTCGTTTTGCGGTGGCCCGGAAAGGAGCAAAAAATGTAAGCTGTTAAATAAAGATATCACGTTAAATTACGAGCTAAATTTTTGAAAATGTGGTACACACAATTTTTTATTGCATGTTAAGTGTATGTTTTAGTTGTGTTTCCATTTCCATATTCAATTTTATTGTTGCTGTTATTTGTCGCCACACTTTCTTTTGTAATAAACGTCAATACTTACAATACTGCATGGAGCGTTTTAATAACCTAGAAATATATTTTAAGGTACTCAGTATATTTATGGAAAAATAGGTAAGTGAGTAACATGTACGATATACATATACATTTTATACCAGAAAAAAATTATGTAGAACAAAAGATTTAAGATGATGTAAAAAAACAATACAAATGATAATATCTGTGGTCACAAGGCATAACAGCATAACTCGAGTTATGCTCAAATTGCGTTTTTGATGCCACGATGTTCCCCATATTCGATTACATATTTTGACAAATTTTGGTGATGATACCTTGTTTAGTTGTTCAGATACAAGCAAGACTTATTAGCATATCTCGCTGTATCACTACATTTCATAACGTAATAACAGCATATCTCACATTTTTTCCTTTGAAAACTATACTTGTGTTTTTATTCCCCATTTATCTTTGGACTATTGAAGATTTAAATTGAATGAAGTCGTAACAGCATATCTGAGTTATGTTATTAGTCCAAGTTGAACTAAGCCCTAACACAAAAGCATAACTCAACTTATGCTGTTATTCCAAGATCTAATATTGACTACTGAATGTTGTAAATTTCGGAATCATCCTTTGATTTATCAGCATAAGTCGATATATTCTGCAATATATAATAAAATTAATTTTGTAATAACGACACAACTCGAGTTGTGTGTTTTGTAACTTAATTTATTTAAAACGGGAATAACAGCATAAACCAGTTTTTAGCCTATAACATTTATAATTAAAATAATTATATAAATGTGTTCGTATTAATTAATTTCACTTCCAAGTCCTGAGAAATTGCAGGCGTTAAATTCAAAATAAGTTTATAAATATTTTTGCTATATCGATTCAAACCTTTAAAATGCTCTCCTGAAAACTTGCAAAACCACACATATGCTGTTATGCCTTGTGACCACAGATATATAAGAATGGTTGTAAGTACGGAAGGGCCGGGCCGACTACAATATACCCTCCACTATGAATTGCATTCAATTCTATAATCTGAAAATCGCTGAAGTGTTAAAAACGCAAATCATAGTTATTTTTCTGTAATAAATTATTTTAAAAACAAGTAAAGAGGGATTAAGTTCGGCCATGTCGAGTCTTATATACCCTCTACCAATGGTGGCATGTTAATGGTTTCGGCTACAAATAAACTTATTATACCAAATTGTATCCCAATTCTTTGAAATTTGAGGTTTTTGTGGCGTTACGAAGTTAAATGTAGAGGGACCTTTGTATGGGGGGTTAAATCAAAATATGGACCGTTGTTCGTGCGAAGAATTCCGGGTATAAATAAACCCCAGTTACCAATTTCAAGCCCGGTCAGTTGACATTTGTGGTCTCTATGTTGTTAAAAGTCACCGACATTGCCCATTTTCAAAACCAAATTACCTGCAGATATTAGAAGTATCTGAACCAAATTTCAGCTATCTAGCTCAATTATTGTAGACTGTAGCGTGACTACAAAATATTGCCATTATATACACTCGCAGAGACAGAAGTTATGGCCCTTTGGAAAGTATAACACAAAATATACTATATACAGACATCTCGGTAACTATACAAGATAACTGTTATTGGTAAAAAGTCTTTTGTAGACAAAATAAAAGATTTTATGAAAAAAGATTTTATTAAAAATGACGCCCACTTTTTTCTGGAATCCAGGCCGTATAAGAGCATTACACTGTACAAAATTTCAAGTATAGGGTCTGTCAGTAAGAGCGCTACAAAAGTTTTTTTTAAGTAAAACAAAAACGGTTTTGGATATCAATGAAATTCTTTATTCCTGTGAAAGTACGTTCGATGCCATTATGTATGGAACTCGATTTCTTTTGCATGGACACCACGGGCACGCTTGCAGAAGTCCAGACGTTGAACCCAATTTTCGACGGTTTTCAAGCATAAATCGGCCGATACTGCTGCAATTTCACGTTCGATATTCGTACGAAGTTCATCAATCGTTGCTGGCTTGTTGGCATAGACCATAGACTTGACGTAGCCCCACAGGAAATAGTCTAACGGCGTCAAATCGCACGACCGAGGCGGCCAATCGACTGGACCATTTCGTGAGATAACACGTTCTCCAAACTTGGTTTCCAATAAATTGATTGTGGCATTCGCTGTGTGGCTTGTGGCGCCGTCCTGTTGGAACCACATGTCCTCCAAATCCATATCATCCAATTGGGGCCAAAAATATTCGGTTATCATTGGACGGTAGCGATTCCCATTCACAGTAACGTGCCGGTCTTGATCATCACGGAAGAAGTACGGCCCAATGACGCCGCCGGCCCATAAACCGCACCAAACCGTAATTTTTTCGGGATGCAATGATGACTCATGGAGTACGTGTGGATTGCTGTCTGACCAATAACGCATATTTTGTTTATTGACGAAGCCATTCAGCCAGAAATGAGCCTCATCGCTGAAGATGATTTTTCGCGCTCTTAACGTTGAAGCCACTGACTCCGAATTTCGGTAGTAAATTTTAATAATTTCGACTCGTTGTTGGCTCGTATATCTTTCCATCATGAAATGACAAACCTTACTGAAGATAAATGTCAAAAGAGCGGCAAAAAATATGGCGTCGTTTGCTGTCCCTGTCGGTCTACTTTTGTAGCGTCCTTGTTGAAAAACTCCAATTCATTTGTCCATTTTTCTTGAGTTGTTAGCGACTAATAAACTAATACTATTGTAGCGTCCTTGTTCAGAAGATTCGATAATGTAGTATAGAAGATATTAAAGAATTAAAATTTCGGTAAATGTTAACCATTTGTGGGGGAGCTACTAGAAGGAGTGGACCAATATGGCCCACCTTCGAACTTAGCCGGAGATAGAAAAAAAAATTACCGTATACCATATTTGAATTTAATCGGTTACTCCTTTCGAGAGTTATCGAGTTACCAGCCAGCAGACAGACAGACAGGCGGACGGACGGACATTTCTCATTCGACTTAAAATTACCCAAAAAGAATATCTGCAGAACATACTTTGGGTCTTAGATCACTCCTTCGATGTGTTACACTTTTGGCCCGTAGCAAATGTATATACCCTCGTATCACTAATGTGAGGGTATACAAATTACCTCATACCAAATTTGAAGTCCATCGGTTTATTATTTCGAGAGTTATCGTGCGCACCAGCCAGAAGACAGACAGACGGACGGGCATTCTTCAAACGACTTAAAATAACCGAAATCGCATTTCCGCCAAACATACTTGGGGTCTTAAGTCATTCCTTCAATGTGTTACACTTTGGCTCGTAGCAAATGCTATATATACCCTCCTCTCTAAGGTGAAGGGATAAAAACTTCGCGATATAACGAATTATTCGGGATAAAAAATAGGTCTGACAATACGTATATCGTTTGGTATACTAAGATTTGCCTGTATATATTTTATACCAGAAAATAATAAATTCTGCAAAATCGAGATATATCAACACAATACAAATGATAACGGTAGTGAGTACGGACTCTTATATTCACTTCAACATAGATTGAATTCATTTGCATAACCTGAAAAATCGGTTAAGTCGAAAAAGGCAAATCATGGATCTATATAGTTTTTTTTTTATTGTAACATATTATTTTAAAAATACAACGAAAACTATATATTTTCAGCAAAATTGTTTAATCTATAGCATAACCAAATACATTTCAAACATGTGAAAAATGTCGATTTTTGCACACATATATCCTGAATTTAAGGGCTAGAGAATCTGCGTTTCTCAACAGATCTACATTTGGCATATAACTGTGTATTAAATCAAGATCAATCACTGTCATATTTAAAGAAAATCGGTTCAGATTTAGCTATTGAACACATATACTCGTATTCGAAATTTGGTTCACATTTAGATATAAAGGGTGGCCCATCCAACGGTTGCTTTTGTGAACTACGGCCCAGACAATGAAGCCGACCAAAATTATCGGCGGCGGCGGCGCATTGAAAAATACCGATCGGCGGCGGCGGCTGATCAGCTTAGCCAATCAAATTTCAACAATCGGCTGAGCCGATAAAGTTCCCACAAACGATGGCGCACGAATGTCAATCTCAGGCAAAAATGGCGCTTTAAGTTATTTACAATTAGATGACAAAACCTAAAATTAACACAAAAATTTACGAAAAGTTAAGGAAGTTTTGATTTAACGTCGAAAATCAGTTCAATAAATGTCTACTTAATAAGTACTTAATAAGTCTTTGTTGTGAAAGAGAATTTATTGTGAATGACATACCGCCTGTTGTTTTCTCTCTAGAACGACGTAGACGTTGTAAAAATTGGTTCGGCCGCTCAAGAGCTATTGTATTTTCCGTAAAAACCAAAACACGCATTTGTTTAAATAAATGATAGCGAGATTAATTTAGAAACTTTTTACAAATTTTTATGCAAAAATGAACTTTATTAAAATTTCTGACCCTATTGTATTACTTAGTACACACTTTCTTAATTTTCATGGTTGCATAAAATAAATCGATTTAACTCACTAAATAATGTTCGGCGGCTGAGTTTCAGCCGATGTGAGCCGCTGAAAACGGCGGCGGCGCCGGCTGGAAATAAATGGCCGGCTGTGGCGCGCCGCCGATTTGCGCCGCGTCGGCTTCATACCCTGCTACGGCCGCCTCACAACTGCGATTTGACTATTTTTTGTGGGGAACCGTTTCAATAAAGGCAAAATCATTGAAAAATATTTATCAGTCTTTTTTATGACTATTTTAAAACTCAGCTTTTTCGTGGCACTTCTTTTATAAAACATGCACGGGTCAAAGTGGCCTTTTTTGTTTGATTCGAAAGAAAATATATTTGGAACACAAATTGTTAAATATTATATATTTCTCAGCAAATAAATTGTATTTGAAAACCAATAACATTTATTTGGAACGCATATATTAATAAATCAAAACACGATATATTTGCAAACCATTTTTCTCAAATAAAATATATATATCTATATATATATATACAAATAAAATTATTGTTTAGGAATTTCTTTTTTAATCTTTTATTGATTTCGAGTTATATCTTACAAATGTAAAATTTCATAAATAGCAATTTTTTAAAGCACAAAATTTTAATTTCTGTTTTCCAAGTCATCATTTGTTGTCAAACAATCAAGCAATGTATCAGTATGCAAGATTATACCATTTCAAACATAAAGGAATTTTAGGAACATTTAAAATTTCCGAAAAAATTACTTTTGAATTACTGAAAAAAATAAAACTTGTCTAAAATTAATGTACTGATATATTTTCTGAGTACTTAAATGCAAATAAATATTTGTTTCGTAAATAATAGCCCCAAATAATGGAACAATGTATTCCCAAATATATAAAAATTGCGTGTTCCAAATATAATATATTTCGAGTGTACCCTAGGCTAGGGTGGCCAGTTTAGGTCCCTAGTGTTACCACGGGCTGAAATGCCCCTCATCGAAACCAACCTGTTTGATATACAAATTTATCGATAGTACGAATATCGGTCTATGTTGCTTGCTTGCTTTTATTCGGTCTGCAAATCTTTGTGATTCTAACTAGGATACTCTCCCGGCTTCAAGACCATTTTGTTTCTATATTATTATAGAAACAAGTATTTTATACATGGCGGTGTATAAATATGTATTAAAAATTGGCAGCACACATACTGGATCATGATTTCTGAGCCGTGACACTCGTTATCAACAGTTCTGCTGCAATTGTATGGGAGAAACGGAGCTCTATATGGTTGACTTCTAAACACAAGCAAATGAGAAATCTGTTAGACTGCCTAGAAAGGCCGATTCCAGTATGTCCAGTCGTCGTTTACTCAGAGCGGGGCAGTCGCATAGCAAGTGCTCAATGCTCTCAACTTCTTCCTCATCTCCACAGCTTCTGCAGAAGTCATTAGAGTCAACACCCAATCTTTTGGCGTGTTCGCCGATCAAGCAGTGTCCCGTCAGAACTGATACTAACGTAGACAATCTTTGCCTCTCTAGTGCGAGAAGATATTTTGATCTTCTCAGGTCATACCTTGGCCAGATTTGTCTAGCTACCCTGCAGTTGCCGATTTCTGTCCATCTTTCGTTGGACTGCCTGATTGCCGCTTGCCTAAGCCAAAGCTTGTACGATATATGCATCAAGCACCAATATATCATCAAGCACCAATATATGCAAATTCTTCGAGAATTTGTAACGTCGTCCATTTCGTAGCAAGTTCATCGGCTTTGCAGTTCCCCGGGATATCCCTATGCCCAGGCACCCATATGAGGTATATATTAAACTGATCAGCCATCTCGTTAAGAGATCTGCGGCAGTCGAGGGCTGTTTGTGAATTTAGGGATGTTGCCTCCAGAGTATTGATGGCAGCCTGGCTGTCCGAGTAAATGACAACCAGTGTTGGTTACTATGTTGCTACTCAGCCTCTTGGCTACTTCCCATATTGCCATTATTTCGGCTTGATAGACACTAGAGGTATCTGGTAGTCTGTGTGCTATATCCAAACTAAGCTCTGCACAGTGTACTCCGAAGCCAACCTTTTCATCAAGCTTCGAACCATCCGTGTAAAAGTGGACATCGTTTCTATTACCTGGTATTCTTCCAACCCATTCATCTCTGGCGGGAATCATAGTGATGTAATTTCTCTCGAAGGTGTACACAGTTGGTATATAGTCCACTCGGTCGGTTACCATTTTACTACACTTTGATATCCTCATGTGACCGTAGTTCTTGTACTTCCACATTGATAGGCAGTTTAATCTTATTGCCTCTTTGATTGCAACTTCTCTCGCCACAATATAAATCGGCAGTATATGGAGTAGGGCTTGTAGAGACTCGGTCGCTGTAGTCCTTAAGGCTCCGCTTATGCTCAGACAGGATGTTCTATGAACCTTTGTTAGTAGGTTGGTGATGGTTAGTTTGTCAGTTGCCGTGGCAGTATGCCACGACCTTGCAGCCACAACGTTCTAGATCTAGCAGGATTTCATTTACCGCTAGGTTCCAAATTAGTGGAGACAGTACTCCTCCTTGTGGGGTCCCTCTATTTACAAACCTTGTTAGAGTTGTGGACCCAAGACATGCTGTTATGCGTCTTCTGTTGAGCAGACTTAGAATTAGGAGACAGTACTCCTCCTTGTGGGGTCCCTCTATTTACAAACCTTGTTAGAGTTGTGGACCCAAGACATGCCGTTATGCGTCTTCTGTTGAGCAGACTTAGAATTAGTCTAATCAAACTAGAGTTATCTTTTAGATGTGACAGTGCCGCAATTACTGCATCTGAGTGAATGTTGTTAAAAGCTCCTGCTATGTCCAGAAATGCCACCATGGTGAATTCCTTGAAATGCAGGGACGATTCGATAGTGCTCACAAGTTCGTGCAGGGCTGATTCTGTAGACTTCCCCTTAATGTAAGCATGTTGGTTCACCGACAGAAGTTTTGTATCCAGGTATTCCCTAATGGATGTATGAAAGCCTGATACAGCCTACATACATTTTCTCCAGCCAGGGGATAATGTACTTCAACATTTTCTGCTGGAGTGATGCCGTCTGGTCCAGGTGACTTGAAGGGCTCAAAGCTGTTAATAGCTCAGCTTATTCTGGATCTCTCAGTCAACAAGCTAGCAACGATCGCGGTCGGTGAGTTCCCCGGGAAATGTGTGTCGTGTTTATGTTTTGCGATTGCTCGCTGTTTTTTGTCCAGTTATTTGCCTCATCCTACAAGTAACCCACTGCATAGGGTGAAGCTGATAGTATTTTCCTCAGCCTTGCGGCGTCGGAGACCTTTTCCACTTCGCCACAGAAGGTATACCAAGAGCGCATTTGCGCCTTTCTAAGCTCCTTCTTATAAATCTTGAGTTGCTCTTTATAGGCATCCCAAACATTAGCGACCACAGTAGATTTAGCCTTGTTGCTGGTATTTTTCATTGGTAGGCTAAAATAAAAAACAAGTAAGAAAGTTCTGTCGGATAAACAAACCGACTCCCCTCACCTTTAGTCCCAAAAATATTCGTAAATCTATTTATTTTTTGCGTAGCCCAGCAAAAACTCTCATTACAAGGTAACCTGGCGGGTAAGTAAAATTCAAAAGAAACCAGTAAGAAAAGGCAGAAAGTCGGGCGGGGCCGACTATATAATACCCTACACCTCCCTAACAATGCGATAAGGGTCATTGCCATAATAATTTGGAATAATTGGTAAGTGGGTAGAAACGTATTATCTAATTCTGAAACGATAATCGCTAAATTAAGCAATATTCGTTCCTAAAGTGAGAAACACCTTTCTGGAACATTTTAATGATCGGAAGTAAAATACAACTTCTATAGCGGTTAGCTTTAATATAAATCTGAACCGATCTTCCCTGAATACTTACTCATGTAAAAAGACCTCCTTCTGTCGAATTTCGTAATGATCGGATATAAAATACAGTCTCTACAGCGCTTAGATATCAAATCGGGGGTAACATATATATGGGAGCTATATCTTAATCTGAACCGATTTTCTCCAAATTTGGCAGTATTCCTTCATGTAATAAGAAACCTGTTTCTGCCGAATTTCGCACTGATCGGATATAAAATACAGTTTTTACAGCGCTTACAGGTCAAATCGGGGGTAACATATATATGGGGGCTATATCTAAATCTTAACCTATTTCTTCCAAATTTAATAGTGTTCATCCATATAATAAGAAACCCCTTTCTGCCGAATTTCATACTGATCGGATTTAAAATAAAGTTTTATGGGGGCTATATCTAAATCTGAACCGATTTCTTCCAAATTTAATAGTGTTCATCCATATAATAAGAAACCTCTTTCTGCCGAATTTCATACTGATCGGATATAAAATACAGTTTTTGCAGCGCTTACATGTCAAATCGGGGCTAACATATATATGGGGGCTATATCTAAATCTGAACCGATTTTAACCAAATTCAATAGGGATCGTCCTTGGGCCAAAAAAAAGATATGTGTAAAGTTTCGTCAGGATCGGACCATAATTGCGACATGTACTTTGATTACAAGAATACATGCACAGACGGACAGACGGACAGACGGACAGACAGACAGACAGACAGACGGACATAGCTAAATCAACTCAGAAAGTGATTCTAAGTCGATCGGTATAATAAACGATGGGTCTATTTCTTCTCCTTTTGGGTGTTACAAACAAATACACAAAGTTATAATACCCTGTACCACAGTGTGGTGTAGGGTATAATAATGACTTACCATTTAGCCACCCTTCAGACTATTTTTACATGGGCAAGATATTGGAGGAAAATACTTCCATGCACGCATACGAAGAGTTAACAAATAACTACTTACCCCCACGCTTACGAATATCCAACATATAAGTACTTATTATTGTCATATCAAAAAGGGGTTGAATAACACCTTACCAATAATGATTTGTACACATATGTTTATACAGGGTGGCTGATATGTAATACAACAAAGTAAAGCGCAAATGTCGGAAATAACATAAAATTTTAGAAACAGTTTAGATTTGTTCGAATTGGCCACCTTTGGCACGGATTATGGCCTTCAAACGGCCGACAAAGCCATCACACGCTGCACGAAAGTGACTCTGCGGTATTTTGGCACATTCCCGGCGAAGCGCCGTCTTGAGATGATCGATACTTTGGTATTTTTTAGTGCGAACCTTACTCTCTAAAATGCCCCAGGCGCAAAAGTCCAACGGATTGAGATCCGGAGATCTTGGTGGCCATTGTGCGGTAGAATTGAAGCGAGGAACCTCCTTTTTAAGCCATTCTTGGTTGAAGCGTGCTGAGTGCGATGGTGCTGAGTCCTGCGGCGTGGATTTCGATCAAATCTTGCCTTCACTTTTCGGATCATTTCTGGTGTTGTTACCGTTTTTGTTCGTCCACTTTTTGGACGCCATGCAACACTGCCAGTATCAGCTTTTAACATTAATACCAGTGTATAAAAATACTTGAAATTTTGTACAGTGAAATGCTTTTATAGTGCCTACAGTCCAGTGACAAATGGGTGTTATATTCACGCCCCTTTTGGTACCTCCCACACAAAGGTACCATTTTGCACCAAAAGTTGACAGCTTATAACATTAATACCAGTGTATAAAAATACTTGAAATTTTTTACAGTGTAATGCTTTAAAAGTGTCTATAACCCTGTGAAAAATGGACGCTATTGCCACGACCCTTTTTGTACCTCCCACACAAAGGTACCATTTTGCACAAAAAGTTAAGAGCTCACAGCATGAGAACCAATGCACGAAAATGCAACAACATTTTTCACAGTGTAACACTTTTGAAGTGCCTATAGCCCTGTAAAAAATGGCCGTTATCACCACGCCCCTTTTTGTACCTCCCACACAAAATGGCTAAATCATACCAATATTTAATATCTCATAATGTTAATATGCCAGTGCAAAGAAACGCTTATAATTCGGCGCAGTGCAATGTATTTAAAGTATCGACTATTCAGCGAAAAATAGGTGTATTTGTTAAAAAACTTCTGGTACCTCCCATACAAATTGACAGAATAATTCGTTTAATATTCCATATTACATTACTCACAAAGTGAGGGTATACCTTAGTCGGTTTACCCGATTGAAACTTTCTTACTTGTTATATTAAGCCATCGATATATAATATATAATTAAATAAGACGGACTTTTTTACTCAAAATCTTACTAAGTTTCTAAAACAAATCAAGGGTTGTTTAATAAAAATTGGTGTTGTCGCATACTGTACAATACCCGACTTAAAATATATTACAATAACTATAATTAATGGTAATGCATGTGGTAATGACGTGTACTTACCAAGTTTTTGCTGGGAGGTTTGTTTTAACAAAATTATTATTAATTTAAATTGCTTTTAATAATTTTAAAGTATGCGCTGGTACTAAATTTATAAGCTGTTAACTTTTGGTGCAAAATGGTCCATTTTTGTGGGAGGTACCAAAAGGGGCGTGCTAATAACGTCCACTAGTCTCTGGTCTCTAGGCACTAAAAAGATTTACACCGTACAAAATTTCAAGCATTTGTATGCACTAATATTGAAGTTATAATCTGACAACTTTCGGTGCAAAATGGTTCATTTGTGCGGGAGGCACAAAAAGGGGCGAATCTAGGTACTATAAAAACATTACAGTGTGCAAAATGTCAACTATTTGTATGAACTGATAATAAAGCTATGAGCAGTTCACTTTTAGTGCAAAATGGTCCATTTGTGTGGGAGGTACCAAAATGGTTGTGGCAACTTCGCCCATTTTTCTTGAGGTGTTAACGACTCATAAAGTAATACTATGTGTGGAATTTCACAAGATTCCAGTAAGTAGTATATAAGTTATTAAATAATCAATATTTCATTTTGTTGGGTAGGTACTAGAAGGAGTGGACCAATATGGCCTATCTCGAACTTAGCCGGAGATAGAGAAAAATATTAATGCATACAAAATTTGAGGGTAATCGGTTAATCCTTTCGAGAGTTATCGTGCGCACCAGCCTGCAGACAGATAAACAGACGGACGGACATTGCTTAAATGACTTAAAATGACCCAAATTGAATTTCCGCCAAACATACTTGGGGTCATAGGTCACCCCTTCGATGTGTTACACTTTTGGCTCGTAGAAAATGATATATACCCTCCTATCTAAAGTGAGGGAATAAAAATAATAAAATACGTCACTGTGCATTAGGGCGGGTCGATTTAAAAATCGCCCATTGCTCAGTGAAAATCTTATTCTAGGGATCAAAATAAGAAACTTTGCAGAAGGAACCATACCTCTAAAACGAATTCAGATGTCCCGGAAAAAATCCCACTTTGACCCATTTAGAGTGCTCCAATCGAGTCCAAATGTATGACCGACCCCCACTCTGTGAAGTGCTCAGTGAAAATCGTATTCTAGGGATCAAAATAAGAAAATTTGCCGAAGGAACCATACCTCTAAAATTTTGTAAGGATTGGTTCCTTTTTTCGAGCAGTAATTTGATTGTCACAGACGGACGGAGATGTCTAAATCGACTCAGGGCAAAATTCTGCGTCCATCGATATATAAAATGCATTTTTGCATTCTTCTGTTTTCCATATTGTTTCACAAAAATTAGCGTAATAAATGCATTTTGGTATTCTTCTTTTTTCGATATTGTTTCATAAAAGACCAAAAACGTTTATTGTTGCAAAACCACAACTCAAGAAATGCAAATTGTACAAAATTCACTAGTGATATGTAAACAATCAACATGTGTATAATATTAATCATTATTCGAATACCTTAATGTATGTGAAAAACAAATTATCTGAATTCGTCATTTATTTGATCTTTAGTTGTTGTTTTTTTTAATTATTGGACAAGTGAGCATACATTTTTTATACCCTACACCACACTGTGGTACAGGGTATTATAAGTTTGTTTCACGGCAGATGTTTGTAACACCTGAAAATAACACAGCTAGACCCACCTTAAAGTATACCGATCGATTCAGAATCACTAGCTGAGTCGATTTAAGCATGTCCGTCCGTCCGTCCGTCTGACCATGTAAAGTTGTTCGTCGACTACAGGTCGCAATTTCACTCCGATCGTTCTGAAATTTTGCAGTTTAGAGTATTTCGCAGCTGTTAAGATCGCTATTGAATTTGGTTGAAATCGGTTCAGATTTAGATATAGCTCCCATATATATATTTCGTCCGATTTGGCCCTTTAGTCCTATAGAAGCTGTATTTTACATCCAATCGTTTTGAAATTTAGAATGGTAGAGTTTCTTGATCCATGAACCAACATTGCCGAATTTGAAGAAAATCGGTTAAGATTTAGCTATAGCTCCCATATATATGTTTCGTCCGATTTTGCTCTTTAGTCCTGTAGAAGCTGTATTTTACATCCAATCCTTTTAAAATTTAGAATGGTAGAGTTTCTTGATCCACGAACCAACACTACCGAATTTGAACAAAATCGGTTAAGATTTAGCTATAGCTCCCATATATATGTTTCGTCCGATTTGGCCCTTTAGTCCTACAAAAGCTGTATTTTACATCCAATCGTTTTGAAATTTAGAATGGTAGAGTTTCTTGATCCATGAACCAACATTGCCGAATTTGAAGAAAATTGGTTAAGATTTAGCTATAGCTCCCATATATATGTTTCGTCCGATTTTGCTCTTTAGTCCTGAAAAAGCTGTATTTTACATCCGATCCTTTTGAAATTTAGAATGGTAAAGTTTCTTGATCCATGAACCAACACTACCGAATTTGAAGAAAATCGGTTAAGATTTAGCTATAGCTCCCATATATATGTTTCGTCCGATTTGGCCCTTTAGTTCTATAGAATCTGTATTTTACATCCTATCGTTTTGAAATTTAGAATGGTAGAGTTTCTTGATCCATGAACCAACATTGCCGAATTTGAAGAAAATCGGTAAAGATTAAGCTATAGCTCCCATATATATGTTTCATCCGATTTGGCTCTTTAGATCCAATCGTTTTTATACCCTACACCACACTGTGGTACAGGGTATTATTTAAGTATGAAATGTCCCAAAAGTAAATTTATGTAAACAATTTATACATGAATTACAAAATTTATATATCAGAGTTATTCAATATTACGAGAGTGGTGTAGGGTATTATATAGTCGGCCCCGCCCGACTTTAGAGTTTCCTTACTGGTTTTAATATAATTTTTTAAAATAATTTATATATTCGACTACTCTTACAATTGATAATCGTATTAATTCATCAATAATTCAAATTCAAAATGGTATGTGATAAAGATGGTGTTGACAGCATTACATTGACGAAGTCATTAAAATTTTTATTAGTTAAAATCTGTTTATGAATACGACTTTTTAATAATTTGCAAGTTCCAAAATATATAGAGTTAAAGCAAAATTTATTTTCCCAAAATTTGAAATAATTATATGATAAAGGATTTTATACCATTCTAAATGTCTCCGTAAATCAATATTTTCTTCGTTTTGCTAGGTTTGAAGGTAAGAAGGTAAGAAGTGAATATAATTAAATTTTTTACCATTTTTTTAAGTTGGAACGAAAATCCACCTCTTTCTTGTGTAGACCCTTAATAGCTTTTGGTAATTTTGTTAAAAATAATAAATAGAATAATATAAATGGAACATGTTGTCTAAAGTAGGTATGTTTTCTACGCTTTACTCATTACAAGTATTTCCCTTGTTTAGCTAGATTTTGAATTTTAGTACGGAAAGTTATAGTAATAGAAAATGCCGTTCATTCATACAAACGAACAGCTCAGTTCATTCATAAAATCATTCTTTTTACTGCATACAGAAGTAAATTTCAATCTGAAAACATTCAAATAAACTCTCCGTTCGATGTAAATAAACGAATAATATGCAAATCACCAAAACAGACAGATCGGGCAGCAATCAAACACACACACACGTCATGGCTTACGGTTGCGATCGCAATCGAAATCGGAAGTTCAATCACCCAGAAAAGAGCAGTTTATGTAGTTTTCAATAAAATGTGCATATTTATTACTCGACAACAACTTGTCCTACATTTGGAAACTTTCCTGTGTGATCATCAATTTTATCGATTTATCCATAGCATTTGGACAAATTAAATGTATTGATGCCAGAGAACATGGTCTTCCATCACATTTGACAAATGCTTCGAGATGTTACGAACGACGCTCCGAGGGGCTGGTTGCTTACTTGCTTCATGTGTGGCTTTCTTCTTGCACTTGGCTGGGTGGAATGAATGAATGGCTGGCTGCTTTCACAACCGATCTACCGACCGAACGACCGTTTTACTAACATTTATAAAACAATTTGTTTATCACCTCAACAAAAGCATTAGCAGCGTTAACACCTTTTTCAACGCTTGTACTAATTAATTTTCCTCCCCAGCAAAAGGGGCACAAGAAAGAAGAAAAAAAAAACACTGACATTACCTGTAAATGCAGATAAGCAAGTGTACCTACCTACCACCTCTGAGGGAGTGAGTGAAGAAAAATCATCATTGTCAGCTTTGGGGAAAAAATCGAAGATCGACATGAAGAAAGCACTTCACTTGGAATGTTAGGCCTGTGGCAGAGAGAAATATTATTTAGACTTTATGTTTGAAAAACACCCAAAATCATGTTAACTTACATTGGACTAACAATAATATATGTACGAGTGCATGTAGAGTGTACGCCGAGTAAAATATTCGATCCATCTTGTAGTCACTTTAATGTAGTGAATTGATGATGGTGCATTTTTCGTCAATTTGCCAGAGCCAACGAAAATGCTTCAGAGAAAAACATTACTAACTCAACACCTTTTCACTTTGATACTTGTTGTAGTCTGTATTTGGAAATATACCCTACATCTGGAAGTTTTAGATGACATACACTATTTAGTGTAAGGATCTGTAGTACAGCGTGTCTGGTGAAAGAAAATGTTTGTGTATCACCATCGAAACACTAAGGAGAGTTTGAGGGTAGCATGTCATAACGTCAAGGGACATAAAGTCCATGGATGCTGTGACACTGCACAAATTGTCATAATGTCAATGGCCATTGAGACAGTATTAATGGTGTCATAAAGTCAATGTCACTACGTCCATGCAGTGATCATTGAAGATAACTTTATAGTTATGGAAATATCCAAAGCCGGCTACGCGGACCAAATTGCTAAAGAGTTGGCGACTTCCGGCCGCGGTTAATTATATTCTCGTTCGGGGTATGTTAAACCATGGACTCTGTGACAGTTTGGAAGGTGTCTTAATGACCATGGACCTTGTGACACTATTTAAGGTGGCATAAGGTCTATGGACGTTAGGACATTGGACGTTGGGACATGCCACCGAGTTTCAGTCAGGTCAGCCGAGTGAAGTACATCCTCACTTTGCAGGACAAAAAAAAAACAAAACAAGTAAGAAAGCTTCAGTCGGTTAAACCGACTAAGGTATACCCTCACTTTGTGAGTAATGTAATATGGAATATTAAACGAATTATTCTGTCAATTTGTATGGGAGGTACCAGAATGTTTTTAACAAATACACATATTTTTCTCTGAATAGTAGATTCTTTAAATACATTGCACTGCGCCGAATTATAAGCGTATTTTGCACTGGTAACGTTATGAGATATTAAATTTGGTATGATTTGGCCATTTTGTGTGGGAGGTACAAAAAGGGGCGTGGTGATAACGGCCATTTTTTACAGGGCTATACGGACTTCAAAAGCGTTACACTGTGCAAAATGTTGTTCCATTTTCGTGCATTGGTACTCATGCTGTGAGCTCTTAACTTTTTGTGCAAAATGGTACCTTTGTGTGGGAGGTACAAAAAGGGGCGTGGCAATAGCGCCCATTTTTCACAGTGCAAAAGACACTATAAAAGCATTACACTGTACAAAATTTCAAGTGCTTTTATACACTGGTATTAATGTTATAAGCTGTTATCTTTTGGTGCAAAATGGTACCTTTGTGTAAGAGGTACAAAAAGGGGCGTGAATATGACACCCATTTTTCACTGGACTCTAGGCACTATGAAAGCATTACACTGTACAAAATTTCAAGTATTTTTATGCACTGGTATTAATGTTATAAGCTGTTAACTTTTGGTGCAAAATGGTGCATTTGTGTGGGAGGTACCAAAAGGGGCGTAGCAATATGGCCCATTTTTCTCGAGTTGATAGCGAATAATAAACTAATGCTATGTGTGGAATTTCAGAAGATTCGAATAAGCAGTATAGCAGTTATTAAAGATTCAATATTTCACAACATTTTAACACTTTGTGGGGGAGGTACTAGAAGGAGTGGACCAATATGGCCCATCTTCGAACTTAGCCGGAGATAGAAAAAAATATTACCACGTACCAAATTTGAAGTCAATCGGTTACTCCTTTCGAGAGTTATCGTGCGCACCAGCCAGCAGACACACAGACAGACAGACAGACAGATAGACAGACAGATAGACAGACAGACGGACGGACATTGCTCATTCGACTTAAAATGACCCAAAACGAATATCCGCCGAACATACTTAGGGTCTTAGATCACTCCTTCGATGTGTTACACTTTTTTTCGTAGCAAATGATATATACCCTCGTCACACTAAAGTGAGGGTATAATTATGATTTATAAGTTAAATCTACTTATAACTACACAAATTGAAAATTGTTGATCTTACCTGGATCGCTCAGAACCATATAGCAGCAAACATAACACGGCAGGCCCGACTGCAAAATTTTTGTAAAAAATCTAGATCTTCTACGCTGTTAGTAAGATATTTTCGCAATATCTACAGTTAGGCTTTGAGAAAACGTTTTCTTTGCAAACTCTTTTGCAAGGGATGTTTATTATACAGGTTTTCAAAGCATACCTCTTTTGTTATGTCGAACATTCTAACATCTAATCTACATGAAATTTGCTCTTAATAATTTGCAAGGCAAAGTCAAATAAGAAAAAAAAACTTTGTGTGTAATGTTAAATGGTACATCGGGAGATGCCAGAACGTTGCAAAACAAATTGTTCATTCTTTGTCAGTCTGCAGTCATTGGAAATGATGTGTAAAATACAAAATAAGAAAATATTTGAAAATTGATGCTGAAGTTATGGAATATTGTGTTCGATCGAATAAAACATGTTTCAGAAAACTAATTTTTTACAAATGAAGCATAAAACATTCGAAGGTTTTAACCAAATATTTTTGTATGTCAACCCAACTGTCGACTTTTTATGTAATGACAGTTTTAGGACAACTGCGATTACACTATGCAACAAACATTTTTTTGTGTTCGAGAGCAAAAACTTTTTTTGAGTAGATTGAGGCAAACTTTTTTATGAAACCAAAAATTTTTTATGGTAAAGTTTTTTTAAGTTCCAATTTTCATTGAGGATTCCTTTAGTATTTAAACTCTATTTAATACAGGGTGGCTGAGGAGTATTACACATTAAGAAACTCAAATAACTTTTATTTATTTAATGAATTTATTTAATGAATATTTTGCAGATTGATTTTTAGATTTCAAAAATTGATAACTGGGACACTGAAACAATAATTTGGATTGTCCGCCGCTATCAACCACTTCAGATGGACCATAATGAGACTTGTTAACAATTTTGCAGAGAATGGGACAGTCAACAGAAGACCTTACCATCAAAACCCTTCAGTTCAGATGGAGGAAACCATTACTGATGTAGCTGCTGCCATACAAAACAATCCAAGAGTTTCGACAAGAAGCGTATCTGCTCAAATGGGTATAAGCAGACAGTCATTGCTGTCAATTATGCACAAAGATTTGGAGTTATTTCCGTATAAAATTCAAATAGCCAACAAACTGAACGCAGCAGACTTCCCGATTCGCTTGGATTTTTTCCAGAAGATGCTTCAAATGGTGGAAGAGGACGAAAACATGTTGAGCTTTCTTTTCATGACAAGGCCCATGTCGATTTAAACGGCAACAAAAATAAACAAAATTGAGGAATATGGAGTGCTTCCAACCCACAGATACTCCGTGAGACGAAATTGCATCTACTACGTGTCCCAGTGTGGTGTGAATAGAATAAGCCCGATAGGGCCGTGATACCCTTTTTATCCCCTCAGCTTAGAGGGGGTTATATATCATTTGCTACGAGCCGAAAGTGTAACATATCGATGGAGTGACCTAAGACCCCATGTATGTTCGGCGGAAATCCGTTTTGTGTCATTTTAAGTCATATGAGCAATGTCCGTCTGTCTGTCTGTGTGTCTGTCTGCTGGCTGGTGCGCACGATAACTCTCGAAAGGAATAACCGATTGACTTCAAATTTGGTATGCGGTAATATTTTTATTTATCTCCGGCTAAGTTCGAAGATGGGCCATATTGGTCCACTACTTCTATACTACTTAT
Source organism: Eudasyphora cyanicolor (assembly GCA_963930755.1). Classification (NCBI taxonomy): domain Eukaryota; kingdom Metazoa; phylum Arthropoda; class Insecta; order Diptera; family Muscidae; genus Eudasyphora; species Eudasyphora cyanicolor. The sequence goes on from OZ005737.1 coordinate 212,814,435, forward strand.
TCTAATCTTCTAAAATTGCACACGTAGTGTAAGTTTATTAGCAGCTATCACCTCAAGAAGGTTTCCACGCCCCTTTTGGTACCTCCCACACAAATGGACTATTTTGCAGCAATTGTAAACAGCTCATAACATTAATACCAGTGCATACTGTAAAATTTTGGACAATGTAATGGTTTTGTGGGACCTTTAGTCCAGTTAAAAGTGGACGTTATTGCCATGCCCTTTTTGGTACGTGCCACACAAAGGTGTCATTTTGTACCAACATTTAACAGTTTATGATTTTAAAAATAGTGCATATAAATGCTTGAAATTTTGTACAGTGAAAAGTGGGCGTCATTGACTTTGGACTATGTTGCACCAAAGGGTTATAACTAGAGTGATCAAAACCGGTTTAAAATAAACCGGCCCACCGGTTTTTTGCTTCCACCGTCCCCGGTTTTGCTCAAAATCATGAATTTCGAACAACCGGTGCAACCGGTTTTTTTCGTTTGTTTCCACCGGTTTTCCGGTTTTTTATTATCACTAAAATATTAAAAATTATTTAAAACTTTATATACAAAATATCACAAATTAAGATAATAATATGAAAGATCTCCTTATATGGCCTAAAAAGACTCGGCAACTTTGCTAGAATCCGAAGCCATTCACCAATTTCTATACAAATACGCGCAGAAGTTATGTCAAAAGTAAACGAATTCTCCCACTTCCAAACCGAAACAAAAACAAGTAAGAACATTTCAATTGGGTAAACCGACTCGTGTATACTCTTACATATTTATATACTCGTATATACCCACCTGCACTAAAGTGTGTATATAAAATATATATGTATAAAGATTTAGTACCTCTATTAAATATTCTATTTAATACCCCGAAATATTAATATTTTCTTGACTGAACTACATAAGGGGAATTTCATGTCAAGTGAGTTAATTTTTAAAAGGGATGTCTTCTGTCGGGATGAAAATTGCACCAAGTAGCCCTATCAGATAGTAGTTACGAGACACAATTCCAACGAGATCGGTTAAGGACTTTCCGAGTTGGAGGGTGTCAAATATTGACATTTTTGTCAAACGGTTGTTTTTCCCATCTGAAATGCTAAAATGTTTGGTTGAACGTTAATTTTTTTTCAGAGGTTTATATTTATTTTGATAGATCAACAGGTCCCATCCCATTAATAGGTCACAAAGCTTTTAAAGGAAATTAGCTAAGCTTTCTTTTGAACAAAAAAAATCAAAAATTAAAACATAGGTTTTTACCAAAATTTCAAAAAAGTTTAATTTTGCAAAAAAATAATGAAAATATATTTGCTAATTTTTTAAAAGGTTGAAGAAAAGACTATCGATAACACTTTTGGAAAATGTTTCTAAATACAATAGCTAATTAGTTATAAGTATGAGATAAAAGGACCGTTTGACTCAAATGACAATATTCATCACAATCCAACTCATAACTACTATCCAACAGGGCTAAATTTGGTGCAAGATTCCTGATCAGAAGACATCGCTTTTAAAAATTTAATATTAAAAATCGCCTTTTTTGTTATTAAAAAGGAAAATGTTTTTCAAACGGCAATTTTCATACTGTTTTGTTATGCAGAAAAAAACCGGTGCTACCGGTTTCCCCGGTTTTCTTCGAAGAAAAAAAACCGTCCACCGGTTTTTTTATAACTTAAATAAACCATCCACCGGTTTTTTATTTTTTCAAAAAAACCGGTTTTTTGATCACTCTAGTTATAACTTTAATACCTGAACATACTTTATAGTTATTAAATGCAATGCATTGATAATAATTTAATTAAAACAAAAATATTTACGATAATTTTTTGGGACTGAGGGTGAGGGGATTCTTAAGTCGGTTTACCCGACTGAACGAGATATCATTTGCTACGGGCCAAAAGGGTAACACATCGAAGGAGTGACCTAAGACTCTAAGTATGTTCGGTGGATATCCGTTAGGTAATGTCGAGTAAAACATCATTTGTTATGTGAAATTTGCCGGACACCCCCAAATCTTGACTTACGGATAAAAGACCGGGTTTCGTGACTTTGCACACCTTTACTCTGTAAATTAGTTTAGGCCTGGAACTAAGACCTTTCGAACGATTAATATTTATTTAACAATATAGGAATACATGTTTATTTATCCTGCAAACATTTTTTTTAATTTTTCTGGTTTTAATGAAAATGTTGAACTTAGTCATTTTATAACACAGCTCAAAAAAATATTTTTTTACTGCGGCACAGGGTTTTGCAGCCGATTTGGGTATATGAGGTAATACAGTTCTTAGCCTAAAAGGTGGTTTCTTTAAATTAGTTCTAGTTCTCGAGATAAAACGAGATTTGCAAAAAAGGGAGATTGAGACACGTATTATACCATAACTCGAGAAATAATTATCCGAATTAGGTCAAGAAGGTTTCGAAGAATCCAAAATTAAGTAGCCTTCAGCGTCTTTCAATACAATTTTTTCATCCGTTCAGCGGTTGCGTCGAAATCTTACAAGATAGTACTACAAAATCGAATTTTTTGAGAAAATTTTAATAATTTTTAAATAAACCCGTAATAAAAGCACCAAAAAAAGCCCAATTATTAACTTTTTATTGTCTTAGCATAAAGTCTAATTAGTCGTAAATAAAATGAGACCATTCCGACAAAAAGCAATGTATAACTTAATAAGTTGTAGCAAAATTACCCCGGAATTATTTTTACCTTATCTTGTATCGAAGTCACTGTCTCGATCAAAAATACAACAGAAAATGCCATAAAAAACGCTTCTCTTTACTTTCTAATACAGCTGTAACTTTTAAAGTTGTGCATCGATTTCTTTCGGAGTGGTTTAATTTTATTCATGACTAATCAGAATTAATGATAAAACAATAAAAAAAATAATAATGGAGCATATATAGATGTTTTTGTTACGCGTTTATTTAAAAAAAATATGAAAAATACTATCTTTGTAAGATTTCTTCGAAACCGCTGAACGAATGAAAACATGTTGTTAAATGAAGTTGGAGGCTACTTAATTTAGCATTCTTTGAAGCTTTCCCGAACTAATTCAGGAAAATGGTTCTCGAGTTATGCTTATGCGACTTATCGCGAGAACAAGAACTAATTTAAAGAAACTACCTTTTAGGCAAAGAACTGTATTATCTCATATTCACAAATCGGCTTCGAAACTCCGTGCCGCAAAAAAATGTTGACCAGTGTAATGGAACACAATATCATTCATATGACTACAACGAAATACAATAAATTTGTATCGGCTATAAAAAATGTACTGGTAATTTTTTCAAACTTCTGGATTTATTGGAAATGTTGAACTTTGTCATTTAATAATGGAACACAATATCATTTATATGACTACCACGACAGGCTCGGCAGTACCTCATCCGATCAACCCAATTTTTTAGTAAATTGTTGATTGTTTCGGGTCGAATATCTTCAATGGAGACCTCGATTTTATGTTTCAACACTACAATTGTCTCTGGATGCTTTGCGTAACATTATTCCTTAATGTCTCCACACAGAAAATAATCCAATGGGCTCAAATCACAAGTCAAAGTAATCGGTAGTTCAAATTTAAAATTTTAAATGGACTAGTTGACACCACAATGCTGTACAATTGTATATGTACATCCAATGGACGATTTTAGGAGAGAGGTTCCAAAGTGCTTTACAGCTTTCCTACGGGAATATAAGGAGAATTTCGCCTTCCCTACCCGTTCTAACGCATTAAGTCTAAAGCTCAATTTTAAATCTAGGATTATTCAGGTTTTTCCAATATGAGTGATAGAATTTTTTGAAAAAAAAACAACTTATTGTTAAGGAAATTCAAAATTTTTTTATTTAATGTGAAGTACAATCGATACAATTAAGTTTTAAATAAAACGTCATTCAAATGGCCTCCACGACTTCTTCTGCAGGAACGAATTCGATGAACCCAATTTTCTAGCACTTTTTCCACTAAATCAAGTCATATGTCATGAATGGCACGTTCAATATTTACTTGTAAAGCTTGAAGAGAGTCTCGTTTATATCGAAAGACCAATGACTTTCAAAAACCCCACAAGAAATAGTCTAATGGTCTTAAATCACAGCTTCTTGGAGGCCATTCAATATCACAATTTCTTGAAATAATGAAACAATTCAATTGTTTCATTTGCTGTGTGGCTCGTAGCCAGAATAGGTCAATGGCAAAAAGATAGCTCTTAACGAGAGCTAAAATATTGCCCATGGGTGTCAAGGTCGACAGGAAAGTGTTTTTTTGGGATTTAAAAAAATTTACAGCATAATTTTCAAATGTGAACGGAAAGTTTATTTTTGCTCTTGCTCCTTAACGGTACGTCGGATCGGGAATCGGTCAATGGCAAAAAGATAGCTCTTAATGAGAGCTAAAATATTGCTCAAGGGTGTCAAGGTCGTAGTTGGACTGGAAAGTGTTTTTGGATTTAAAAAAAATTGACTTAGCGCACGAAATGTTACAATTGAAGAACGATTATTTTGATAATAAAACTGAGTAATTTGTAAACGTTGTTCTTGCCTATATCTCTCCATGATAAAATTGTAACACTACTGAATACAATGAAAAACAAATATCAGATCATGACATATTACAAATGGCCGAAACGTCACTTCAAAATCATATCATCCCTATTGGAAAAACCTTTACATCGAAATTTTGCACTTTATGAAAAGACTAGCTCCATTCAATTAAGCCGATGAGAATCAACATGTGGAACCTTTTGCTTTTTAGTATAGAGAAGAAATGCTGTCCTGCATAGGATAACGCTCAAACTTCTGTTTCTGGCCCTTCTAGCCAATTTATTCACAGCCACTTAGAACTTGAGATTAACGACAATATATCTACTGTGTAGTGTACCCTAAAATCGTTATAATTCCCCAAAACAATTCTTTCTGCTCGTACCTCTAGTTAATTTTCCCATTTCGACATCAACACTGTACACTTGGTGCTAGTGCGCATGCGCGCCTTTGTCCAACCCATTTGTAAATATCCCAACTTAAAGTGTAGGCTTCGGTAACACCTTTTTCTCTTTTCTTTCTCATTGGAAGAGTCAACGAATTGAAAGAAATGGATGAGGGAAGACATTGGGTTGGCAGTATTGAATGAAAATTTCGTGCTCCAACAGTGTAATTGTTGTTGTTGTCGGCGGAGTTCGTTGGTGTATTTGAAATAATTGATTGCATTACAGTTACTTTTGCTGTGTGTGTGTGTGTGGCGTTACGGAGCGTTAAACGAAACCTAAATGCATTTTTAAAGAAATTAGAATTTCGCCTGTAAAAATTAACAACCACGACAAAATGTACCAAAAGTACTCGTACCAACAAATAAACAGCGAAAAGCAACAAAAAAAACAGTAACAAGAGGGAAAGACTAAAAAGCTCATGTGTTTATAAGTCACGCTACGGGAGGGCTTTTTGTCAATAAAGGGTGTGGCCTCAATAGAAAGGAGTGATACGTTTTGAAAAGGAAGTAAAGAGGAAAGGTTCAAAAGATCCTGATTGAGGGAATATTAATTGTTCATTATTGAAGTCTTAAATCTTAGATATACTAAATTATGGCAATAGAGCATAACTCCGAGGAGAAGGTAAATGATAAGGTAGAAATCCCGAGTTGGCTCCAAGGGAGTGCTATTATCCATAATATGCCCTTTTTTATATAAAAATATTAAGGTGTTGGATGCTTCCACCAAATATTAGTTGAAAAAGGACTCATCCCCAGTTAGCCCCAAGGGATCACAGTTGAATAAGACAAATCGAAATTTTTATAATAGTTTTAACGACAGTTACTAAATTTCTGCTTCCACGTGGAAGTGACAATATTAAAATTTGTAGGATTGTTTGGTATGAGAGTTTTAGTATGTTAACTTAGTTCGGCAAAATACGGGTTTGGTTAGCAGTTCTTGTTAAATTCAATTTACTGCTGATTCAAGTATTTCAGCTGATTTAAGTTAAAGACATACACTATTGCTACTGAATTCTGAAGATGATAGAGTGGTGTCTATCGAAACTGCAGTCAATTCTACCAAGCAATTAAAACTCTCTACCAATTTTTGTATTTGTTTCTATTACTTTCTTGGAATAGACAGAAAGTAAATGGAACATATGGTCTCAAACCAAAAAAATAAATTCTGACTGAATAACAAAAGCACAGACCAACAATAAATAACAACAACAATTTGTAGGAATTTTAATTCTTAATTTTTCTAAATTTGTTGCAGCAAATCGGAATTGTCGTTCTCGATTTACGTCAAACAAAGGACACCCAAACGTGTCAAATTCCCCTATATGAAACTTCCTAATTTCAAATCGATATATCTCGATATTAGACTTGACCCAGCAAAACGCTGTGAAACGTATAACGTTTTTTCGATATAACTTTTCCCAGAAGACAGAACCCTCGCCGATCACTGACCCCCACCATTTGTCGCACTGTGAAATTATTGTAAAATTGAACATAGGATCGATTTCGGTACAGCGACGAACCATTTTGTAATAAGCCATCAATTTGTAAAAATTGTTGAATAATGAAGTCATTCACATATTTTACGTATCTGCTATCACACCATTCCCTGTCACCCTTTTCTCTATGTGAATGAGCGCGTTTTCAGTTGTTAAAGTATCATCTATTAATCAATCAAGTGCACTGCAATGCAATTTATTTTATGTCTATTTTCTTTCATTTGAACATTATTCGATTATAATTTCTTAACTTAAAATGCAATTAATCTTCGCTCAATACCGGCAACGTTTTGTTGTGCGCATGCGCATTGTCCTACTCTCCACTCATTCATACATACACACACGCCCTAACTCAAACACCCAAGTACAATGTGTGTGCGGACCACTTCTTGTAAGTATTTTTTTTTTTGATTTTCAAACGGCTAAAGTCTTTACTTGGAAGGAATAAAAAAGAGAAATTTTCCATTTTCCCAAACAATGGGCGTTTGTCAAAACACAAATTAGAAATACTCGTACCACAGACAATACAAATGATACAATATTTTGATAGATCATCATTGATCACGAATGGAAAGGCATCTATGTACGTACGAGTACATAAATACCCAGATAGTCGATGATGGCAAAAGAACTTGGCTTGAGTACACATACAATGTAGGTCATTCAAATTAGTTTTTGAAGTTTCTGTCATGGTTATAATTGTAGGTAGATGATTGGTTTGAGGAAATCTTAAATATAAATTTAACCAATAAAAAAAATCCAGTCAAGTAACCCAAATTACATATACACTAACTGTCAGAAAAGTAGAATGCAGATATCAACTTATTGTATGAGTTGATTTAATTAATAAATAGTAATTCTAGCTATCACTATTAATAGTTCTAACTATTAATAGTTCCAAGCGACAAGGATTTGTTCCGCTTCACTCTCATTAACACACATTAGACTGGTGAATTTTAATTAGAGATGTCATAGAAGGGAACCAATTTTAAAGGAATTTCTGCATTACAGTCATATCGATACCCCCATTCCAAAACATGCTACGTCGAAACAAGTAGTTTTTCAGGAGAGACGGTGAAAGTGTTTTGAAATATTTAAATTTGTATGGAACTCCGTTATAAAGCAAAAAGAATGAACTGTAATAATATGATTTAAATGGGTTAACGGATAAACACCAAAATTTTAATGAATATAATTTGGAGTACTTAGAATTTACAAATACAATATCCCAAAAAACATGCAATGTCGACTTAGCATACTTTGGAATGGAGGTAACGATATGGAACTATTTATAAACGTCGTTATTCGCTTTCGACCAACTAAATCTAAAATTTATGTACTGTATACATTTATAGACTGGTCTCTACGATAGTTTACAATAATGAAAACATTATGGGTAATTCCAAAGCAAATGAATAAAAAAAACACATTTTAAAGATGACCCATTTTGATTTAAATGCAATTTCGCACAATGATTATACGAATACGAATTTTATGGCGTTTTTAATTTTTCAAAATTCATTGTAGTTTATGTGGTACAGAGATCCAAAGTTACCTATCTCAAGGAATTTTCTCAAAATTACTAGTTGTTAAATTAGCCATATCTTTTTAACCGCGTCACGAATTTTGAAGATACCAATAAAAAGCTCTGCTACTCCTCTATAATGTTGCGGAATGAAATATTTATCTCCGTTTGGTGGAAGAAGGTGACAATATGGAATATATCTTTAATCCTTGAATATCCTGAAAAATACAGGGTGGCTGATATGTATTGCAACCAACTTCAGGTTGCTATCATTTCTAAACCGCTAGTCTGATAGCTGACAAATTTATTTCAGTGACAGTTCATTTTATTGTTTACAAGCTTACAAAAGCATTTTGATCTATTGCATTCAGAAAAAAGTTATTCGTGATGGAATTCAAGCGTGATAGTGTGATTGCTTTATATTTGGGTGGAAAAACACAAGTGGCTATCGTTAGAGCCCTCCAGCATTCAAATGTGAATAAATCTTTTGTTTCTCGTACCATTGCTCGTTACCGTGATACTGGCAGTGTTGCATCGCGTCCAAAAAGTGGACGAAAAAAAACGGTGACAACACCAGAAATGATCCGAAAAGTGAAGGCCAGATTTGATCGAAATCCACGCCGCAGTGGTAGAAAAATTGCTCGTGAGCTGAACATATCGCGAGAACGGATACAACACATATTAAAAATTGAGCTTGGACTAAAGCCATTGAAGTTCCAAATAGTGCAAGAACTCACCGATGCACAAAAAAAAGTTAGACTGGAAAGAGCCAAGGAGTTGCTTCGCTTGCACGAAAGTGGCCAGTTACCGAATTTGGTTTTCTCCTATGAGAAGCCATTCCAAATTGAGCAGTTCGTGAACAAACAAAATAATTGGGTTTACTTGCCTAAGAGGTCAGCTGAAAATTTACACCTTCGATTGGCCACCAGAACTCAAGCGCCGCCGATGGTAATGGTGTGGGCCGCCGTAACTGCCGATGGTGGCTCCCCGCTCGTATTCATCGACCATGGGGTCAAAATAAATGCCTAATATTATCGGGAAAATGTCCTAAAGACAGTATTGAAGCCCTGGGCAGACAAACATTTCGGCCGCAGACCATGGACGTTCCAACAGAACTCAGCACCATCGCACTCAGCACGCGTCAACCAAGAATGGCTTAAAAAGGAGGTTCCTCGCTTCATTTCTACCGCACAATGGCCACCAAGATCTCCGGATCTCAATCCGTTGGACTTTTGCGCCTGGGGCATTTTAGAGAGTAAGGTTCGCACTAAAAAATACCAAAGTATCGATCATCTCAAGACGGCGCTTCGCCGGGAATGGGCCAAAATACCGCAAAGCCACTTTCGTGCAGCGTGTGATGGCTTTGTCGGCCGTTTGAAGGCCATAATTCGTGCCAAAGGTGGCCAATTCGAACAAATCTAAACTGTATCTAAAATTTTATGTTATTTCCGACATTTTTTGCTTTTGAACAATAAAATTTAAAAAAAATTTTACTTTGTTGCATTACAAATCAGCCAACCTGTGATCAATTATTATCCTTGATTTTTTGGTACCAAAGAGTCAAACTGTTATGAACTGACTATGAAAAACTCAATATCGAACCAAGATGTTGTCCATCTTCAAAAGATATAGAAATATTATTGAGTCAATATTATATTGTTTCTTGTAAATTTGTATGTATAATTTTAGATTTGTCTGCTGAACTAGAGTAACATCAAAACGGCTTGACCGATTAATGTTATTTTTACACATTATATTTATATTATCAATGTGAGTTTATGGACCGCAACATTGAAGAGGAGAAGCAGAGCTTTTCAATGGTATTAATATCTTTGAAATACGTAAAGCGTGTAAGAAGATCCTTGAGATAGCTAACTTTGGAGCTCTGTACTACAAATACTACAAAGAATTTTGAAAAACTAAAAACGACAAAAAATTGGAATTATTGTGCTAAATTTTTTCAAAATTTAAAGGGATCATTTTGTGAGTTGGTCGAGCTGGTTTGGAATTACCCTATAAATTAAATCTGGGACAATGCACAGAAATTATTATAAGTGTATAGTTGATGCCCTATGTTACCAAGAGGAATACATATAATGGGGGGAAAACGCACAGCATACGCTTTTCATCTTAGATAAAATGTTATTTCTGTAATTTTTGTATATTAAAGCCGACCAATGAAGTCTTCCAGTATATCAGATTCGACCACTGAGGTTTTTCTCTTCGCAAATGCTGACCGCTGATGTCGTCCCTCATACTGAAGTCTTCATCAAGACTACGAAAAACAGCTGAGTTCTACCTTAAATTAAGTTACATTACATATAAGGGAATATTAAAATAAACTACTGAGGTCTTCATCTCTGCTGAGTCAAATTCTGAGGTCTTTCACTACACTGGAGTCGACCATTTTGGACTTCATTTATACTAGAGTCGACCACTAGACTCTAACACTAAGGCATTTTTCTATACTATAGTCGAACTCTGATGTATTTTTCTTTACTAGAGACGATCACTGAGTCCTTCCCCTGTACTAGAGTCAACCTCTGAGGCCTTCGTCTATACTATAGCCGGCTCACTGAGTTATTCCTCTATACTCTGAGGTTTTCCCCTGCACTAGAGACGACATCTGATGTCTTCTATATGCTATAGTCGACCTCTAAACTAGAGTCGACCACTGTGGTCTTCCTCTTTACTAGCGTCAATCACTGAGATGTTCATATCGCTCATTTAGAAAAGAACGTCACAACTAAAAACAATTTTTTTGAGGTGGTCATACTAAATTGTCCTACATTTCAATATCTACAAGTGGATCCATGATTTGACTGATTCCTGAGGAAGACAATAATATTTGGCGCATTTCAGATGTTATGCCATCCTATTCTCCCAAATAGTTATTTTATTATATAGACTGATCCAAGCATGGATCAGTCTATGTTATTTTGTTAAGTATTGTTTGGCATTTCATCATGGAAAGACTTACGCCTGAAAAACGATTGTTCATCCGTTGAGTCCAATTTTCGATGACTCGATTATGTTGGCCATAAGTTGAGCGAAGTGCACGAAACACATTCCTCACAGAACGTGAATTTTCGCAATAAAGTTGAACGATTTGTAAACGTTGTTCAGGCGTAAGTCTTTCCATGATGAAATGCCAAACAATACTTAACAAAAATAACATGACAGCATGACACGACTCACGCGTGATCTGTCAAAAAAAGGCTATTGAAAAAGTACCTCTACTTGGATCACCCTATAGATTATTTAAAATACACTTAAATGAAAAGTCATAACTCAAATGTGACGCTATTTTTCTAAATGAGCGATATCTGAGGTCTTCCCCTGAACTAGAGTCGACGTCTGAAGTAATCTTTCTAAAATAGAGTCGACCTCTGAGTCTATCTTCATACTAGAGTAGACCTCTGAGGTCTTCCTCCTTACTAGAGTCGACTTCTGATGTCTTCCTCTAAACTAGAGTCGTCCTCTGAGCTCTTCACCTATACTAGAGTCAACTTCTGAGTTCTCACTCTATACTAGAGTCGACCTCTGAGGTATTCCTCCATACTAGAGTACCACAAAGGTCTTCCCCTGTACTAGAGTCTACAACTGAGGTAGTCCTCCCAACATGAGTCGACCAGTGCTGTCCTCCTCCTCTTTTTCTCCATGTGGTAAACATCACAAAATTATTTTACTTTCCAACGCAAATCAACAATTCTTCATTCTTCTACAAAGGGTGAGAGCCGTTAGTATTAATATTCTTCCATCTTAGAAAATATAGCACAAATTCATGATATCGATTTTTTTAGCTGCTCCTCGCTGTCTGTTGAAAAAGTACCTCTACTTGGATCACCCTATAGATTATTTAAAATACACTTAAATGAAAAGTCATAACTCAAATGTGACGCTATTTTTCTAAATGAGCGATATCTGAGGTCTTCCCCTGAACTAGAGTCGACGTCTGAAGTAATCTTTCTAAAATAGAGTCGACCTCTGAGTCTATCTTCATACTAGAGTAGACCTCTGAGGTCTTCCTCCTTACTAGAGTCGACTTCTGATGTCTTCCTCTAAACTAGAGTCGTCCTCTGAGCTCTTCACCTATACTAGAGTCAACTTCTGAGTTCTCACTCTATACTAGAGTCGACCTCTGAGGTATTCCTCCATACTAGAGTACCACAAAGGTCTTCCCCTGTACTAGAGTCTACAACTGAGGTAGTCCTCCCAACATGAGTCGACCAGTGCTGTCCTCCTCCTCTTTTTCTCCATGTGGTAAACATCACAAAATTATTTTACTTTCCAACGCAAATCAACAATTCTTCATTCTTCTACAAAGGGTGAGAGCCGTTAGTATTAATATTCTTCCATCTTAGAAAATATAGCACAAATTCATGATATCGATTTTTTTAGCTGCTCCTCGCTGTCTGTTGCCGAAACAATGAGAAATACACCGGCATGGCCCATAGCACATTTTCCATATAGGAGGAAGTGGAAGCAAACAAAAGCAGTAACCGCCGAAAACATTATCACAAAGGTCAATAAAAAAGAGCAAAAAGAAATGAAAACTGAATTACACGTGACTCAGCCTCATATGGAGGTGGAGGCGAGATGCCAGCCCGTCCTACCATCTGTCAGTCCAGAATGAAAATTCATTCTGCGGATGCATGCATGGTTGGTGGCAATTGTGGTGGTTCATTTCCAAACAGATGATGTTGATGGCGGTGGTGATGGTGATCGTGGAAAAGCATGCGTTACCAAATATGGATGATCTATGGCAGAAATCCATATGGGTTCCCTGTTGTGCGCTGTTGCTCACAGCCGACATTTAAGCGATAGATTTGGTTTTCTAGTGCTAAACACACAGCTCAAGAATGTAAGGAAGTGTAGAATGAAGGAAAGTTTCATCTTAAAACCTAAATTTCAATTTTGAAATTTATATCCATTGAAGTCATGATGATGAGGAATATGCAGCGATAATGGGTACCAAGCAGAGATGCCATGTTTAAAAAAATAAATAAGAACATTTTGATATTAAACAAGAAATTAAAATCCATCAATCTAAGTTGAATAGATTGCCAAATATCGAATATGGTAGCTATCAGAAGGTATGAGGAATATTCTACAATCTCATAGATTTTTTCAGTACTAAATGTTATAACATTAAAATCATTTAATATAGTAAGTTTTATTTTGTCACGTTTTTATATACAACGAACATAAAGTACCATCCTACTTGATTTATTGGTGTTCTAAATACCAATCTTAAGATCGGTCTGGTTATTTCCTCCAAACAATTGCAAATGGTCATGTCGGCTTCGTTTTTATGAAGCCTTTGTAAAAAGTCCTTTTCCGTTTTCATTTTCGACGACATAATGCAAAATACCAAAAAACGAAACCAAACGGATGATAGGTCCAGTGAGAATATGGATGGGGACTCAAAGATTGTCCCTTTTATATGCAGACAGACGGTAACTTTAACATGGCTTTGTCAATGGATGTGGTAAATTGTTACCTTGGGATATATCCAATTAATTGTCTAGAAAAATACCGACAGTACCTAAAGCTTCAATGACAGACACAGCAGAAGTGCTATATAACCAAGCAAATGATTACGACAACAGGTCCCAATTGATCCTCTACTATGAAAATGACACTTTTGCTGGTGGTATACTAAGAAATAGATAACCCAATTGGTCCTCTAATAAAGACCAGAATACCCAACTGGTATTCTGCTAAGAAGTAGATAAAGTGGTTAGATAACACAACACATAGCCAACAAGTATATAACCCGAACACCCAACTGGTCCCCTCACTTAGGAGTAGATAAACCAACTAGTCTTCTCTTAAGTAGTAGATAACACAAACTTAGTAGATAAACTTGTCCTCTACTAAGAATAAGATAACCCAACTGGGTCTATACAAAGAATGAGATAACCAAACTGGTTTTCTACTAAGGAGTAGATAACCCAACTGGTCCCCTACTAAGGAGTAGATAACCCAATTCGTCGTTTTAAAGTGTGTGGATAACAAAACTGGTCTTCTACTAATGGGTAGATAAACAAACTGATCGTCTACTAATGAGTAGATAATCCAAATGTTAGTCTTCTAAATAGTATGTAGCTCAATTGGTCGTCTCCTAAGGAAAAAGAACAAAACGGGTCCTCTATTAAAAATTTAGATAACCCAACAAGGGTTCTACTAAGGAGTAAATAACCCAACTGGTCCTCTACTAAGGAGCAGATAGCCCAACTCCTCGTTTAATAAGAAGTAGATAACCCAATTTGTCGTCAACTAAGGAGTAGATAACCCACTTGTTGCTCTACTAAGGAGTAGATAACCCAACTGGTCCCCTACTAAGTAGTAGATAAACCAAGTGTTTCCCTACTAAGTAGTAGATAACCCATGTTTTCGTCAACTAAGATTATATAACCCAACAGGTTCTCTACTAAAGAGTAGATTGACGAACTGGTCGTCTACTAATGAGTAGATAACCAAAATGTTGGTCTCCTAAGTAGTAGATAACTCAAGCGGTCGTCTCCTAAGTGGTAGATAACCCAACTGGTCGTTTCCTAAGTAATAGATAGCCCAACTGGTATTCTAAAGGGTCCGCTATCTAACGTTTGTTTTTTCAACTAGTGCTTATTTCGTGAATGGTAACACTTTGCTCATGTCTGATTTGACAGATAATTAGTTTTATCCTTCCGCTGAACGAATATGGTTGTGTATACGCTTGAACAAGTGGGCCTGCGATTGACTTACAGAAGATGCCGATTTTGCCAAAAAAATCATCTTTTCAGATGAAGCTCATTTTGATCTTGGCGGGTATGTAAACAAGCAAAATTGTCGCATTTGGGGCACAGAAAACCAGCACGCATACATTGAAAAGCCGATACATCCAAAACGAGTCACTGTTTGGTGCGGATTTTGGTCCAGAGGCATAATTGGGGCATTTTTCTTCGAAAATGAGCAAGGAGTGGCCGTTACAGTCAATGGCGATCGTTATCGGGCCATGTTGAACGAATTTTTCTTCACAAAAATTGAAGAGGAGGATATTGGCAACATTTGGTTTCAACAGGACGGCGCTACGTGCCACGCAGCCGAAGCTACACTCGATGTTTTGCGCCCTGTTTTTGAAGATCGCATTATCAGCCGCAGAGCTGATGTCGTTTGGCCACCACGGAGCTGCGATTTGACACCGTTGGACTATTATTTGTGGGGTGCCCTCAAAGATAAGTGTTACGCCGACAAGCCAGAGACAATTGACGCTTTAAAGGACAATATTCGTGAAGCCATTGGTGAAATACAGCTGCACACAATCGATAATGTGCTTAAAAATTGGACCGATCGTTTAGTCTACTGCATGACCAGCCGAGGCAGCCATTTGAATGAAATTATTTTCCATTATTAACCGGAAGGATTGTACTTTCAAATAAAAAAAGAAATTTGAGAAAATATTCAGTAGTTTTTTTTATAGCATTTTCAAAAAAAAAGTAATTTGGCGGACCCTTTATTAAGGATTAGATAACACAATTGGTATATCAGTTGTCGTCAACTAAGAGTAGATATCAAACAGATTCTCTATTAAGGTGTTGATAACACAATTGGCCGCTTACTAAAGAGTAGATAACCCAAACATCTGACCCACAATATCGCTTTAATAATCCAAGGGGATTAATCTGCAATCTCTGTAAAAGTTCTAACTAAATTGTTTCATGTTCCAAAACGCCAATCCAAAAATCCACATCGTTTACCACCTTAAGACGTTCGTTCACCTGAAAATTCAATAAAAGCGAAACATTGTTGCCCCGAATAAAGATCACTCACTTCTTTCCAGTAGATACACACACACACATACTTGGTGCAAATTGCCAGGTAAAGATCAATTACATCGGAAATTCTGGCCATGATTAAGTGCGGCGAACAGTCTTTCTGGCGGTGTATGATGCTTAAGTCATTAAATTGTTAAATGCTGCCCAGTAGAAGGTAGTGGTGGCCGGAGTACTGCGGGTTGCTTTACTTCGAATAGGAACGTTTTTGTTTTCGTTCAGGATTTTTATGTGGCGATGAAGTTTAGTGCTCTTATCTTAAGTGCTGTTGCAGCTACTGAATTGTCAGTGTCAGGCTAAGTTCTAAGTTGCTAAAATTAGCACAACTTACTGGTTACCACCAGGAATGCACAAGACGAAAAAGACGTGGCCTGATGTGGACAACCTGCAAAATTAAGAGGGACAACTGGTGAATAAAGTGTAAGTTCATAAATATAAATGGGTGAAATAAAGTAATCAGTAGATAGAGTTTTATGTACAAATGTTTATTATATTAAGTCGATATAACTTTTGAACGGAATGTCAGATTTAAATGATATGAGTACTATTTTAAATATTTTAAATTCCTCTCTACGAGTTATAATTGAATTAAGCCATAACTTTTTGTGTATTAAGAACATCAAAACGACGAAAATGTCGTTAATCCTTGATTATCCTGAAAAACACCTTTTCAACATTTTTCGTTCTACTTCCAAAATTACACACATATTTTCCCACAAAATGTAGAATTTACAATATGAGTTTTCAATGGGTTAACCAAATATGAATTAAATTATGTCCGTTCGTCTGCCTGTTTGACTGAATGGTATAAAGGATTACTCTAAGTGGCACGATTAGACAAAGTGCAGAGGTATGAGAAGAATTTCAAGAAAGTCCTCAACTCCAAACTTCTGTATGAACCGAATGACAAAGCCGGTCTGGATAATCTGGTCGAGCATATCACCGTGTCATTCAATAATTCCCTTGAAGAAGCCTGTCCAAAAACAAGGTAAAACTAAACCCCAATGGTGGACTTCTGAGCTAACGGCTATGAAAAAGACCTACAACAAGCTATTCAACAAGGCTAAATCTATTGGGGTCCCTAATGTTTGGGATGCCTATAAAGAGCAACTCAAGATCTATAAGAAGGAGCTTAGAAAGACGCAAAGACGCTATTGGTATACCTTCTGTGGCGAATTGGAAAAGGTCTCCGACGCCGCAAGGCTGAGGAAGATATTATCTGCATCATCCTCTACAGTGGGATACTTACAAATTAATGGACCAAACACAGCGAGCAGTCGCTCAATGTACTGCTCAACACACATTTCCCGGGGAACTCTCTAACAGAACCAGAGTACAAACAAGAGGGCGAGTGGCGAGTTGTTGACTGAGAGATCTAGAATAAGATGGGCTATTATTAGCTTTGAGCCCTTCAAGTCACCTGGACCAGACGGCATCACTCCAGCAGAAAATGTTAACGTACATTATCCCCTAGCTGGAGAAAATGTATGTAGGCTGTATCAGGTTTTCATACATCCAGAATCGATGGAGGGATACCAAAGTGTTATTCATACCCAGAGCGGGAAGATATCACACACTAGGCCAAAAGACTTCAGAACAATTAGCCTATCCTCCTTCCTATTGAAAGGTCTGGAAAGACTTTTAGATTATTTCATTAGGGAAAACGTGGATACAAAACTCCTCTCGGAGAACTAACATGATAAGGGGAAGTCTACAGAATCAGCCCTGCATGAACTTGTGAGTAAATAAATAATACTATTTTATTTAATTTCTGGTATTGAATACCTACTTTTTGTGTTTTTTAACAAAGCAATATCTTATTTTCAATAACATGAACTCACTTTTAAGTACAAATATTATTTCAGAAATTTATGTTATTTAACTGCAGGAGTCGGAGCCGAATGATTTTAAAATTCGACTCCGGGAGTCGGAGTCGGAGTCGGAGTCGAGTAGTTTTGGTTCGACTCCACAGCCCTGCGCATAACAGCATGTCTAGGGTCCACAACTCTAACAAGGCTTGTAAACAGAGGGACCCCACAAAGAGGTGGCATATGCGGACGACGTGGCAATCGCAGTGAGTGGCAAATTCGAAAACGTCCACCGAGACATTCTACAGGTGGCTCTGAACAAATTGCCTAGATGGGCCAGAAGCAGCGGTTTGGGCGTAAACCCAAACAAGACAGAATTGGTTCTCTTTACTATGATAAATAAAGTCCCACATGTGGACCCTCCACCTCGGATAAATGGAACAGATCTAGTCTTTTCTGAAAGTGCAAAATTTTTAGGAATAATTCTAGATAGAAAACTGTTATTTAGACTTAACGTATTGGAACGTGTAAGGAAGGCCAACGACGCCTAATATTCCTGCAAAAAGGCTGTAGGGTCGCGGTGGGGCCTCTCTCTCCTAAAATCGTCCACTGGATATACATATATAGCAGTAGTTCGTCCTAGACTGCTATACGGCATTGTGGTATGGTGGACGGCAACTGACAAACTAGCCATCACCAACCTACTAACAAAGGTTCAGAGAACTGCCTGCCTGAGCATAAGCGGAGCCTTAAGGACTACAACGACCGAGTCTCTACAAGCCCTCCATATACTGTCGATCAGTATTGTGGCGAGAGAAGTTGCAACCAAAGCGGCAATAAGATTTAACTGCCTATCAATGTGGAGGTACAAGAACTAAGTCACATGAAGACATCGAAGTGTAGCTCACAGGCTACCAGATACCTGTAGTGTATATCAAGCCGAAATAATGGCAATATGGGAAGTCGCCAAGTGGCTGAGTCGAAACATAGTAACCAACACTGGCGTTGTCATTTACTCGGACAGCCAGGCTGCTATCAATTCTCTGGACACAACATCCCTTAATTCACAAACAGTTCTCGACATCCGCAGATCTTTTATCGAGATGGCTGAGCAGTTTAATATACACCTCATATTGGTGCCTAGGCATAGGGATATCCCGGGGAAGCTTTGGCTTAGGCAAGAGGCAATCAGGCAGTCCAACGAAAGATGGACAGAAATCGGCACCTGCAGGGTAGCTAGACAAATCTGGCCAAGGTATGACCTGAGAATATCAAAATATCTCCTCGCACTAGAGAGGCAAAGATTGTCTACGTTAGTATCAGTTCTGACGGGACATTGCTTGATCGGCGAACACGCCAAATGATTGGGTATTGACTCCAATGGAGATGAGGAAAAAGTGGAGAGCACTTGCTATGCGACTGCCCCTCTCTAAGTAAACGACAACTGGCCATACTGGGGTCGGCCTTTCTAGGCAGCCTAATAGATCTTTCCAGTACCGATATTCGTACTATCGATAGATTTGTATATCAAGCAGGTTGGTTTTGATGAGGGGCATTTCAGCCCGTGGTAACACTAGGGACCTAAACTGGTCTATGTGAGCTTGCAAAAAATACGACTGCCACCCTAACCTAAACCCTAAAGGAGTGACCGAAAGATCTAAAATATGGTACGTGGTAATATTTTCTTCAAACCTAGTTTATGTTTGATGAGTAACCATATCGGGCCACTCTTTGTAATACCTCCACCATAAATGGATAACTTTTTGTGGCATATTAAAACTCTTATAACTTCTATACTACTCATACGGATCTTGTGAGATATCAAACATAACGGGTGGTCAGGGACGTATAAAGAGGGGTGGGGGCCTGCCACCCCCCCCCCCTCTGTAAATGTTTTAAACATAGGCAAAAAAACACGAAAATTATTTGAAGGGCCGTTAAAAAAACAATACAAAAGCGTAAAAAATGGTAATGGTCTCATTTTATTCATAACTTTTCAGAGTTTACGATAAAATCACAAAAATATGACAATTATGCGTTTCTAGATGTCTTTATGAGTCTTTGATTTAAAAATTATTAAAATTTTCTCAAAAAATATGATTTTTTGCAATACTTTGTAAGATATCGTCGGAACCGCTGAACGGATGGAAAATTGTATTGCTAAGTTGAAGGCTACTTAATTCTGAAGTTTGTAAAGCTTACCTGAACCAATTCGGATGAATGGTTCTCTAGTTATGCCATAATATGTGGTTCAACCTCTCTTTTTTCTTAGCCTAAAGGGTTGTCTCTTTAAATTCTCGCGATAAGCTGTGATATGGAAAGAAATTAGTGGTTGAACGACATATAGTGGCATAACTCGAGAACCATTTATCCGATTTGGTTGAGGAAAGTTTTAAAGAATTAAATATTAAGTAGCCTTCAACTTCATATAATACCTTTTTCCATCCGCCCAGCGGTTTCGACGATATACGAGTATTACAAAATATTGCAAAAAAATTTAATTTTTTTATAAAATTTTAATATTTTTAAAATAAAACTTCCATAAAACACTCTAAAAATGAACAAATGTTATATGTTTATGATTTTATCGTAAAGTCTGTTCGGTCATGAATTAAACGAGCCCATTCCGAAGAAAATCGATGCATAATTTAAAAAGTTATAGCTAATTTAGTAAGGTTTTAACTTTAAAACTTTCTTATCGATATAAAATTTACAAAAACAAACTTTAAAAGCTAAGATTGGACATTTTGACGTTTTTTGACGTCTAGAATAGAATCTATGCTTTAAAACAGAAACCCAAGAAAAAATGTTGTTTTTGTCGACCGGTGTAATATTGGTTGACTTTAAATTTATGATAACCAGATATGGCGAAAATTAAGTTTAAATTACATTTATGATTTCTTATCTATCTACCTTTTTAACATGTAGGTTGCAGTGATGGAATGAGTTTGCACAACCGTGTATGTAAATTTGACTTTATATTGGGTGTGGTAATAAGTAGTACGGTTTTGGCCATTACACAGAACTTATCACGGTATTTGCAAACGATTAACCTAGATATAATAAAGGCTTACGAAATCATAAAATTGGCAACGACTAAATTAAGTGACATGCGTAGAAATTCAGATGCGGAGTTTGATAAACTGTTTGAAGAATCCACACAACTTGCAAGGAGTTTTGGAATAGAAGCTGCTCTACCTAGAAGAGTGGGCACTCAAAAGTATAGGGCTAATATTCCGGGTTCAGATGTCAATGCGTATTTTAGGACAACATTGTTCATAACATATCTGGACGAAGTAATATCACATTTAAATAATAGATTTTCCGAACATGAAGCTATAATTACAAGTCTTTTTAATATCGTTCCGATACGAGTTGTAAATCTAATAAAGGAAGATTTCGAAGAAGTCACACTTTTTTACAAAAACGATTTGAAAAATTCAGCAAAATCTGTTTTAGCTGAAATAAGTATATGGATTGATTATTGGAAGCAGAAAAATGATAAGCCATCAAATGCATTAGATGCTATTTGAGTTTGTGATGAGGACATGTTCCCAAGCGTTTTTACCCCTTTGCAGATACTGGGCACAATACCTGTGACAACGGCATCTGCTGAGCGAAGTTTCTCGACGTTAAGAAGAATAAAAACTTATCTCCGGAACAGAATGGAAGGAGAAAGGCTATCTTATCTGGCTTTGATGTCTATATACAAAGATGAAGTCAAAATCGATGAAATAATTGATATGTATATTTCTTTCAAAAAATCGAAGATTACATTTTTAACTCTTACGTATTTTATTATAAAAAGTTTTACTGATCTCTTACTAAAGTACACATTTATATTTAGGAATAAAAAACTAAGGAACTTAACTTCCATTACCTACACCATAAACGCAATTTTTTAATTGTTTATCTTTGTTATGGGAAAAAAATGTTGGGACACCCCAACCCCCCCCCCCCCCCCCCTGAACCAAAATCCTGGATACGTCCCTGCGGGTGGTCTAACCAATACGCATGATGTTAATTGTAAATAAAACAACAAGTTTTCAGTGAATTATCTTAATATTTTTTATTATGTTAGAAGGATCTATGACAATTCTGTGTGAAACAAAATATCGGCCAACGGTAAAAAAACTTGACGTTAAGGTGTGACTCACAATTAACATCGTGCATTATGGTTGATCCACCCTTTAATAATCATTTCACTGCACTATAACCTGGGCTACAACTTTTAAAATTAACTATAAACTTTACAGCAAATGTATCCTCCATAGAAAGTAAGATTTTCGAATCAATTTTTCCTGAGTCGCATTACACCATTTCCAATTTAAATATAGTATTAATGGAGAATATTTTTTATTTATTAATTATTGTATTTTTTTTTGTGTTCACGTTGTTCAATTTTGTTCTGTTCCATTTTAAATTCCACAAGTCTCTTTTAAAAAATACTAAAGAGAAATAAAAAAAAAGCTATAAGGAATTCAAACCCCTTCGGTCATTTTAGGCCACCCAGTATATATACAGGATAAAAATAAATTAATAATTATGTCTTAATTAAAAAGTTATAATGAGCTCAAACCCGGTTGGTCATTTTGGGCCACCCTGTATAATCTTTTCTGATCAAAATGCTATTTATTCTTTTACTCCAATAATTTCAAATTCATACTTCCTTCAAAATTTAAATAATGAAATAAGTACCAAAAAATGAAATAAATACCAAAATTTTTAAGAAATTAAACAAGGCCCAAATTTTTTTTATTAGGGTATTATTTTATTGGACCATTTTTGGGTGTTTTACAGGATCGAAATAAGTCCCAAATAAAAAAGTTAAACATTTTCCAGAAAAATGAAATAAAACCCAACATTCTGGGATTTATTTCACAATGAAATAAATCCCAAAATTTATGAAATTTTTTGGGGTTTATTTCATTTTATTTTTGGGTGTTATTTCATAAAGCCAAATTCGGCAGAAAGAGGTTTCTTATTACATGAATGAAAACTGCCAAATTTGGCTAAGATTTATGTACATATAGCCATATATATGTACATGTTCCTGCCTATTTAGTAGTTATGCCCTATTGATCTGTATTTAACGTCCGATCTATATATATAATTTGTCAGAAATTAGTTTTTTTTATCCAAGTTGATGAAAAAACAGTTTAGATTATTTTTTATTTATTATCTATTTGTTCTCTTGATCTATGAAAAAAATGAGCGTTTTAAGGTTATCGTTTCAGATCTACTTATATTTTATTATGATCAACATCTTCAACTCCTCCTTGCAAAAGGCATTGATGAGGAGGTGCAGCTAAGTATTTTGTTAACTGAAACGAAACCGATTATTCCAAATGCCCTCTTGCGCATTGTCAGAGAAGTCTAGGGTATTATGTAGTTGCCCCGCTCGACTTTCTCTTCCTTACTTTATAGCATAGATTTTAACTGATCGGGCTAAAAACTGGTAAAATTAATATATTTTTACTCGAAATTCTGCAATCGAACAACAACACCTCCCCATTTCTCTTCTTAATGCCATAAAAACAAACATTTTCCACTGATGGCGCTGAAAATTGGTAACTTGAGTATATTTGTTCCCCGAACCCATCACACGAACAACGCACGGTGGGAGGAATTAAAAAGGTGGAAATAATCAAGACAAAACCTGGCACGCTTGTAAAAGAGGCATTCGAGAATTTAAGTTTAATATTTGGGCCCCCTGTGATATACAGGGACGGAGATACAGGGCGTTAAAGTTGGCCAATTATTTTTATCCCCTCACCTTAGAGAGGAGGGTATATATCATTTTATACGAGCCAAAAGTGTAACACATCGAAGGAGTGACCTAAGACCCTAAGTCTGTTCGGCGGATATCCATTTTGGGTCATTTAAAGTCGAATGAGAAATGTCCGTCCGTCTGTCTGTCTGCTGGCTGGTGCCAACGATAACTCTCGAAAGGAGTAACCTATTGACTTCAAATTTGCTATGTTGTAATATTTTCATCTATCTCCGGCTAAGTTCGAAGATGGGCCATATTGGTCCACTCCTTCTAGTACCTCCCACACAAACAAATTTAATGAAATATTGATTATTTAGTAACTTATATACTACTTATTTAAATCCTCTGAAATTATACACATAGTAATTGTTTATTAGTCACTATTACCTAGAGAAAAATGGGCGAAGTTGCCAAGCACCTTTTGGTACCTCCCACACAAATGGACTATTTTGAACCAAAAGTTAATAGCTTATAACTTTATTACCAGTACATACAAAGGCTTGAAATTTTGTACCGTGTAATGGTTTAATAGTACCTACAATACAGTGAAAATGGGCATTATTGCCACGCTCCTTTTGGTACCTCCACACAAATGGACCATTTTGTACCAAGAGTTACTAGCTTATAACATTAATACCAGTGCATACAAATACTTGGAATTTTGTACAATGTAATGCTTTTATAGTACCTAGAGTCTAAAGAAAAGTATTGGCACCCCCCTTTTGGTACCTCCCACACAAATGGACCTTTTTGTACCAAAAGTTAACAACTTATAACTTTAATACCAGTGCATACAAATACTTGAAATTTCGTACAGTGCAATGCTTTTATAGCACGCTCCTTTTGGTAACCCCAACACAAATGAACCATTTTACAAAAAAAGATAACAGCTTACAACTCTAATACTAGTACATACTTTAAAGTTATTAAATGCAATTTAAATTAATAATAATAACATTAAAATAAAAAAATTATATACTAATATTTTTTGGGACTCAAGGTGAGGGGATTCATAAGTCGGTTTACCCGACTGATCTTTCTTACTTGTTCTGATATTTAAAGTGTCGATTAAAGGCTGAAGACCTACGTGAGGTGCTGGCTAGGATACATTCACTCATTCTAATTTCCAATTTGTAGTCATTGGATCAACAATATTGTCATATCGTTTGAGTTTTTGAGAGCATATGGTATTATTTGCAGGTGTTTGACAGACATTCAAGTAAACTGATCGTGAATATTAGACTATGTAATATTTTATTATCAAACAGACAAAACTATTTGCTGACCAAAGATTTTAAATACTTATACAAACAGCCATTTTTTGATGACTGTAGTATTTTTTGAGTTTTTGGGCCCTGATTTTTGATTCAACAACAACAATAATATTAAACTTTCAATAGCACCAGATAAGTGACTATTTAAAGTAGTCCATATACCACGCTCTTTTCAATACGCGTTCAATTATTCATCAAGTGGTACAATTATTCATCAAGTGGTCGAAAATCACTTGACGAAACTCCAAAATCAAAGTATGCAACTTTCAAAATATTAGCATATCTGTCCGCCAAAATTTTATGAAAATAGGTTGACGTCATGCTAAAAAAAACAAATACTAATTTTATGATCGCCCTGTGGCCAAAACGACAAAAGTATTTGAGAACCAAAAATATCTGTTACAATTGCCTAAATTTTTGACTATCGAGTTATGGTCGCACCGACCAGACGTGATCAAATAGAATATGAGTCTTTATGGCAACTGAAACTATCTTAAAATTGGAAAATTTAAAATCAGCTTTTAGTTTTACAGCAAATAAACATATACAACTAACTTATAATAAGAAATAATACAAAGTTAATTTTTGTGGTAGACAGAGAGCTAAAGATTTTCATACTTTAAAATTGTGAATCGGCCTTAAAATTGTACTATCTTGATGTTGTCTTTTAATCAGAGATTTTATTAGAATATCTCCAAGCTTACTAAGTTTGGATCACGGTTTAAAAAGAAAACCCGGGCAACGCCGGGTATTTAACCACCTTACCCACGATGTCTAACGTTAACGTTCGCATGACTTTTATGCGAAAAACAGCTGGATCTATCCAATAGGACTAAACTTGGTGCAAGCCTTATCCCAATAAGAAGATTTTTTTTTAAATGCACTCACTTAACATGAAATCCCCCATGTATATCACTCGGTTAACTAGACTGAGGTTTTCTTTCATTGTTTTATTTGCATTAATAATTATAACATAACTCGTGCGCGCCATTTCATTGCCTTCTCAGTACTCTGAAGTGATTGTAATTGTCTCAAAAAAAATCACCATTCACCTGAGCAAACGCATGCGCAGACCTTTGTCCAGAACACACAGAAATAAAATCGCCAAAAATTAAATAATTTCAAAACGTTTATGAAAACATTTTAAAAACGTTTATCGCGTTTTTATCTCGATGTTTTTTTAGTTTGCGCACCAATGATCTTCACATTGACACTAATTTACAGAAATTCAATGCCAGCCAGACAAAAGACAACAAGCTCCACAGTTAACACCGACACTAGCAACGGCGACGGTGAATGCATGCAGCATCCATCGTAGAACGCTCCACACACAAACACACTCACCGACTTGTGACTTGCAACCGAAAAATACCAAAAATGATTGCAGATCACACATAGCAACATGTCATTTAACATGTCAACAACAATTACTACCGTAACATTAGGCCAAGACACACACCAACCAAATTGGCAACAAGTCGTCGACAAACAGCGGTGGTACATCGGAATGGATCGCATCGGCTTGAACCGAATCGAAGGAAACAAGTCAAGTCAACGAAAACGACAAACTCAGCAATCGCCAAACTTAAAGTGACACCAAAGTATGCGTTTAAGTGTGACTTGATGCGGCAGTGTGACGACAACCAGCCAGACAGACAGGCATACAGAGAGAGTCGCGGTAGTGGCGATGGCGGCGATGGTGACGATGAGCCTACCTTTCCAACCAAGTGACGACAAGAAATATTTTTCTGCATTCGCTGGCCACTAAAAAGATACACCGGCCAGCTCAAGCCCCCAACTAAGAGGTGGTGTTGGTCAAATTGAAATTCGACTTCGGTTTGGATGCGGATGATTAGCCTGAATTAAGTAACCGCCACACGGTGAGTGAACAAGTCTGAGTAGTGTGACTGCGATTCCACTGAATGAGTGAGTGACATGACCATAATGATAAATCAAACCATAAAAAGGAGACAATTGTAAATGGCAACCATAAAGTGTATCTCAACGCCTGTATCACTGTCGTTGATGTCGCACCGTGGTTATAAAGACAAGTTTTCCGAACCGATAGATATAAGGCTACTTTATTATCCTCAGTCATTGGCAAATATTGATTTTTGGCCCTTACAAATGTTTCCTCAAAAATCGTATATACTAAATCAAAGAGCCCTGTTAGTCCATAGTGAGATTTTCGTATAACAGCCAACAGAAGATGGGTGGTATACCAATTTAAAATAAATATATTAATATAAATATTTATGGGGGATTTCACGTAAAGTGAATCAATTTTTAAAACCGATGTCTTCTGATCGGGAGAAACTTGCATCAAGTTTAGTCCTATTGGATAGTAGTTATGACACAAAATTTTAACGAGATTGGACTGTTCGAGTTGGAGGGTGTTGAATATTGTCATTTTGGTCAAACAGCCTTTTTTCCCGTTTAAAAAACAACAAATTACCTATTGTACTTAGAAATTATTGCCCATAGTGTTTTCGATGGCTTTCCTTCACTCTTTTTAAGAAAATAAAAAAAATCGCAAAAATATTTTTTTTTGTTTGAAATTAAAACATGGTTACAACCATTAGGTTCAACCATATATTTTAGCTTAACTTAAGAACCATTTATTGTAATTTTCTTAGAAACCATCAAACCATCAGCAGTTTGAAAGTTATCATACATGATATTGCGAAAAAAATCAAATTTTTGAGAAATTTTTAATATTTTTTAACTTAAACCTCTTCAAAAATCCACAATTATTTTATCGTAAAGACTGATCAGTCATCGATGCATAATTTAAAAATGTTTAGCTAAGTTAGAAAATCTGCCCCATATAGAAAAAACCAGTAAGGAAAGACTAAAGTCGGGCGGGGCCGACAGTGTAATACCCTGCACCATTGTTTGCCAATAAATGCACGGATAAGAGTACATTTCTAAATTCCAGACACACATGCTAAAAAGCATTACCTTCATGAGGGTCTTATACTTATCAAAACACGGACCGATATACCCCATTTTCTCTAGAGACGATTTAATTCAATATAAAGCATTAAAGCTTAAATTTTGATTAAAAATTAGTCCTTTATAACGCTAAGACGTATAATCGGAATAGACCTTTACATGGGAACAATATTAAAATGTGGACCGTTGTTTCCTATTTGCACTAGGAACGATTAAGTGCAATATACGAGTAAAGTACAAATTTTTAAATTTCAGCCAGATGCATTGAAAAATGTGTTCTCTAGCGTGTCAGGAAGTGACATAGATGGGGACTTTATATGGGGGCTATATAAAAACATAGACCTATGTTCCCCTATTTTTACTAGGGACGATTAGGTCAAACATTAAGTATGAATTCTCAAATTTCAGCCAGATCAATTGAAGAATCCGTTTTCTAGAGCTTTAGGAAGTGGTATCGGTGGGACCTAAACATGGACCGATGTTCCCCATTTTTACTAGGGACCATTAGGTATAATATAGAATATGAATTCATAAATTTCAGCCAGGACAATTGAAGAATCCGTCAGAAGAGCGTCAAGAAGTGACATAGCTGGGGACCTTTATATGGGGTATATACCAAATCATGGACCTATTTGACTTAATTTTTACTAGGGACGAGTATGTCTAATATAAAGTGTAAATTCTTACATTTCAGCCAGATCCATTAAAAAAATGTGTTTTCTAGAGCGTCAAGAAGTGACATCGGTGGGGACCTTAATTTGGAGGCCATATCAGAACATGGACCGATATTCCCCATTTTTACTATTGGTAATTAAATCCAGTATAAAGTGTAAATTCTTACATTTCAGCCAGATCCATTTAAAAAACGTGTTTTCAATCCTGTTTCCAATTTTCAAAGAAATAAAAATGTACACTGGGCCAATAGAAATCGGGGCCAAATGAACACCAGATTAAATACGAAGTATGTATATATAGGCTGAGCCATTTAAAATTTTAAATTTGAACTAACAATTACTTTGACTTGTGATTTGAGCCCTTTGGATTATTTTCTGTGAGGAGCCATTAAGGATAAATGTTACGCAAAGCATGCCATTGAAAATATTCGGACCGAAACAATCGAAAATGTAGTGAAAAATTGGATTGATCGGATGAGGCACTTCCGAGCCAGTCGTGGTAGCCATATTAATGATATTGGGTTCCATTATTAGATTTAGATTTATATTGATTTTTATTTTTAAATTCATTATTGACCTTTTTTTGGCGTTTGTGTTATGTTTTGAGCTTTGGTGTGTTCTGACACATATAGTGAATTTTATGGCATCTCCTCCCTCCCCATTTTAAGGGGTGTTTTTTACGTTTTGGTAAAATGGGGCAAAAAATTACAGTTATGTGGGGGAGCTAGAGGGTTAATATGTTCCACAAAAATATTGGCCTTAAAATTTTCTATAAATTTGCTGAACATACCACAAAAATATATTTTTGTTACATAATAGTGAAATACTAAAATTTTTGGGGTACAAGTGGTTTTTTGAGCTATTTAGGGTGCCCAGACACGTTCAGATTGTATTGACATGTTCACAAAAGTTGTTCAGATTTACGTTGGCTACAATTTTGCCAACCATTGTTTTTGAATAATTACGAGTTCCTGGAGGTTATGCTGAAAAAAGTGAAAAAAATATTTTTTTCCTTTACTTTTTCAAAAAAAGTACCGGAAAAATTGTTTTTTCGCAAAAATATATACAAATATAGTTAAGCGGTATCACAAAGTCTGAATTAGTTGTTGGACAAAAGCTGATGACACCTTTTTCGAGGGTCCCACTAATTTTCAGAAACTTTGGAGGCCCATAAAAAAAATTGGTCACCAATTTCGCCAAACCGAGTATAGGGTTATACTACCCTTTGATAGTAGAATCGAACCTGTACTGTCAAGTCCGTTTATTTTTCAAAAAGTGTACATTTGTTGCATAGTGTTATCAGTAATCAAATTCATTTTGTATTAGGTTTCTGTATTTCAAACAATTCTCTAAATATTTAAATAGTTGGAAGAAATATATACCATATAGCATTTCATAACACTCTCGTGTTATTAGTATTCTTTTTCCAAAACGGATATTCCTTTCATATGCAAAAATTGGACAAACAGCTAAAAAATTATAAGTATTTTCGGTTCTTTTAGGTTACACAGCGTACAGTTGCCGTCTGTATCCATCTCTTATCTACAAAATATGGAGAAATGGGTATGCATCATGAAATTGCGAAGCAGCGGCTCTGTCGACGAATAAGGCATTTCGTGAGCTTTAGATGCATTTCTTATTTGTTCATATAGTCCTCTTAATTGAGGACTCCTTAAATTTAAATCCAAAACTATCCCCAGGTTGGAACACAGTTCTATCCACCTGCCAGCCCAATAATTACCTGATGCAATAACAATCTCGGCAAGTATACGGGGGAGTATATTATGTGGCATTGATAATACTTTATTTATGTATTGGAAATGAAGTCTGATTGTCTCTTTATATAGACTGGGTAAACCTGTCTCTAAATGTAACATGTAGTTAGGGGTATTGCTAGTAAAGAATCTTTAAAGTTTCTCCACTTGCTCTTAGTCATCAAAACCCCAGACCTGGGCACCATAATATAAAATTGACTTGCAAGCAGTTTCGAATATTTTAAATTTGTTTGAAATCTTTTTGTTGTGCATACGAGTATAACTGGTGCAAGTCGTATTTATCGTCATCATCGAAGAAGTTAGCTTACAATCAAGGTGCTTATTAAACGACAAATTGTACTTAAGATTTATTCCGAGGTATTTATACTCATTTACTATATCGATTTGATGTGGTCCATAAAACCATATGGTGTTTTGAAATTCTTGAACCAGTTCTAAAGTTTATAATTTTTGACTTTGACAAATTTATATTAAGGCCCCATTTTTGAGTACGAGTATACACGTAACGTGTTTATCATATGCTGCAGTTGTGTGGGAGAATCGGACAAAAGTACTGTCATTGGCGTACATAAGTACCTTAATATGCACATTATCGACACATAAACCAGTTGGAAGTTCTTCGTGAAGGTCATTTAGGTATAGTGAGAACAGTACAGGACTAAGCAGACAGCCTTGCCGAACGCCTTGTTCCGTCGCAAAAGGTTCAGATAATTGACTACCATCCCAAACTTGGCTAGTGTTATTTTGGTAAATTAATAGATTCTAATTATTTTTGACGACAATCCCATTGTCGATAATTTGTAGAAAAATGAACTTCGAGGAATCATGTCGTAAGCGACCGAGAAATCGACGAAGAACGCATACGTATTTTGCTTTAAGCCTAAATTCAAGTGAATAATATTTGTTAGACTAAACACATTGTCTATGGTACAGTATCCTCGTCGAAATCCAACTTGGTATTCATTCAGGATGTTGTTACTAGGGATGTAACGAATATTCTCATTCGCATATGCGAACGCGAATTATTCGCATCATTTTGACATTCGCTTTCGCAAAAACCATCTTTGGATTATTCACTTTCGCAAAAATATATTTTAGTATTCGCTTCCATTTGTTAAAAGTGTTATATCTTCTTATTCGCTTCACACATTATGAGTATATTAATACCAAAAATATGCTTGTCCTTGTGGTACCAGGAGGTAAAAATATGGAAAACTTTCTTAATACTTGAATATCCGGGGAAAGTATCAATTTAGTTCCTTAATTCTATTGGTACTAAAGGTTGAAACTATTATTCGCATTCGCTTTCGCAAAAATCCATATTTCACTATTCGCTTTCGCATTCGCAAGAAATATATTTCAATATTCGCTTTCGCTAAAGTCACTTTCGTTACATCCCTAGTTATTACATACAATCCAGCTTTTTATTCTGTAGAGTAGTACGTAAACCAGTAAATATTTTATAAATGGTGTCAAGCAGAGAAAGACCTCAATAATTTGAGACCACGTTCACATCCCATTTTTGAACAGTGGAATAGTAATCGATTTTCGAAAAGATTGTGGGATAGTTTCATTCAGATAAATTGTGTTCAGAAGTTGAAGGACTTCGTACAAGAAAGATGTGGGAACATATTTATAGTAATCAAAAGGAATTCTGTCCAATCAAGTCTAAGAAAGGGTCAATAAATATGGACATAGAGCAATTTATGCCAATAGATTGTGAATCACCCGCTAAGAGCTGTTTAAAATGATAGTGAAAAGATTATATATTTAGATTATTAACTATTCTGGTGTTCCATTATTACATGACAAAGTTCAACCTTTCCAATAAAACCAGCAATTTTAAAAATTTATCAGTACTCTTTTTTAGTGACCTTTTAAATTTTAAGTGACCTACCATTTAAAATTTTTGGTTATCTTTTATTATACATAAAGAACGGCAGATTTCGTGATTGCGTCCTATATTTTCATCGTAATTTTTAAAAGCTTATGAAGTGATTTCCTGAACTTCAAATGCAAATTTACCAATCTAAATATTTATGAAGAAGCAAAAAGCTTTCAAATTACACATCAAAAGGCATCTCTTTGGCACCCCATTCACAAAAATCGCTAAAAAGTCATAATCGGCACGCCCTAACATACCTAATTTGGAGACATCTCCAATTCGAGAGTTATGGTTCGCATCAGCCACACAGGTTCCGATCAGCCGAATAAAATCTATGTATAAGTTATAAAGTTGCAGCTAATTTAGCAAGTTTTTAACATCAAATCTTTCTTATTGATATAAAACGTACAAAAGCAAACTTTAAAAGCTAAGAATGGATATTTTGGATTTTTTGATGTCTAGCATCAGAAACCCAAGAGCAAATTTAATTTTTGTTGACCTGTATAATAGAGGGTGGTTAAATTGTAAGGGCCGATGTTGAATGTGAACCTCACCTGAATGTCAAGTTCTTTCTGCATTTCGTTTGACATTGCTCAATTTCAGACTAACTCAATTTGAACCATAGAAAGATAGTCAATCGAGCAACGCGTTAAAGTTTTTTAAGCCTTTTACAAAAATGGGCGTTCAAATCAAAATGCATTTCGTGATGTTTTTTTGATCAGCATAATCGACCAAATGTGTCCACAATCGGGAGAATTGCGCGCAACTTTCAGCAAACCGGGTCTGTAGGAGATGTGAAAACACCTGTGCATGCTCGCCCAGTTCGTTTGGTGCGGCTTCTGGGCCGGCGACGTCATCGGGCCATACTTCTTCGAAATGATTAGCTATCAATCGTGAGATGATAACGAACTTTTTATGGCCCGAATTGGAAGATATGGATGTGGACAATATGTGGTTTCAACAGAACGGTGCCACTTGCGCACACAGCTAAAGAAACAATGGCTCTTTTGCGCAACAAATTCAATGGCCGTGTTATCTCAAGTCGTGGCGATGTCAATTGGCCACCAAGATCATGTGATTTGACACCGTTGGACTTCTTTCTTTGGGGTTATTTGAAAGAAAATGTGTACGTCGATAAGCCAACAACAATTCAAGAGCTAAAGGATGATATAATTCGGCACATTAACGGCATAAAACCTCAATTATGCCTCAGCGTCATCGAAAATTTGAACCATCGGATGGAGGTGTTGCGCCGAGGTCGCGGCGGCCATTTGACCGATATTTTGTTCCATACATAATTGAACCATACCAATATTATCATAATAAAAAGAAATGACAATAATTTGCGTTTTATTCAAAAGCAACATCGGCCCTTAAAATTTAACCACCCTTTATATAGAGAAGCTATAAATATTATACCCGATCACCATTTTTTTTTCGACAAAATCATGGCACTCCAAAGCAATGTCATGGGCTAGTCAAAGCAATAAGAGACAGTTTGGAAAATCAACGTGTTCAGTGATAAAATAAAACTTGAATAAAACTGTTCATCAATAATTTTAGATGAGAAATAATCATTTAATAGAGTGTGGCATGAATGATTGTCATTTAAATTAAAACATTACTTACCAACACCATATTACAAAACATGGCAACACAAAAAAATAACGGGGTTCTGAGAATGGATTATGGTGGAGGAGACATTAATTAAACATTCTGATTAATGGATTATGGACCATAATTATGGGTAATCAAAAACCGCACCGGTTAATCGGTTTCTCTTTAAAAACCGCCTATCGGTTTTCGGTTTTTCTGCATTTTCGAATAACTCGAACCGTCGGTTTTTTCAACTCGGTTTATTCGACTTTTCGGTTTTTTTAAACCATAATGAAAATATTATTTTTGAAACAGGAACCTACCTAAAATTTTGAAAACATCAATATAAAAACCGTTGACATCATTTGTGCATATCCATCGATGTTCACATTGCTAACTTCCCTATGGACTTCGTCTGCATCAAGGGTTCAGACGAAAACCGGTTCACCGGTTTTTTATTTTCGGTTAAACCGAAAACCGGTTTTAGAGTTAACTTTAATTTCGAAGAAACCGAAAACCGTATTTTAAAAATAACCGGTTTTTTGATCATCCTAATTATGGTGTATCGGCGATTTGAAAGATTAGATCGGAATTTTATTTTAGGGGGGTTAAAGTTCCCCCCCCCCCCTCCACCTTTAGCTTGTTTAATGGTGATTTCGCTTCTGAAAAATAATGTCACCACATCATGTTGCGACATTTTAAAAATTCCCCCTGCACCCTCTGCAAATTTCGCATTTTTCATGCGAACAATCGAACATCGTGTGGTGAGTAAAACCCATACCTACATTATGGCGCAACCATTTGGTATGTCATTAAGAATGTACGCTTTCAATTAGGTTTGGTTCTGAAGTCTGCCTTTTGACGGTGCAACACTCCACACCGTGGACTGTGCTGAGTGTGGAAAATGCGTTATTTTTGCATTTGCGGAGTGTAATAATTTTACAAACGAAATCAAAGCCAGTTCATACGGCTGCACCATTTTTACAAACGAACCTAAAAATGCGGTTTCAGTGTAAAATGTAGAAAAACTTCTCTAAACTTCTGCCCTACTGTGGAGGACACAGATTTAAAATTTAAATTCTTTAATACCTCTTTTGCGTACAACCGTGCCATGTTTTATGGCAATGGGCTGCTTATGAAATGGCTGCAGTATCTGTTTTTTTTTCCTCCCATTCAGGGCCATTGTTGCGTATGATCAATTATTTTATTAAACAAAAAAATTATATAAAGTATACGCCCCCATTATCTGAAGATGTGAACTAATAACACTACGCAACAAAAAACAATTTTTTTTTGTGTCCTAGACCTAAAAATTTTTTTTTTATAGATTGTGGCATACTGTTATATAAAACCAAAACCAAAAATTTTTTTATGGATACATTTATTTTTTAATTTTTTTATTAAAAATTCTATTATCGTCGAAGGTACCCGTAGTATTTGCACTATAATTTTTGGCGTATATGCCCGATCAGGTCGACTTATACGTTAAATGGAAGCTATTTATGTGGGATACCAATGATGGAAATATCTCTTTCACTTAGAAACAGTGGTTTAGTAACAGTCATTAAACAAATTGGAAAAAGTATATTTAAAAAAAAAATCACGGGAAAAGAATAAAAAATATAGAAAAAATCGAAAAAAATATTTTATTTTTTTTTTTTTAAATTGTGCATCCTAGCGAAGAATATAATGCCTATTTAAAAAAAAACTATGGATAAATGTAAAAATGATGGCCCTTTTGGTAGAGGTAAGAGAATTTCAAAAAATCTTTATTTTTTTAAATTTCTGTTTAAATAGCGATTTTATTTATTACTTTTATTTATATTATGTTAATTTGAGTTTATTTACATGAACAAGTTCCATTAGTAATTGTGAGTTCTTTTTTGACGTTTGTAGATTTCGGAATCGATTTCTCTAATGAGGAAACAAATATTATAATCTCCCATTATTCTTTCATCCCAGTGCCCTTGGTAACGCCGCTCGATGACTTCAATTCTTGGTGAAACCTTTCGCCATGTTCGTCACTTACGTCGCCAAGATTCTCGGGGAAAAAGTTTAAATGAGAATGCAAGAAATGAATTTTAAGGGACATATTTAAACCTGTTGGAATACATAAAGCGAAA
This sequence comes from Eudasyphora cyanicolor, assembly GCA_963930755.1. Lineage (NCBI taxonomy): Eukaryota > Metazoa > Arthropoda > Insecta > Diptera > Muscidae > Eudasyphora > Eudasyphora cyanicolor. The sequence continues at coordinate 212,850,120 of OZ005737.1, forward strand.
AATAAGTTGGAAGAATACATACATATGTGTTATATACATAAATATAAAAAAATATATTTCTAACCAATTTTTTCATAATTTTTTTAACAAATCTTAATCATTGTTTCATATTGCGGGCTTTTAATGGATCCTAGCAAATTTAAAACTACAAGCTTAAACGACCTCCATGCTGCAATTTCATCCGACGTCAAATATGATTCGAAATTCACATCATTCATCAGTTTCCTTATTTTAGGCCCATCAAAAACTCCTTCTTCGATTTTTTGAAAAGAAAGACTTTAAAATAAACTTTTTAAATATGAGAGTGAATTGCCATCTTTCCTTAAGGCTTTTACAAAATTGTTAAAGAGCCCCAGCTTAATATGCAGTGGTGGCAAAATATCGGCTATCCCAGAGGCATACATACCAACTACTCTTAAATCGCAACAAATTTTCCAGTCATGTTCATATTTTATGTACTTTATCAATTTAGACATTGTTTCGTATGATTCCTTGGTGTTAACAGCATGAGCAATGGGAATCGACGGTTTCTGATTTCCGTTGTGTAAAAGTAATGCTTTCAAACTTTCTTTACTGCTGTCAACAAGTAACCGCCATTCCTTTGATTTGTATATTTGATTAAGTTCCTCGAACAATCCGGGAAAGTCCATGCAAAAGCATGTGTTATCCACAGTTGTATAAAATTGTTTGTAAGGTATATCACGGACTCTATAATATGATATGTTAACATCTGGGGCCAAAATATTGTACTGTATCATCCCAGATGTAAGTAGTTCTGCCTTATCTTTGGTCAGTTCCAAATCTCTCACTAGATCAATGTGTTGAAACTGAGTTAAAAGCGATGACTTGCGACTCAAACTTGAATCGCTCAGAGTTGAGTACTCAGTTGAACTTGATGATGTTTCCGTTATTATATTATTATTATACACTTCCTACTCCAATCTATTAACTTAGACAAAAATAGCAGTCCGTATCGTGAATGAATGGTTGTCTCCAAATCATTGGCATTCCAAATTGCACGTGAATTCTAAAATTAAAAAGTTTTATTCCACAAAACATTGTAATAAATTAATTTTAAAGTACTTACCGCATTCTTCCACTAGTCCATCGAGTAAGATTTACATGGCACGAATTACACAAAATACTAGGTGTCCACGGTTCGTTCATATTTTTAACTCGTGCACCAAAATTTTACACATATATTTCTTCTATTATTTTACTAAACGCACGTCGATTTTTTTAATTACATATTTTCCGCAGATGTAGCATTTACACACTCAAAAGTTTTTTGCCTTTTACTCATACTTCGAAATATAAATTTGTAATATTTTTCATAAAATCGACTTATCTCTTTAAGGCGCTGAATTACACTAATTTATTAATAAGAAATTTCATACATAAATTCCGCGTTTAAGGTTCATAAGTTACAGGTACTGCTGACATATAGTTTGCTTCGAAAGTAGACACCCAATACTTTCAAGACGGTCGCGTACTACTTTCTATTGCTTACATATAAGTTTACTACCTGTATATACGACTGGGATGTCCATGCCCCTAAAAGGCGTAACTGAATGGAAACCTCATAAATAAAAAAACACAAATATTGTTGAATGACCCTCTATCTGAGCGGATCTCATCCAATATAGCTCTCACATTGCATATAATGTTTTATGGAGAGTTACGAACGGCCATAAAACCTCGTCCTCTCTATAATTTTATAATGTCTGACATCAATCCTCATAAAATAAAATGCAAGTGCAATGTCTCTTATTTGTCTCTCTCACATATGGCGAATTCAATATAAGCAAAAACATCATTTAAAAACAAAAAAATATGAAACAAGATTTTTTTGAATTTCCCTAACATCTACAAAATGGCTCATAACTTTTACATCTATCAATAGATCTTTTTCAAATAGACAGTGTTTTCTTCGTTAGCATGCTGGCTTTTTAAAAATGTGATAAGATCTATTTTTTATGGTTTTTTATGTACCAGGAAAAAGTGTTTTTTTAAAAAAATCATTTTTTCTCATATTTTTGACGACTGTTACTAAAGCAAAGATTCTACGTTAAAGCGATATAGCATAATTCCCTTTCATTTGAGGTGTAACACGTCTCAATGAGACATATACTTGAAAAATTATGGTCCAAATACTGAATGCACTTTCCATGAAAGCTGGAATTAAAAAAAAAAAAATTTTCCATAAAAATTTTTTTAATATTTTTTTGGTGTTTGTGACACCTAATTGCACCAGAAACTGTTATCCACATCCCTTGAACAAAAATGTACAGTATAGTGAATATAAAATAGCCCAGACATAACTTCTCTCACAATGCAGACTATATCTGAGAAAATAATCTTTCTATGGATTACAGTATTTTAAATTTTCGTTGAGATTGGGCAAATTCAAATCTGTCTCAGAGATTTACTATGATCTTCCAATTCTACCGTTTGTTGACTTTTAATTTATTTTTTTATTTAATTGTACATCATTATTTATTTCCCAACAAATTATGTTACTATTTTTATTCCCTCACCATAGATAGGAGGGTATATATCATTTGCTACGAGCCAAAAGTGTAACGCATCGAAGGAGTGACCTAAGTCCATAAGTATGTTCGGCGGAAATCAGTTTTGGGTAATTTTAAGTCAAGTCTGTCTGTCTGTCCGTCCGTCTGTCTCTCGAAAGGAGTAACCGATTGACTTCAAATTTGGTATGCGGTAATATTTTTCTCTATATCCAATATATATATATATATATTGGTCCACCGGGTACCGCTCAGATAAAGGGACCATTTTGTATAAAATGTTAACTGTTTGAAAATGTGTGCAGTGTAATGCTTCTTTAGTGCATTCATTCCCGTAAAAATCAGCGTTATTGCCACACCCCTTCTGGTACCTCCCACTCAAAAATGCCAAATCATCCAAAATTGAATGGCTTAATACCAGTGGACAACAACGCTTACTATTTGGTACAGCGCAATGTCTTTGAAGTATCTACTATTCAGCACACGTGATATTGTTTTCATAGACTGACAAAAAATGAAGACATTTTTTCAATGTTCAGGAATCTCTCAGCCATTGCACCATATTACATTAGTCGGATTACCCGACTGAGCTACTGTGCGTTAACTTCGTCGCTGTGTTCCTTAAACACGTGATTTCTATAGTGCCCCTTTGTGAAATGCTGTAGCATGCTTAACATGTATTGTACAAAGGCGGGCAGCAGATCAACAGGCACAGATCCATCCATCTGCAAACCAATAACGAAAGGCGTTGCAAATTCCATCAGCGTTAGGCATTAACTTTCCTTCAGAGTATGTGTGTGTTCCAATCCAGCTAAAGTAGTACAAATACGACGAGTTCTTGTACTCACAAGTCAAGGATAAATTTCAAATATCGACCAATTTATGTTGACCAAGGCGACAACAATTTGTTGGTTTCCCTCTCTCTCCTCGTCTGCCGCCCATGATTCTGTGGAAAAGTAAACCAATGACTAAAAATAGTTCCGTCCAGTGATAATGACAGTACATAGAGAAAGAAATTTCTTTCCTACGACCAACCTTCCATAGTTGGCTATCAGGAATAAGAGCATCATGTTGGGTTTACATTTTTGGTTTGTAACAATATGGCTATAAAGTAGCGAAAAGAAAGGGTGATTGCTGAGAAAGTATATTTAGATGGATGGTTGAACAATTTGGAGCAGCAATGAGGTGGGAGCAGGATATTGATCTGTTGTTCTCAGTAGCGCCGAACGCCTGGAGTCGACCTTAGAGGTCTTCATCTGTACTAGAATCGACATCAGAAGTCGGCATCTATAATAGAGTCGACCTCAGAGGTCTTCATCTGTACTAGAATCGACATCTTAGGTATTATCCAGAGTCCTCAAAACAGGTGTTCATTTGTACTAGATTCGAACTCTGACGTCTTCCTATATATTATTATTCCTCTATAAGTTAGAAAAGGTATTATGGTCTTCTTCCATATGGGAGCGATCTATGTTTTTTCTACATTAGAGTCGATCTCTGAGGCCCATCTGGACCAGAGATGTCCCCAGGGATGTTCCAACAAAATAGTGTCGATCTATGAGGATTTTCACTGTACTACAACTTAAAGTTTGATGTTTTTTTTTTTAATTTGTGTGGAGTTTCTTTATAAAGCAAATCGAATGCCCTGTACTGTTTTGTGAATAACTTTTGATTGGGTTGACGGATAAACACCAAATTTTGACTGAATGTAATTTGGAATATTTAGAAAATAACAATGCAATCTCCCTAAAACAATGCTAAATCGACTTAGCATGTTCTAGAATGGAGATATCTATATGTACTAGAGTAGATCTCAGAGGCCTTGGTTTATACTAGAGGCAACTTCAGACATGTGCATCAATACTAGAGTCTAGATAAAGTTCTTCATTTATAATAGAGTCGGCCTCAGAGGTATTTATCTATACATTATACTAGAGTTGGTATCGAATTACTTTGTCTATACTAGTTACGACTTCAGATGTCTTAACCCATACTATGTATATTCAACCTCAGTGGTATTAACATATACTAGATTCAATCACAGAAGTCTTCAAAGGCCTTCGACGTCTAAGGCCTTCGACGTCAAAGGTCTTCATCTATACTAGATCGTTCCCAGAGGTCTCCATTTGTGCTCGAAATTTTTTCTATTATGGCATTGAATGTGATCAATAGTTAGAGGTACGTATACAATATTCGGCCCGATTGAATTTATTGTCTTTTTTATTGTTTTACCCTTTTATAAGGATCACCCACAATACTTAAGAGTATTTCTAAAGAGTTTTTAAAAAATCTGAACATTTGAGACATTTTTAAGATTTCTATTGTCTTGTCATATCATTAAAAATCGTTATTTCGGGGGCAAAAATCCTCAAGACGTCATTTAAAATTTTTGTTCTTATATCAGTAAGAAAATTTCAGTCGAGTAAAACGACTAAAGTATACCCCCTTTGTGAGAAATATCAAATGAAATTTGTTACTCTATGTGGCCAGAATTGCGAATATTTGTTTAAATATTTTATCAGAATAAGGCACTGGGCAAGCATTATAGAATACGGAATAATAACTCATTTAGATGATTGGTACAAAATTAATTAGGCAATTATTGTCATGTGAATTTGTGAAGGTATCCGAAGGGGCTTGACAACTACGCCTAGCTTGCACTGAACAGTAGTTATTGCAAAGACATTACACTATACCGTATTATAAGCGATTGTTTCGTACCATTTTACCAAATGTGTGGAAGCGTGGTATTTGCGAGCATTTTCTACTAGACTGTAGGTACATTACACTGTAACAAGTTCCAAGTATTTGTTTACGCATTACCTCTTTTGATTTTAATAAACACACTAATTCATTTAGTGTGTGGAAATTTGTTGGTGTTTTTACACTTTCAATTTTCTTCGTAGTATTTTGGCACAGAGCTCTAAAATTAACTCAGAAATTGTTCTCTAAATTACTATTTTTAAAAATTTCTAGTTAATGAAAGGCTCTGATATCGCTCTTCAAAACAGTGGAATACAATATGAATGTCTTTGTGGAGTCAGAATGTCAAAATATAGAAAATAGCCTTAATCGTTGAATATGTAAAGTATCACTTCAGTTCCTTAATTAAGTCATGTCGTATTTATGGGGTCTTACATATTGCTGTCATATACATATGTATATTAGACCGGGTCACCAAAAAAAGTTGTCAAATGCGAGGCGGAATATTAAAGGCGAACTCGAGACAAGTGCAAAAACATTTTTTAAAATTTTTTCTGAGCCCGCGGAATCGGCCCAAAATCGTTTTTTTATCGTATCGGGTCACCAAAAAAGTTATCAAATGCGAGGCGGAATATGAAAGCTCACTTCGAGACAATCGAAAAACCATTTTTTTAAATTTTTTCCGAGCCCGCGGAATCGGCCCAAAATCGTACCTTTTTTGTTTGTATCTCGATTGTCACATGCGATATATCAATGTGTTGGTCTCGACGAGTACTACCCCAGCGGTAAAATGGTCCAGGCCTTCCAGGCATGAGGCCTGATAGAAGGGCTTCCAACACCTCCTGTTGGAAGGCACGCATGCCTTCTATATGAAGGCCTGAAAAATGTGCAATCTCTCACTTCTAAAAAAGTAACCGTGCCTCCTGCTCCCGTCTTTTTTCAAACATGTCTAACACCTTCTAAAAGATGTCAGAGAAAAGTCGTTCTTCATGGTCAGCAGTAAATTGAATTATTGACAACCACCGCCGATATATGTTCATATATTGATGCGTTTCGTTCTCCCTCTCTCTCAAGTTTTTGCATATGTAGAAAAATGTACGCTCTGCCTTCCTTCTCCCTTCTTTTATCAGGCATGATTCTGTCCTTCTAAAAATATATCATATCGAAGGCTTTTAGCACACAACATTAAAATTTTGTGTGGACATAATCATGCATGTTAAAAGACGGGAGAAGGAAGGCAGAGTGTACACGAATTCGTTCTCCCTCCCTCAAGTTTCTCATGTATGAACTTTGTTGCTACTGCGAGAGTAAAAAAACCAGTTTTATGCAAAAAAAAAGAAATACCGCTACACAAATTGAAGGTGAAGACAATTAAAATTAACAAACAATTAGTCGTTGCAAAGGTTTTGTAGAGTTTAGTTGCTTTGTGTTTTTGATAGATTAAGATAGATTCTTATCAACATTATTCTATATTATCTTTGCGAACTCCTATATTATGCATTTGAGGTGCTGAATGTGACATTCATTTAAAATACATTATTTGGTCTGCATTTTGATTTACTGTAGGACTTTCCTTCGAAGCTGTACATCAGACCTAGATCAGACCTTCATTTCGAAGCTCTAAATCATACCTTAATTTCGAAGCCCTTCTTAAGACCTTCCTTTCGAAGTCCTATATCAGACCTTCATTCGACAATCCTTTGTTAGGCATGATTTTTACCGCGAGATGCAAGGCCTGGCCTCGCAATGTCACTCCATGTAAAAAAGAAATAAAGATTGAATGCGGCGGCCAGGCCTCGTGGCTCTTAAATCAGGCCTGATAGCTTGCCGCCTAAGACCTGATTTTTACCGCTGGGACATTGCCTCATACTCGTAGATGTCGCCGATGTACCACGTCATTTTGTAATAAATTCTTAACTTTTTTGTTTTTGAATAAAAGAGTGTACAATTTTAGGGGTAGAAAATACAGTAAGTGGAGTCTTTATTAGAAAATAACTTTGTACATCAGCGTCGTCTATGAAAGCAAATCTAGTACTTATTGAGACCAACACATTAATGTATCGCATGTAAAAATCGAGCTACAAACAAAAAAGTTATGATAAAAAACGATTTTAGGCCGATTCCGCGGGCTCCGAAAAAATTGAAAAAAATGTTTTTCTGATTGTCTCGAGGTAAGCTATCATATTCCACCTCGCATTCGGGAACATTTTTTTGTTACATGGAGGCCAACCCGGTTTAATGAACCTACCATATTTAAAGACATTTGTGGCAACGGTTTTCCAAATATTTTTATTTTAATAATGCAGTCATATAGTCAGCAAGGTCACGCCCTCTTATCCAATTTTACAGTGAAATATTTCGTTTTCAATAATGAAATCGCACGGACGGATTCACGCCCTCTTATCAAATATCTCTCACTTTACGTGGAGTCAAGCATAGTGCTGCCAAATACATTTACAGCAAATTTTAGTACATTTGGTTCTCTCTCCGACCATTTTTGGGCCAATTACGTAGAATGCCACAAAATACATACATACTCAATTTCAAAACGTGTATTGCCCTAATCCCGCCTATTTTTGGACCAAAAATGTAGACTGGCACGAAATGCATATTAATGAAATTTGAGCACTTTTGCTAACAATTCGTTCAAGATATCTCAATTTCAAAAATTGGTTCATATGACTCGATCCCGTTAATTTTTGGACCAATCACGTAGACTGCCACCAAATACATACGTATATACAAAATAACAGCACTCTCGCTAACAAATTGTTTAATATAACGTATGGGCGGGTCTACGCCCATTGACCTAATCCCGCCCATTTTTGGTCCAATCACGTAAACTGTCATGAAAAGCATGTGTAGAAAATTACAGCACTCTCGCTAACAAATTATTCAAGATCTCTCAATTTCAAAACGTGGCTCATATGAGTCACGCCCATAAGACCCGACCCTGCCCGTTTTGGCCCAATCACGTAAACTGATACCAAATCTATATGCACAAAATGACAACACTCTCGAAATCAAATTGTTCATGATACATATCTCTTGGTTCATGTAGGCAGGGCCACGACCATTGTCCTATTCCCGCCCATTTTTGGACCAATCACGTAGACTGCCATCAAATGCGTACACATATACACAAAATTATGGCACTCTCGCTAACAAATTGTTCAAGATATCTCAGTTTCAAACCTTGCCTCATATGGGCGGGTACACGCCCTTTGATCCGATTATTTCCATTTTTTGACCAATCACGTAGACTACCACCAAAGACCAATAGGCCTGAACCCGCCTATAGACTGCCACTAAATGCATACACAAAAAATGTCAGCACTCTAGTTAAAAAATGTTCTACACCTCTCTGGATACACAAATATAAGTACTTTCGGTAAAAATGTCGAGAAGATCGGTACAGCAGTTAGGCGTCAATACGGAACAAACAAACATGTGTGTATGTATGTTTTCTCCTTTATATAGGGGAGATTTCATGGCAAGTGAGTGAATTTTTAAAACCGTTGTCTTCTGATCGGGATGACACTTACGCCAAGTTTAGTCCTGTAGGATAGTAGTTATGACACAACATTTCTAGGAGATCGGTTACGGACTGTCCGAGTTGGAGGGTGTTGAATTTTGACATTTTGGTCTGACGGCGCTGTTTTCCCATCCACATTACTAAAGGTTGATTTTTTTTGAAACTTTCTTATTGGCAACACTGTTTTTAGCAGCACAGCTGTTTTTGTGTTTTCATCTTTAAACATTGTTTTTCATCTTTAAACAATGAATTATATACTCGTAGACCGTTCTATCGACTCAAATAAATATTTAATACATTTCTCCACATTTTATGTGTTTTTTAAACCAAATCCGAAAACTCTTAAAAAATCACTCGTTAATTACGTATTTTATTTAGAAAATTTTTGCCCAAAGAGCTTTCGATAACTTTTTCTTCAATCTTTAAAAAAATGCAAAAATATTTTTTTGTGATTTCTTTTGCAAATTTGAATTTTTTTTTGACATTTTTGTCAAAAAACATGTTTTTATTTGCGATTTTTTTTTGCTCAAACGAAAGCTAATGCCATTTTCCTGTTAACTTTTGGTACAAAATGTGCATTTTTCACAGGGTGGTGCGACCAAAAAACTAACACTATGTGTGGAATTTCAGACGATTTGAATATGAGGTATAGAAGTTATTGGATAATAAATATTTCACTAAATTTAACCCTTGCTGGGGGAGGTACTAGAAGGATTGGACCAATATGGTCCATCTTCGAACTTAGCCTGAGATGGACAAAAATATTAGCTCAAATGACTTAAAACGGATTTCTTCCGAACATACATAGGTTCTTAGATCACTACTTCGATGTGTTACACTTTCGGCTTGTAGCAAATGTAGATCAAACTTCAGCCACACTCGTTACACTAATGTAAGGGTATAAAAATAGAATTTGTTCACAATATATTGTAAAATATCTTTGAAACCGCTGATGGGATGAACAAATTATATTAGAAAAAGACTAAGGCTACTTAATTCAGGATTCCTGAACCAATTAGAATGAATTGTTCACGAGTTATGCTAAAATATGTGGTTCAACATCTATTTATACCCTCACTTTAGTGTGACGAGGGTATATATCATTTGCTACGGAAAAAAGTGTAACACGTCGAAGGAGTGGCCTAAGACACCAAGTATGTTCGGAGGAAATCCGTTTTGGGTCATTTTAAGTCGAATGAGCAATGTCCGTCCGTCCGTCTGTCTGTCTGTCTGTGTGTCTGCTGGCTGGTGCGCACGATAACTCTCGAAAGGAGTAACCGATTGACCTCAAATTTGGTATGTGGTAATATTTTTTCTATCTCCGGCTAAGTTCGAAGATGGGCCATATTGGTATAGTATTAGCTTATTAGTCGCTATCAACTCGAGAAAAATGGGCGAAGTCGCCACGTCCCTTTTGGTACCTCCCACACAAATGCACCATTTTGCACCAAAAGTTGACAGCTTATAACATTAATAACAGTGTATAAAAGTACTTGAAATTTTGTACAGTATTATGCTTTTATATTGCCTACAGTCCAGGGAAAAATGGGTGTTTTTGCCACGCCCCTTTTGGTACCTCTCACACAAATGCACCATTTTGCACCAAAACTTAACAGCTTATAACATTTATACCAGTGTATAAAAATACTTGAAATTTTGTACAGTGTAATGTTTTTATAGTGTCTATAGCCCTGTGAAAAATGGGCGTTATTGCCACGCCCCTACATATATGTTACCCCTGATTTGACATGTAATCGCAGTAGAAACTGTATTTTATATCAGATCAGTACGAAAAAAATGAACACTGCTAAATTCAGGGAAAATCGTTTCAGATTTAGATATAGTCCCCATATATATGTTACTCCCGATTTGACATGTAAGCGCTGTAGAAACCGTATTTTACACCCGATCTGTTCGAAATTCGGAAGAGATAGTTTTCTTATTACGTGAATGAACACCCGATTTGACATGTAAGCGCTGTAGAAACCGTATTTTACATCCGATCTGTTCGAACTTCGACAGAGAGAAACCATATTTTATATTCGATAAGTACGAAATTCGGCAGAGAGAGTTTTCTTATTACGTAGATGAAAGCTATTAAATTCGGAGAAAATACGTTCAGATTAAGATATAGTCCCCATATACAGGGTGGCTGATATGTAATGCAACAAAGTAAAGCGCTATATTTTTTTAATTTTTTTTTTAAATTTTATTGTTCAAAAAATGTCGGAAATAACATAAAATTTTAGAAATAGTTTAGATTTGTTCGAATTGGCCACCTTTGGCACGAATTATGGCCTTCAAAGCCATCACACGCTGCACGAAAGTGGCTCTGCGGTATTTTGACCCATTCCCGGCGAAGCGCCGTCTTGAGATGATCGATACTTTGGTATTTTTTCGTGCGAACCTTACTCTCTAAAATGCCCCAGGCGCAAAAGTCCAACGGATTGAGATCCGGAGATCTTGGTGGCCATTGTGCGGTAGAAATGAAGCGAGGTACATCCTTTTAAGGCCATTCTTGGTTGACGCGTGCTGAGTGCGATGGTGCTGAGTCCTGTTGGAATGCCCATGGTCTGCGGCCGAAATGTTTGTCTGCCCAGGGCTTCAATACTGTATTTAGGACATTTTCCCGATAATATTCGGCATTTATTTTGACCCCATGTTCGATGAATACGAGCGGGGAGCGACCATCGGCCCACACCATTACCATCGGCGGCGCTTGAGTTCTGGTGGCCAATCGAAGGTGTAAATTTTCAGCTGACCTCTTTGGCAAGTAAACCCGATCATTTTGTTTGTTCACAAACTGCTCAATTTGGAATGGCTTCTCATCGGAGAAAACCAAATTCGGTAACTGGCCACTTTCGTGCAAGCGAAGCAACTGCTTGGCTCTTTCCAGTCTAACTTTTTTTTTGCATTGGTGAGCTCTTGCACTTTTTGGAACTTCAATGGCTTTAGCCCAAGCTCATTTTTTAATATGTGTTGTATCCGTTCTCGCGATATGTTCAGCTCACGAGCAATTTTTCTACCACTGCGGCGTGGATTTCGATCAAATCTGGCCTTCACTTTTCGGATAATTTCTGGTGTTGTTACCGTTTTTTTCGTCCACTTTTTGGACGCGATGCAACACTGCCAGTATCACGGTAACGAGCAATGGTACGAGAAACAACCGATTTATTCACATTTAAATGCTGGAGGGCTCTAACGATAGCCACTTGTGTTTTCCACCCAAATATAAAGCAATCACACTATCACGCTTGAATTCCATCACGAATAACTTTTTTTCTGAATGCAATAGATCAAAATGCTTTTGTAAGCTTGTAAACAATAAAATGAACTGTCACTGAAATAAATCTGTCAGCTATCAGACTAGCGGTTTAGAAATGATAGCAACCTGAAGTTGGTTGCAATACATATCAGCCACCCTGTATATGTTTCACCTGATTTGACATGTAAGCGCTGTAGAAACCGTATTTTATATCCGATCAATATGAAATTCGGCAGAAACAGTTTTCTTATTACATGTATGAATACTGCCAAATTCTTATCGCAATGCCCATTTTCACACTGCTAGGGAGTTGTAGGATATCATATAGTCGGCACCGCCCGACTTTCTGTCTTTCCTTACTGCTTTTTTAAAATATTGAAGGAAAAGCTATCGAAAGCACTTTGGGCAAATTTCTAAATACAAAAAAAAGGTAATTACACAGTACAGCATTATTCAGGTCATTGATTTGGGACTAAATTCTGAGAATTGGACTTGAAAGTAGCTCCAAAAATAAGAACTTCTGCATCATTCGTTTAGTAAAGTTGGCTCAATTAATAATTTAATGGTCATTCGAATTTTTTCAGCGTAAGGTGGATTATATTTATATTTTAAAACGTTTATATCTCGGAATACCGTACGGAATATCTCTTTTGTATCTGGAGCAAAGTTGTAGATATTGAATAGGAGAAAAAAGTGCACCCAGTGCCTCAAAAATCATTTTTCCCCATTTTTCACTTTTTTGCTCAATAACTGGATTACAAATCTACAAATATACTATTATTTTTTTTTTTGAAGTGCCTGTTTACAATGTTTTGAATTCCTCAGTAAACAAGTTTTTTCGATCCTGATTGCCTATATTTGGGCGATATGATCACAAACATAGCAAAAATCATCCAATTTTGGGTACTTGTTATTTTCCATATAGAAATTATTAATGCTTTTCGAAACAACATTTTTTAAAATGTTTCTCGCTCTAAATTATAGTTTAATATTTAAACGTTTTACTTTTCGCGTTCGTCGGCACTTGTTGAATGACAAAAATCAATCAATGAACACCTACAAATACTACGTATTTTTCAATATTTTACTGTCAGGTACTTATCAGCATTTATGACTCTGTTTCAAAACTTTTTTCAAAACTTTCCAAAATATTATGACTCATAAATGTGGGTGGAATTTCTTGACTTCCAACATGACTAAACGAACAATGCTAAAGTTCTTATTTTTGGAGCTACTTTCACGTACAGAATTCTCAGAATTAAGTCCCAAAATCAAGTGTTGTACTGTGTTAGTTATATGGATGACAAAACAGTGCAGTTTGACCAAAATGTCAAAATTCAACACCCTCCAAATCGGACCGTCTTTAACCTACGTTGAGATTTTATGTCATAACTAATATCCAATAGGACTAAACTTGGTGCATGTTTCATCCCGATCAGAAGACATCGGTTTTAAAAATGCACTCACTTGACATGAAATTCCCCATATGTTAGCTACCAGAAACAACATCGATGTTCAAACTTAGCCTGAGATGTATCCAAATATTACTGTATACAACATTTAACGTCAATCTGTCTTTTATTTCGAGAGACATAAATTTGAAATGGTTTAATTGTAACAGGTGGCGCAAAAGTAACCTTTCGATGTTATGTTAGACGCGATTGGCGGTCAGCAGCTAACAGCTGATGCACCGTCTGGACTTTGTACGGAAACATCTTCAAATCTTGTACCAAAATTCGCTGTAGAGACCGTCGACTGATACCCATTTGCGTGGTACGTCGTCTGGTCGATGTCGACGGCGCTTCCATGACATCCTCGGCTACAGCAGCAATATTCTCTGCAGAACGGCTACTCCGGGGTCTGCCACGCCTGGCAGCATCTCGTGTTGTGCCAGTCTCTTCGATTGGTCAAATAAATGGTCAGCAATATTCCGCGTTCTGGAGCAGTGTAGCGTAACATTGTTTATTAACGTGTATTTCGCATGTGTTTACTACACAAATGTCAACACAGAACTGACATTAGGGGCCAATCGCAAAATTTCTAGCATTTTCTGATAGGAGGATTACTTTTGCGCAACTCATGAAGAGTGCGGGTGTTGCATTTCTCTTCTATACCAAAATACCACAAATCATGCCATAGGTGAACCATTAGTGAAACGACGTTACATTTCCAGTATGACTGTATGAGCCGCACGGATCGCATTTCTAAATCAAATTTATTTTATTACCTAAAGCTGCTGTAAACTTTGGTTTGCGAATTTGTAACAAAACAAAGATTGCTAAAATGTTTCTTATTTACAATGAAGATCACAGAAAAGCGTCGAAAGGTAATGACACTAAATCATGGATTTCAAATTTAATAAGATGGCGTTTTCTGTTTTTGGGCAAAAACTAATAATATGAAAGTTGTAAAAAAACGTTATAAACTATGGTATAAAACTCTTCTCATATTACTCAGCTTTCAAGCAATTTCTCCACAATATCAAATATAATTATTAATACAAATTTACCCTTGCATCTCATATGAGTACAAAAAAAATAAAACTTTACCCCAAAGAAATGCAAACGATTCCCCTTTCTAAACATTAAGTAATTGTTTTGTTAGAAATTTTATAAAAATTCACTTCAACACAAAATCTATTAATTATAATGAATCATGCTGCGTTCAATTACAATCGGCAATTGGCCAATATAGAACCAGATTATCATCTGGTGGACTAAAATGAAAACATGATCCTTGCTGTACAAATTCGCAGCGCAAAGAAAAAAACCGCCAACTGGCAATTTGTAAAAGGCACAACTATTTGTCGATAGACGTTCGACCACTGCATCTAAAACCACATTAGGCATTCCTTCGTTTGGAGTTACAATGGGTGGTCTTCAACAGATTCATTTTGTTTCAAAAGTTTCCTTTAACCGTTGTAGAATGACACTCGGAGAAAAATGTATGTTTGTGTTCCGCTTCATGAGAACGAAAAGGTCTTCCGTGCAGGTGTCTCAAACTCTCACATTAAATCCACCCTAACCAGTAACCACAAAATGACAAATCTGAAACCGACCTATGTCCTGTAGCCAAAAATGCCGCGAGTTCCAGTCGTTATATGTCTTTTAAAAGAAACTTAATTTTTTATTGCAAGGAATATTTTATTTATTGCAACAAAACGTTTCTTTGAAATAAAGAAATTTATGCAGCTGAAATAAAAAAGCAATTACTTTTGCTTTAAAAACACTGAAACGTGCAACCAACAGCTGCCAATTTTCTCCGAGTGTAAATAAACTTCTAATATCTAATTCAGTTCAGCCATCACAAATAAACCAAACAAACGTTGTACAAGAGTACTTATGAATGTTTGAAATCAAATTTCAAACCCTTTTTGGCGGTTGGTGGCAATAAATTTATCATAATAAAAATGTAACTACTGCACTGGACAAAAAGAAATAAATTTGCCAAAAAAAAAATGGTCGCACCAGCAACAACAATGCCGCAGTTGCAGCGGCTGCTATTATGAGTTGGGGAGACGGACTGTAACAAAAAAGTGTTTCATAATTAAAGCTCCAATGGTGTCCACGTGTGAGTGTGTGTGTGTACAATTGACGGCGCAAAAGGGTGGTGGGGTATGTGGAGCAAGAGAATGCCTTTTTGTGCCATTTGACGGCGGTGGTGGCGTCGTCATTGCACGGCGGTAAATTTGTATCTACAAATGCCACCCACTGTTGATTTAACGATTTTTTGCTGTTTTCCAATGCTGTCTGTTTGCTTTTAACGCTGGAATTGAACGGGACACACATGCGCAACAGACCTGCAAACAGATGCAGATGTGTCTTGGGATATCTGTGTGTGTTTGTCGTTGTCGTTGTACCGGTGTATGCAACTTTCGGTTGCATACAAGTTGATGACTCAGTAGGGTGCTAACAACACTATAAATATATTACTCCAAAACTAAATCATATTGTTGTTAATGTTGCCGCTGCTGCAACGGGTTGTTGCGGCTGTTGCATGTATTGCAGTGCTGCTGTTTGCAACAATTGTAGCCGCCATCGTCGCCGCACATGTTGTATTCACAATTAAGCGCCAGTTGGGTTTATGTGGGCAAATTGGAAGAAGGAAATTTTGCGTAGACATTTATTTCAATGCAAGTAAGCTGTAGAAATAAGAGTTTCTATACATATAGGAGTGAATGATATGGTTTGAAGGATAGTTGTAAAATTAATAAGCAGCAATAAGTAGTTAATTACTTTATTGGGGACCCCACTTTTTTATAACATCATTTTAGTGTAAAAGCTAGTAATAAACCATCATTCGGTCTTCGGCCAGAAAGGCGATTAGCCGAAGGCGAACATTTTTCCTTATTTATTAAAAACATTCCTCCTTATTTATTAAAGGATGAATTTTTCCTTATTTATTAAAAACATTTTTTTACTTAAATATCCTTTTTAAATTGTTTATTTAATGAATGTGATAAAACTAATCCAGAATAAGCTACCTGAGCTGAAAGTGAGAAAACATTCTATCTTCGGCTGAATTTTAGGATTTTGGCCAATGTTCGACTTAGGGACCTAAACTGGTCTATGTGAGCTTGTATAAAAAATACGGCTGCCAGGCTAACCTAAATTTCAGAAGGCCAAATCGCTATATAGAGCTATATCTAAATCTGAACAGATTTTCATAAAATTCGACAATGATGGTCCATGAATCAATAAACTCTACCATGCTAAATTTCGAAACAATTGGTTGTAAAATTCAGGTTATATAGTTCTAAAAGGACCAAATTGGACGAAACATGTATATGGAAGCTATATTTAAATCTGAGTCGATTTCAACCAATTCCAATAGGGTTTTTTCCAATTGCGAAAGACTCCTAATTGCACTTCAGCACAATCGGGGTAAAATTGCGACCTACACTGAAAATATTATCTTCGTGAATATCACGAAATGTTTATTACATATTACTAAATCTGTCTTATTTTGTCAACCAAAGAAATATTTCATACGATATCTGAAAAAAATCGTATATATTACGAAGAAGATTCTTCATATTTTTTTTATGAAACCATTTCATACTTTTTATGAAACTATTTAAAATTTTTTATGAAATTGTTTCATATTTTTTATACAACATTTCATATTTCTTATGAAATTATTTCATATTTTTTATGAAATTATTTCATATTTTTAATGAAATTATTTCATTTCATACGTCTGCTATTTCAAATCAAAAAAAAATCACATCAAGTAATGTTTTGCCATATTTGTATGAAATTATTTCACATTTTGTATGAAATTATGTCATATTTTGTATGAAATTATGTCATATTTTGTATGAAATTATTTCATATTTTGTATGAAATTATTTCATATTTTGTATGAAATTATTTCATATTTTGTATGACATTATTTCATATTTTATATGAAGTTATATCATATTTTGTATGAAATTATTTCGTATCATAATACAATTATTACGACTTTTTACAATTTTGATAAAATTTTGTAGTTATAATCAAAGCAAAGCGAATTTGTCAGCATCTGAAATGTATAACATAAATATATAGCACATAAACAGTTGTTAAATAATTTTAGATTTTTCTTCGAACACTGTAAGTAGGTGACAAATTTGGCATACATATATCTTCTTTTTGGTCGAACGCTTTTGAAATTATTGGAAATTGATACGGATATAAGAACAAAATAAAGTACACGCCTAAAATTTAAAAATTATGTTTACATGGCTTCTAAAGCGCAGTGTCTTATCATTTCCAATACACCACAAAAACCTCTCTTTCGAAAGGAAGAGTTGATCGAAAAAGCTAAACAATTCGAATGTGAAGACATTCAATAAATCTAATAAAATTAAAATTAAATCGACCATTAGCACAAAAAAAACATTCTAACATTCTTCTAAAAACATTAAATTATGTTACTCTCACAAAAATTACGAAGTTGGGAAGACGTCACACAGTGCTCTGTCTTCATGTATCGATGTGACAAAAATAGAAGGAGTAATTGCTGAACTATGAAATTTGACCAAGCTGTATTTGGTTATAGTTAAGAAAAATTTAAAATTTGGAGCCAATCGGACCGCGGGACTCATAACCTTTTGCAAATTATTCCCGGTCCTTAAAAATTCACCAGACTATAACACAAAATTGGAGCATTCTATATTTATGAAATTAAGCGTGTCATAATATTTCATATATATCAGTTGCGGTGCAAAATTTCGACAGGATATAGCGAGTCCTTTTGGTACCTACCACACAAAGGGTTCAAAGGACTTAAAAATACATATATAAAGAACGCTCAAGAGTGGCGCTGAATTTCAACCAAAGTTTGTAAAGCGTAATAGGCTTTGCTGTGAGTAAATGTGTGCACAAATTTTGGGAGGAATTGTTTCAAGATCCTTCAACATAGCCCCCTAGAAGATCTTGAAAAATGGGTTTTTGGTCCAAATATCGTGCGAACCATCAAATTAAAGGGAATTTTGCGTACACTGAAAAAAAATGTGTCATAAAATTAAAGAAATGCACCAAAGACGTCCTGAGTCTTCAAAATAAGTACATTTTGTACTTAACATTAAGAAAATCTACTTCAAATTAAGTAAATTACTTAATATTATTGAAATTATCTATATGTATTTTAAGTACAATATGTACTTATTTTAAAAACTAATGACGTCTTTGGAGCATTTCTTTAATTTTATGAAATTTTTTTTTCATTGTAGATTACAAATATGGGAGAAAAACTAGAAGACTCAATAGGGAAAATTTCTGTATGTCATACGTCGGGTACGTGGACCATAGTGTTTTTGCGTAGTATTGTACTGTATTGTTTCGTTTTAAAAATTTAATGCATGTATTTGTCAGAATAGTTCCCTTCGTTGACTTCTAAAATAATATTATCATCTTCGTCAAAAATTTCATCAAAAATACCGCATAGATATATCTTCGTTTAAAGGATACTTGATATATTACTCTGAAAACTATTAGCAATGTTAAGATTTTTAAACCTTATTGAACTTATAAAAGGATCAGAATTTATTGCTAGGTACGTCATTAAACCTTTCTTTGTGTTTTTTGGAAAATTTTTTCCTGGTATGACACACGCGAGCTTCTCGAATAATTTTGTGACTGGCTTGTTCAGACAAACAACCTTAAATTAAATAAATGTTTCCGGAAATAGAATTGTCAATATTTATATACCTACTGGCAAATTGAATTAACTAATAACATCGTAACCATGAATTAGTACTTTATGTACACTACTGACATATAATATCATCGGAAGCGCGCCAAATGTTGCTATTAGGAACTCCTTAAATGCATTACAGTGAAATTTTTGTCCCAAGAAAATTTTAGACCTAAAGCAAAAGTACTTTTTCGTAATTTTGTGCTCGAATAATTGAAACTTTTATTTTTTTTAAAGAAGATATGGCATTACTAATTAGATCTTTATGATTTTTTTCTGATGACATAAATGTTTTTTTTTGGATTTTTCGACATAAAAACACCATATTAAAAGGATTTTTTTAAAAATGTTCTCAAATATATTTTATAAATATGATTTTTTTGTATTTTTAAGAATTATGTCAACTATTAGGCTCCAAAAAAGTTGTTCTACAAGTTAAAAGAGATGGTTTTTGGAAAACTACCTAAAAACATTTTTAGACCTAAAGCAAAATTACTTTTTCAAATTTTCCAGAGCAATTTTGAATAGCACTATTGGAATTTTCTGCCGACTTGGCATTTTTGTATTATTAGGAATTCGATTTACTATCATATACAAAAAGCTTGGCTTAATTTCCCTAATAAACGAATTTCATACAGCTATTTTACAACATACATTTATGGTAGTTTATTTTTTGGTCGATTTTCGTAAAGAGGTAAATTAAAAAATATTGTTATTATTTATCTTAATTGGTTTGTTAAGATATGATGAGTACCAATTTTACCATTATTTGAGCCAGTACATTATTATCGATTTTTGCCAATGGGACAGAGCACTGTGCGTCATTTCATACAAAACAAGAAACTCTTCATAAAATTTATGAACACAATTTTACGAAGCTTTTATGACGATTTCTTAAGAAACCCCTTCGTAAATTCATAAAATATTTTTCATAAAATGAATGAAATTTACGAAAATCTTCGTAAATAATATGAAGAATGTTTGAAGAATATAGTATGAAGAATGTTTCGTAAATAGTACGAAGAAAATATAGGATGATCTAAGTAGAGATACTTTTTTCAATAGCCTTTTTTGACAGATCACGTTTGAGTCGTGTCATGTTATTTTGTTTAGGTATTGTTTGGCATTTCATCATGGAAAGACTTACGCCCGAACAACGTTTACAAATTATTAAGTTTTATTATCAAAATAATCGTTCGTCAATTGCGCAAGTCCAAAATAAAAAACACTTTCCAACCGACCCACGGCCTTGACACCCATGAGCAATAGTTTAGCTCTCGTTAAGAGCTATCTTGTATGTAAAACAAATTATTACCATATACATACCACATTTGAAGTCATTCTGGTTGTAATGGATGATTCGTCGTGAGGTTTGAAAAAATAAAACACATACATTTGAAAGTGAACTTAAAATTTTTATTATCGGTTAAAATATTAATTTATGGCATTTACTGTTTGAAAATGATAACATGTAAATGTTGGCCATTCGGAAGATCCAATTTTCTGGAATTCGTTCGAACATAACGACTGGTATCTCACGAATAACACTAGTAATGTTAGCTTCCAAAGCGCCAATCGTTGCTGGCTAATTCCTAAAGACCCCAGACTTTACATATCGCCAGAGAAAATAGTCCAAAGGTGTGATATCGCAGTGGTCAATTTATAATAGCAAAACGTGAAAATAAGTGCTCACCAAAATGGTTTTTAACAAGGTCATTGTTTCACGCGATCGTAGCGCCGTCTTGTTGAAACCAGAGCTCCCCGAGACCATTCGCTTGAATTTCAGGAAGCACATAGTCCGTTTACATGTTGTGATAACGGTTACCATTGACGGTAACATTCTGATTTTCACCATTTTTGAAGAAATATAAGGTCCCGTTAGGATGAGTCGTCACCCTAGCCCACTTGTTGATCGTGGCGACGCAGCAGAGGATATAAAAGGAAGCAGAGCCAGAAACTCGGTCACTTGGTCGGCAGCCGTGAAGCAGAAGACACGTAAGTATCGAGTCCCAACGAATACGCTACAAATAAAACACACAGTGCCACAGTATCAATTGGAGGGTCATCGCGATCTCACTAAATTAAATAAAACGTGTGTGGTAAGTGAAATTGGAGGATCATCCTGATCTCCAATAATTAATTATAAATCGTGTCGCGATTTCCAATAACTAAACTACTGTCTTCTTACTCTCTGTCACTGCAAATATAAATTTCTGTGACGAACTCATTCCCCGCGAGCATATCCCAGCAACCGGAGGAAACTCGTCGTTACAATACTACCAGCGCCATCTATATGTAAGGTCGGCTAATTGAGAGCGCTCTCGTAACAGTCAGGTCGGATAAAAAAATTATGAAAATTTTCCGTAATTCCCCTCTCCGTAAAACTAACACCACCGTTTGAACGAGCCACAATTGTAATTATATTTGCTTAAAAATGTTTTACTTCTATTCAGCACAAGATCCCGAAGTAGTGTGTTAGAAGTCAACATAGGTTGCGCCGTGCCATGCATTCTTTTCATTTGTAACTAGGTTAAGGTTAGCTCACATATACAAACTGAGGTCTCTAGTGCTAACGCGGACCCAGTTGCCCCTAATCGTAACCAACCTGATTGGTACACAAAGTTATCAATAATAAGAACATCGGTACCGAAGATATCTGTCAGACTTCCTGCAAAGGCCGGCACCAATATATCCTGACGTCGTTTACTCAATGCGGGACAGTAACACTTCCCCCTCATCTCCACAGCTTCTGCAGAATCATTGGACTCAATTTCCAACCTCCTGGCGTGTTCGCCGATCAGGCAATATCCCGCCACAACTGACACTCACGTAGACAGTATTTTTCCCTCTAGTTCGAGGAGATATTTTCATATTCTTAGGTCGAATTTTGTCCAGCTTTGTCTAGCTACACTACAGGAGTCGATTTCGGTCTATCTCACATTAGACTGTTTCTTGCATAAGACAAAGTTTACATATGTACTGTGGCGAACCAATATATGCACATTTTTCGATAAAGTCGTTGCTTTATTGGCAAGTTCATCGACTTTGAAGTTCCCAGGGATATTCCTATGTACAGGTACGCATATGAGGTATGTTTTATGCTTTGAGAGATCTGTGGTAGTCGAATGCTATTTATGAATTTAAGGATGTTGCCTCTAGACATCTAACGACAGCTTGGTCATTATGTTGTGACTTATCCACTTGGCGACTTCCCTTATTACCATTATTTTAGCTTGATAGGCACTGCATGTATCTGGTAGTCTGTGAGCTATATCCATCTGTATAGAAGTGGAGATGGTTCCTGTTTACTGGAATTCTGCGAACACAGTGCACCCTGGGTGCTATCTCAGTGGCAAAATTCCTCTCGAAAGAGTTTTTAGTTGTTTTATAGTCCACTCGGTCGTCTACCATTGTAACTAGGTTTATCTCCGGCCTCAAGACCAGTTTTTCCCATTTATTGCAATTGGATGCAAAGGTTTTTCTTGTTGATTTTATTCTGTTGGCTTGGTAGTTACCAGCCGAATAGCCCCAATTTACTGATTCCTCCTTCAAAAATCTTGGTTTGATTCCAATATTCTATTTTGCTGCTTCAATTTCCCAAACATTCCCATAACATCACCAAATCCCCTGAAACATCTTAATTTACCTTTTGGGCCGCAACAATTCAATTGCATTTTATGACATGACACCTTCATAAATTTTCTATCAAAAACCAGTTCATCATCAGTGACATTAAGTCGCCGACAGGCGAACCCACTGCTGCACTGACAATTGTAACAATTGAAAATTGAAGAAGATGCTTTGGGAGAGATCAAGCCACCGACCGACCGACGGCCATCAAGCCTTATGTTGCGCATAGCTCGGGACTATAATAAACATATCAAATGTTGTGTTGTCAGGCAACATCTTACTCAAAACATTGACATGATTGATTTTCCATGTCAAATCAACAATGACTTTCTAAAATATTTCACTTCCAAACTACAAGTACATCTTCCACTCGGCATCGGCGGCAGCAGGAGCAACGGCGGCAGTTGCATGTGGATGGGCCCAGAGAGCCACTAAGATTGTTTGTGCGGAACATCAACAGTGATGCTACAACTGTTGTTGCTGCTCCGGACGGCCTTTACTCCTCAACAATTGTTCTGCGGAGCTAAAGTTCACTGTAACGAACAAAAGTTTCAAAAATTCTTATTTGTTTAGTTTCGTTGGGGAAATGTTCAATGATCGATTAGTGTCTTCTCGGTATGTTGTTTTGGAAGTTCGAATTGTTCGTTTTTTTCTGCTGTTACTTATTGTTCATGTCATGTCACGGTCTGATATGCTGTGCTGTGGCCTGATCTGGTCTGGTTTGGCATGCAGTTGTAACAATATCTTTTTTTCAGACTGTCAAACATGAAGGAATTCTTGGGGTGCCCTACAGCGAATTGGGTGGCCAATGAACATTTGGTCACGCACACTTACAGTGACTCACATCTTATTTCGTGTGAGACAATATTTTTAATTCTTGTTAAAAAAAAAACAACAACAATACAATTTAACAAAAATTTTTTTTTTGCATTTTATTCCTTGTTTACTTCTTCATGAAACAAGACAAAAACAATATTTGAAGAATGTTTGAACAATAGAAAAACATAAGAAAAACAAAAATTCATATGAAATCAAAGTCACAGCTTATTTCGTGTGCATACTAAACTTATAACAATTCATATCTAAAAATTTAAAAAAAAAAATTATTAATACTTCGTAGGGTAACCTTTTTGCTTTATCACACTTCTTAGACGAGAATTCATGGAAGAAACCAATTTTTTTGTATAAGCCGGGGAAATCTTATACCATTCAGTTTTTAGGGCTTCTTTTAGGTCGTTTAGGTTGGATATGTTATGAAGTCTGATTTTGGTTTCAAGCAGATGCCATAAATTTTCAATTACATTGATGTCTGGTGATTGGGGAGGCGTTTGGAGCATATGTGGACAATTATAAATTAAATATGTTTGAACAATACCCGATTTGTGCTTCGGGTCATTGTCTTGATAGAAACTGAAATTCTCTCTAATGCCCAATTTTTCCGCACTCTGAAGTAAATTTGCCTTCAAAATATTTAGGTATTGAAATTTATCCATATTACCTTCGATAAAGTGCAAACTTCCAACTCCTGATGACGACATGCACCCCCAAACCATCACATGACCACCACCGTGCTTTACGGTACCACGTAAATTTTGAATTTGTAGCTCCGCATTTGGCTTCCTCCAGACGGAAACCTTTCCGTCAGACCCAAATAGGTTATATTTACTCTCATCAGAGAAAATAACGGTATCCCAGAACGTGTCTGGCTTTCCAAGGTACTCCGTTGCGAACTGTATTCTAAGCTTTTTATTTTTTGCGCTTATAAAAGGCTTATTTCGAGCCGTTCTACCGTGAAAATCATGTTCTCGAAGAATTCTGCGGATGGTTTCAGGGTTGCTCCTTTTTCCTAAATATTTTTCGGCTTCCGCAGCTAAATAGGGTGCACTTATTTTCGGATCTTGCTTGACTTTTCTTATAATCCACCTTTCATCAGCTTCATTAAAGATTTTGTTAGGTGCTTTTCTTCCCTTATCTGCAATACGATTCTCGCTAACGAAACGCTGTATAATATATTGGACCGTTGAAGGGCTCAAATCAACAATTTCAGCAATTGCTTTTTGGGTTTTGCCCTCTTTATAATGCTTAACTACGATTTCACGTTTTTCAATTGAAGTGCGTCGACCCATCCTGTTAGCCACCAAAATAACTACTGAAATAATTTCTAAAAGCACGTTAAGCAAATACAAAACATATTATAAGTAAGTTGAAGTTATATATTTTTCTCAAGTAACGGTTAATTCAAGCACACGAAATAAGCTGTGACCTTGATTTTGTATGAATTTTTGTTTTTCTTATGTTTTTCTATTGTTCAAACATTCTTCAAATATTGTTTTTGTCTTGTTTCATGAAGAAGTAAACAAGGAATAAAATGCAAAAAAAAAATTTTGTTAAATTGTATTGTTGTTGTTTTTTTTTAACAAGAAGTAAAAATATTGTCTCACACGAAATAAGATGTGAGTCACTGTACAAAGTGGTAAGCACAAAAGGAACTACAGGTGACACCAAAAAATGAAAGTTAAAAGCTTTTAAATTTAAATAACTTTCTCAACATTAAACTGCAATTAAATGAAATTACGAGGATGAAAGCAATTACCCTAATACCAGCATATATACAATTTTATTTTTTTCATGCATTAAGGCAGTCTGTTTTCTATGACATAATGCAAAAAAAATTTGTCCGAGACTTAAAACTTTTTTTGGTGTAGATTGAGCCATACTTTTTTCTGAAACCAAAACTATTTTTTGGTAAAGTTTTCTTTATTGTCGTTTCGTTTGTTTTATTTTGGTCTTTAAATATTTATTGATTTTTAACTTCATGCAGTAGCATGCATGGAATCGCGATACAAGGAGATAAGTAATTGTATTTGCAATACCGTTTTTGCAAAAATCGGTTACTCCTATCGAAAGTCATCGTGCGCACCAGACAGACAGACGGACGGGCATTGCATGATTGAAAATTGTCCAAAACGAATTTCCAAACAAACTGTTTTTGGGGTCTCTTGGGTCAGTCCTACGATGTTTTCAGAAAAGTGGGGATATAAAAACATAATTTTGTTAAAATTCTTTTAATTCTACCAAAACGGCATTAATTTCTACATTAATCCAAGGATTTTTTTCACATAGACATTATTTTCTTCGTTAGGATGCTAGCTTTAAAAAATTGGAAAAACATATTTATTACTGATTTTATTTTGTACCAGCAAAAAACGATTTTTTTGAAAAAAGTCAAATTGTTCCTAATTGTTCATCGACAATTACTAAACTTCTGTTTCTAAGTGAAAGTGATATTTACAAAATTTTTAGTCCTCATAATTTAAAGGGCTTCTTGGCTTTGTCGAGCTTATATTTCAAAAAATATGGTCCAAATATTAAATGAAACTAACAAGAAAATCTGAATTAAAAAAAAATTACCATAAACATTTTTTATACCCTACACCATACTGTGGTACAGGGTATTATGACTTTGTGCATTTGTTTGTAACATCCAAAAAGAGAAGAAATAGAACCATAGTTTATTATACCGATCGTCAATGTGTTTACGAGGTTGTACATAATATATATATATACTTAAATCTATTGTAAATAATTGTAATATTTGAATTTT
This sequence comes from Eudasyphora cyanicolor, assembly GCA_963930755.1. Taxonomy (NCBI): domain Eukaryota; kingdom Metazoa; phylum Arthropoda; class Insecta; order Diptera; family Muscidae; genus Eudasyphora; species Eudasyphora cyanicolor. The sequence continues at coordinate 212,876,567 of OZ005737.1, forward strand.
TTTTACAAATAAACTGAATTAAAAATTAAAAAAAAAAAAATAAATCAGAATCAATAGAATCAATTTTTGAGTCGATTTAGCCATGTCCGTCTGTCCGTCTGTCCATGTATTCTTGTAATCAAAGTGCAGGTCGTATTTATGGTCCGATTGTGATGAAATTTAGCACAGTGCTCTTTTTTCGCCCAAGGACGATCCCTATTGAAATCGGTTCAGATTAAGATATAGCCCCCATATATATGTTACCCCCGATTTGCTATGTAAGCACGGAGACTGTATTTTATATCCGATCAGTACGAAATTCGACAGAAAGAGGTCTTTTTACGTGAACGAGTATTCAGGGAAAATCGGTTCAGATTTATATATAACCTCCATATATATGTTCCTCCTGATTTGGTTTCAAAGCGCTATGGAAGTTGTACCTTACATCCGACCATTAAAATTTTCCAGAAAGATGTTTCTCAAATTAGGAACGAATATTGCTTAATTTAGCGATTATCGGTTCAGAATTAGATAATATGTTCCTACCCATTCACCAATTATTACAAATTATTATCGCAATGACCTTTTGGCATTGTTAGGGAGGTGTGGGGTATTATAAGCCGCCCGACTTTCTGCCTTTCCGTACTGGGTTTAATATTTTTTTTCGTGTTTATGACACCATATTACACTAAAAAAAGTTTAAACACAGACTTCGAAAATAAAATTGTAATCGTACTTAACAGAAATCAACGGGGTAGCTGTTTTATCACATACAGAGAGTTTTATCACATTTCGCCGATTGCCTTCATTACAACAAGGAAGCTCAAGTCTGTCTCCTTATCTACAAATATTTACACTCAAAATAATAATTGAGTAATTCTTCACTGTTTGGTGTGCTCTATAGGCAGAGGGAATCATTGGTACATATTTATTCAAAAATTAAAATGAAGGGAACACTATTGAGCCATGATTAATGAATTTTTGTGCCTGAATTGGAGGATGTTGATGTGGACGACCTTTGGTTCCAACAAAACGGCGCTACATGCCATACAGCCCACGAAACAATCAATTTATTGAAGGACACTTATGTTGAGCGCATTATCTCGCGTCGTGGGCCTGTGGCGTGGCCTCCAATATCGCCCGATTTAACACAGCTGGACTAATTTTGTGGGGTTACGTGAAGTCGCTGGTTTACGCAGATAAGCCCGACACGATTGACGCCTTGAAAGAGAATATTCGGCGCGTTATTGCTGACATACAGCCCTAAATGCTCCAAAAAGTGGTCGAAAATTGGCCCTCTCGGCTGAAATTTATTCGACCCCAGCCGCGGCTCGAATAAATTTCAAATATCATCCTTTGAATTTGTTTCAGCGGTTATATCTAATGGTAATATTTGTTCATCAAGTCGCTAATTTTATTGTCTATCCGAAAAGACAATGAGGAAGGAATCGGTATTTGATTGGTCATTTGAGCAATGTCCGTCCGTCTGGCTGGTGCGCACGATACCCTGTCACCACACTGTGGTACAGGGTATTATAAGTTTGTTTCACGGCAGATGTTTGTAACACCTGAAAATAACACAGCTAGACCCACCTTAAAGTATACCGATCGACTCAGAATCACTAGCTGAGTCGATTTAACCATGTCTGTCCGTCCGTCTGTCCATGTAAAGTTGTTCAGGTACAGGTCACAATTTCACTCCGATTGTTCTGAAATTTTGCAGTTTAGAGTATTTCGCAGACGTAAAGATCCCTATTGAATTTGGTTGAAATCGGTTCAGATTTAGATATAGCTCCCATATATTGGCCCTTTAGTCCTATACACGCTGAAAAAAAATCGCTTCTGTAGTATATTGTCTCAAACATATTCAGCTTGAAATATACATATGTTTAGGGTACACTCCAAATATATAATATTAGACACACACAAATAGTATATGTTTGGGAGGATGTTGTTTTAAACAGAAATATGTTTCCATTCTAATATTTCTTTACCTGGAATTAATATTTTATTAAATATTATATTTAACTATTTTGGCAATGTCTCAATGCCTTATTTCAAAGACAAGATTTCTGTTTTTCAGAAGTTCAAAGTGCATTTTTTTATAAATTGTATATGTTTGTAAAATTCAGTTAAAATTTTAATCTTATAATCTTTCGTAACTATATTTTGCAGTGATAGATTGACAAAAAGAGATAACTTGAAATATTGATAAATTAAAAATTATTGATGTAAAACAAAAGCTAATGCTGCTAAAGACATTTTAAACTATAAAGTTTAACAAGAAATCTAGGAAAAAATAACTAAAATTCGAAAAAGTCACCAAAGTTTTAAAAATATTTTTTAAATAAAATATATTTGGAAAACTTCTTAAACAATAACTTTGTTTGTGTGTAAACACACATTTTATTTGTGAAAGTCAGTTTGCAAATATATTATGTTCTAATATATTAATATATCCGTTCCAAACAAAATTTCTTGATTTTTAAATAAAATTTATTTCTTAACAAATAAATAATATTTAAAAAATTCGTTTCCAAATATATTTTCTTTCAATTCAAACATATCAAAAATCCCGATTTTCCCCCGTGTAGATGCTGTGTTTTACATTCAATCGTTTTGAAATTTAGAATGGTAGAGTTTCTTGATCCATGAACCAACACTACCGAATTTGAAGAAAATCGGTTAAGATTTAGCTATAGCTCCCATATATATGTTTCGTCCGATTTGGCTCTTTAGATCCAATCGTTTTTATACCCTACACCACACTGTGGTACAGGGTATTATTTAAGTATAAAATGTCCCAAAAGTAAATTTATGTAAACAATTTATACATGAATTACAAAATTTATATATCAGAGTTATTCAATATTACGAGAGTGGCGTAGGGTATTATATAGTCGGCCCCGCCCGACTTTAGCCTTTCCTTACTGGTTTTTCTATCTGTTGATTATCTAATAACATATATACTACTTTTTCGAATCCTCTGTGATTCCGCACATAGTTATAGTATTTCTATTTGTCGCTATCAACTTGAGAAAAATGGTAAAGTGGCCCCGCCCCTTTTGGTACTCGCACACAAAGTGACCATTTTGTAAAAAAGGTAAACAGCTTAAAACATTAATACCAGTGTATAAAAATACTTGAAATTTTGTATAGTGTAATCCTTTTTAGTGCCTAAAGTCCAATGAAAAGTGGGCGTTATTGCCACGCCCCTTTTGGTACCTCCCGCACACGTTTGCACAGTGTAACGCTTTTAACAGTCCTGTGAAAAATTAACATTACCACCACCTGCCTTAGTATTTCACCCATAACATTTACAAATATTGAATCACCAAAAATCCAATTACTGTTTTGGATTTGTGAGAGTATGGTGTATACGAGTACCCAGTGTGAATTTGCAAAAGTCTAAGTAAACTTCGTTTCGATTCAGCCGTTCAAGACCAGTTAAAAATTGCGTAAAAAGCAAAAATTCATTTTTGAATTATTTTCAAAATTTAAAATCCGCATAAAATATTGAATTTGTTTTTCAAAAAAATGTCCCTACTTTATTTTACCATTTAGCAATTTTTTATAAACTGTTTAGCTAAAATAAAATGCGTAGGTAAGTATTAAAAATTCTGACCCAACAGTAATTTTTTACACGGATGTCAATGTCTTATTGGTGTATTTAGGTGTTTTGAGCCCGAAACAAGTGAAATCGGCGATAAGTGCGGTTAGGTCGAATTTTATATAACCTCCACCATGTGTCGCATTCCACAGTATACTACGAACGTTGTTCATGTGAAAGGTTTTAAGTAAAAATAAGCTCACTCATTGATGGTGCATTTAACAAACATTCACTTAGTTGCAATAATTGCGGCGACAGCGAGCCATGGATCCAGAACTCTAGCGGGTGTACTATCTCCACTAATTTGGAATCTGCCAGTGAATCCTGTTAGATCTGGAACGTTGCGGTTGCAAAGTCTTGGCATATGCGAACGATGTTGCAGTCATAGTATTCCGCAAAGTCGAAACTGGCCAGAAGCAGTGGTTTGAGCGAACAAGACAGAATTAATTATCTTTACTTTGAAAAGCAAGATTCTACATGTGGACCTTCCTTGGCTAAATGTAACTAGTCTTTTCGAAATGTCCAAAATTGCATTCCTAGACAGGAAATTTTAGTTCAGACTTAATGTATTGCAAGGGGTAAGGAAGGCCAACATCGCCTTATATGTCTGTAGGAAAGCTGTAGGGTTGCAGCCTCTCCCCTAAAATCGCCCTCTATACATAGCATTAGTTCGCCAAATGCAACTGTACTGCACCGTAGTGTAGTGGACGGAAACTGATAAGCAATCCATCACTAGTCAATTAATGACGGTTCAGAGAACTTTTTGGCTAAGCATAAGCGGAGCTTTAAGGATTACCGCAACAAAGTCTCTACAAGTACTATCCTATCCTATCTGAGTTCATTAAACGATTTGGCCGATTCACAATCCTGCCGTACTTCCGTCTTAGAATATCCGCTTCTGCGGTATTTTGTTTAGTGGTGTGTATCAATGCATCACTGGAAATGGTACGAGGCCACCATATTCCTAGTATTCGTCGAAAACATTGATTTATAAATATTTGTATGTATATGTATATATGTATTTGTATACAGTCGGCTTAGCCCCACTTTATTATTCCCTTACAAGTTTTGTATCACTTCAAAAATAATTTCACACTGGTGTCAGGCACCGTCACTTGTTCTTTCTCAGTGTACCTACCACCTTTTATGAATCGACCCACTGTTGAACTCTACTTTATTTAAGTCTTAAGACAGTACAACTATCAAATCACTTTTTACTTCACAATTTCCATTGTTGTCACTCGGAAATGGATTTATTGGAAAACCAATTCGCCGGTGTGTAGCGTACTTACGTATTTACAGTTCTATGATGATCTATCTATCTTCTGTTGATTCATGTGATTTGTTTCTTCTTTTCAGTTTTCGTTTTTGTAACCATGTGTGGTGTTATGTCTTTAGCCAATTTTGCTACATTTCTCCTGAGAAATTTCACTTAATGCCTGTGCCTAGATGACCCAATATCGGTGGAAACATCAAAAGAGGCCTACAAACAAAAACCGAAGCAAGGAATAAAAAAAATAAACGCACTAATTTGAGGGGTCAACTCTATTGAGTGAACGAGGCAACATATGAACATGGATCAGTATATGGTCAGTATTTGCCTTTAAAATATTTTTTTGTTTAGCTTAACAACCTCAATAAATATGTTGGCAGCCACCAACCACACCAATGCCACTCAGAAACAATCTTGCCCTGAACGCGTCCCGTCTCGCCCAGATCTCGTCCACATCTCTTTTTCTTTCTTTCTGTGTAAAACATCAATAATAAATCAATAGATTCGCTTGTCGGTTGGCGTATTTCTGTGCGCCCGTACCAAACAGAGCAGCTGTTGCTGGTTCCTGATGCTACTGCTGCTGCGGCTGCGCCAGGAGTTGATGTTGCTGCCAAGCTACACATCTCGGTAATTTCATTTCATTGATCGTTGTTTCACCATAGCCACGGACACTAGAAGCAGCGACAGCAGCAGCAGCATTTGGGGTTACTTTGTTTGTGGCAAACATTTTCATTTGATCAACAACCGTAACAGTAAAAGTGCAATAAAGTGTAATTGAAATTTATTGTGTTGAAAGTGCATAAAATTGTTTGTTGTTACAAAATTATTTGAGCGCTTCATTCGGGGCAACACCATCTTGCTGAAACAACCACAACAACAAAAACAATAGCTCTAACCACAGCCAAGAACAACACAAAAAGGCAAATTCACTTTATTTGTAATTTACATCGATATTGATGGTCTTGTTATTGCAGCAGCAGTGTTGTTGTGATGTTTTGGTGAATTTTTTTGTTTTAGTTTTCTGGGTTTACCCCCAATTTTGGCATAACATAACTGTTAAGTAGATCGATCAATCCAAATATGGAATATAGCTGGCAGCTATTTAAAGGAATGAAATCTCGAGCAAAACAGCAATGAATCTTCGAACGACGATTGACTTTCAGTGATACATTTGTTTGGGCTACAATGATTTTCTTTTCAGTAAATCAAGACCCATCGGTCAATATTTACTCTGCCCTAAAAGAAAAATACATATCGACAAAACCCCCAATATGAAGTCCAGTTTTACAAAAAAAGATTCCCACAATATTCTGCAGATAGTTTTGCCACTTGTTTTATCAAATATATCTGTTTGAAGATTTAATTCTTTCACTTACCTGAGTTTCCTGATTGTTAATGGTTTCAAGTGAAAATTTATATCTAAAGATTAAGATTTTCATTTGGGCAACATTATATTTGGAAGATCGTGAGAAATTGCACATGCTCCAATTCGAAGATGTTGTAGAACGAACGGTTGTGAAAATGTGTTATGCCTGGGAAATGAAAGAAGGAGAATAAAGTAATAGAGGAAAATGCTGTCAGAATATCTACTTTGGGAAGGTGTTGATGCCAAAAATTAAATTGACCATTTGCTCCGCAAACATTTCTTTAATACTACACAGTAAAGAAAAGGCTAAAGCAGGGCATTGATACAGCACAGAAAGCTTGCATACAGTGAAAAAATAAATGTCGTAAAAATTAAATAAAATTTTTTGTTAAATAATGAAAAACCAGTAAGGAAAGGCTAAAGTCGGGCGGGGCCGACTATATAATACCCTACACCACTCTCGTAATATTGAATAACTCTGATATATAAATTTTGTAATTCATGTATAAATTGTTTACATAAATTTACTTTTGGGACATTTTATACTTAAATAATACCCTGTACCACAGTGTGGTGTAGGGTATAAAAACGATTGGATCTAAAGAGCCAAATCGGATGAAACGTATATATGGGAGCTAAATCTTAACCGATTTTCTTCAAATTCGGTAGTGTTGGTTCATTGATCAAGAAACTCTACCATTCTAAATTTCAAAACGATTGGATGTAAAATACAGCTTTTATAGGACTAAAGGGCCAAATCGGACGAAACATATATATTGCAGCTATAGCTAAATCTTAACCGATTTTCTTCAAATTCAGTAGTGTTGGTTCATGGATCAAGAAACTCTACCATTCTAAATTTCAAAATGATTGGATGTAAAATACAGTTTCTACAGGACTAAAGAGCAAAATCGGACGAAACATATATATGGGAGCTATAGCCAAATCTTAACCGATTTTCTTCAAATTCGGTAGAGTTGGTTCATGGATCAAGAAACTCTACCATTCTATATTTCAAAATGATTGGATGTAAAATACAGCTTCTTCAGGACTAAAGAGCAAAATCGGACGAAACATATATATGGGAGCTATAGCTAAATCTTAACCGATTTTCTTCAAATTCGGCAATGTCGGTTCATGGATCAAGAAACTCTACCATTCTAAATTTCAAAACGATTGGATGTAAAATACAGCTTTTATAGGACTAAAGGGCCAAATCGGACGAAATATATATATGAGAGCTATATCTAAATCTGAACCAATTTCAACCAAATTCAATAGCGATCTTAACAGCCGCGAAATACTCTAAAGTGCAAAATTTCAGAACGATCGGAGTGAAATTGCGACCTGTAGTCGACGAACAACTTTACATGGACAGACGGGCGGACGGACGGACGGACATCGTTAAATCGACTCAGCTAGTGATTCTGAGTCGATCGGTATACTTTAAGGTGGGTCTAGCTGTGCTATTTTCAGGTGTTACAAACATCTGCCGCGAAACAAACTTATAATACCCTGTACCACAGTGTGGTGTAGGTTATAATTACTTAATTTCAACTAAGTTATTTGATTCAAGGATATTATTTTCATTTCAATTAGTGGATCGTCCTTTCTCCTTAAAACCCTGGAGAGATTAATAGATAGTTACCTTAGGACTAAAATTGATCACATGCTACTGTCCACTCAATAGCATGCTTACAGCTTTATTGAAGGATCCCTCTTCGTTAAGGCATGTATTATGGTTGATTTCATAGATATATTCAGTAACATAAATCCAGCCGCTATAGTTGGGGGTTTATAAACACTGGGGGTTAGAGGTGGCAAACTATCGATAGTGGCGCTATCGGATAGTTTCGATAGTTTTAAAAAAGCCATCGATATATTGATTCTCAACTATCAAATCATAACAAAAATATCGATATATCGATGATACTATCGTGATACTGTCGAATTGAATTTTAATAGTCCTCACAGAAAAGCCTTTATAGTTAAATAAATAATTAAATTTGTTTAAAAAAACTAAACAACTTTTTATTTTCATTTCATTTTTAAAATGAGATCAATAGATATTTTTGTTCATAAAAACAACATATCTAAATTTTTTTAATTTCGTGCGCCTGTCCAAAGTTAATTGTCCAGTTTTGCTGAACATTATTTCTTGATAGGGCTAAACCCAGTTCTATACTCAATTATTGTAGACTTTGCCTGTTGTTAATTGTCTAGAAGACTTGGCGTGTTTCCACTTGTTATACCCTCACTTTAGTGATACGTCTCATTTGCTACGGGCCAAAAGTGTAACACATCGAAGGAGTTATCTAAGACCCTAAGTATGTTCGGCGGATATTCGTTTTGGGTCATTTTATGTCGAATGAGAAATGTCCGTCCGTCCGCCTGTCTGTCTGCTGGCTGGTGCGCACGATAACTCTTGAAAGGAGTAACCGATTGACTTCAAATTTGGTACACGGTAATATATTTTTCTATCTCCGGCTAAGTTCGAAGATGGGCCATATTGGTCATTCTGGTGTCTCCCACACAAAGGGATAATTTTTAGTGAAATATTGTTTTTGTAGCGCATATAGTTCGGTAAAAAATTGGCATTATTGTACAGCCCCTTTGGTACCTCCCATACAAATGGACAATTTTATACCAAAAGTTAACGACTTATAACTTTAATACCAGTGCATACAAATACTTGAAATTTTGTACAGTGTAATGCTGTTATAGTGCCTACAGTCCTGTGAAAAGTGGGAGTTATCACCACGCCCCTTTTTGTAACTCCCACACAAAATGACCAAATCATACCAAAATTGAATAGCTCGTAACGTTGATATTCCAGTGCTCATAAACGCTTATAGTTCGGAATAGTGCAATGTAGTTAAAGCAAATACTGTTTACCGAAAAAAGGTGTATTTGTTAAACCCCTTCTGGTACCTCCCACACAAATTGACAGATTAATTAGTGTAATGTTATTAATTAGTGTAAATTTTATATATGTATAGAGGGTATATCTTAGTCGGTTTACCCGACAGAATCTTTCTTATTTTGTTTTTTGTGATTTTGGCACGTTAGGCTTTTGCTGTTTTTGTCGGAACTTAATGAAAAAGGCGTCCGAACCGCATTTGCTGTATCTTTTGTTGGCTTGATCATCTGTGTGTTTGTTTACATTTGTGAACTTGCTGGACAGTTTAATTTTACAATCATAGTGGCGGATCATTTCGGATTCACTATCGATAGTGACCAAAAATATCGATAGTTTTAAAATATTAAATTTCTTAGCAGAAAACAATGGATGGTCACAAAAAAATTAAACTATCGGTAGTGCCATCGATAGTTTTCCACCTCTACTGGGGGTTGATAGCAGTATACGAGGTATGTTCAAAAAATATCGCGAATTTTTAATTTCCGCTGGCTACGTGTATTTGATTTTTAATATTTTTGTAGCGTTATGTTGGTACTCATGTCCCTTACTTATGCTGACAAGGTCGGCCATTTTGAATGTTTAGTTAATTTTTGACCGCTGTTGTGCTTGGATGTGTTTTAACTTGTCTTCGATTTTTATCTATTTCAGAAAATGGATCAAATTTTTTTCTGCATGAAAATTTGTGTGAAAAACAAAATAAAGTGCGCTGACGCATTCCGAATGATGTCTGTGGCATATGGTGAAGCTACCTTGGACCAAAGCAATGTTTATCGGTGGTACAAAATGTTCTTAGAGGGCCGAGAAGATGCGAAGGACGAACAGCGTGCCGGACGCCCGAGCACGTCAACAACAGACGAAAACATCACAATTTTCTTTGATTGCAGGGACGTGGTGCTTTGTGAGTTCTTGCCACAGGGTAGAACGGTCAATATAGAATATTACCTGCAAGTTGTGCGCAAATAGCGCGAAGCAATCCACCAAAAACGCCCGGATTTGTGGAAGGACGAAAACTGGCTTTGCACCATGATAACGCCCCTGCACACACATCGTTGCTTGTGCGCGAATAGTTGGCCAAAGTAATGGTGCCGCAGCCACCGTATTCCCCTGACCTAGCCCCCTGTGACTATTTTTTGTTACCAAAACTGAAAAGGCCGATGAAAGGACGACGCTACGCCACGATTGAGGAGATAAAGACGGCATCGAAGGATGAGCTGAACAAGATCACAAAAAATGATTATTTGAAGTGCTTCGAGGATTGGAAAAAACTTTTGGCAGAAGTGTACACGCAAAGAAAGGAATTCGTTTCTGCGAAACGAAATGTTAGACAACTATAATTCTCGTTTGCAGGAACTGAAATTTCGTTTGTTGTTACAGAAACTTATTTTGCGTAAACAATTGTTTGTTCTGACCAAAAGATATTTCAGTCGGCGTAAACGAGAATTGTAGTTGTCTAATATTTCGTTTTGCAGAAACGAATTTTTTCTTTGCGTGTATTATATCCGAGGGGAATTACTTTGAAGGGGACAAAATAGATATTCATGAATAAATAAATACTTTTTGAAAAAATACAATATTTTTTGAACCTACGCAGGTTCACGTGGGCTCGTACGTAGGTTCATTCATAACCTTGTTATTAAGAGACGCATTTCAGCTAGCTTAGTTTCAATTTACCTCAATAGATTTGGAGCAGGGGAACGTCCCAAGGGTGTGTTCTGTCTCCTCTGCTATGGAATCTCTTCATGGACAATATTTTGCTTTCTCTGGAGATGATGGGTGTCAGAGTTGGGTGCCAGAGTTGTTGCCTGCATATACAGATGACGTGGCAATAGCTGTTAGAGGGAAATTTCTGGATACTCTCAGAGACAGTCTACAGCAGGTACCACATGTTACACCTGTCTCCTTGTGAGTATTGCAGTTCCCTTCTCTGAAAGCGTAAAATAGTTAGGCATTTTACTGCACAAAAAGTTGTACTTCAAACTCAACATTTTGGAAAAGAGCAAAAAAGGCTGTGATAGCGCTATGTACCTGCAAAAGGGCAATAGGAAAACGCTGGGGTCTGAACCGGCGCATAGTTTATTGGTTGTATACAGCAGTAGTCAGGCCGATAATGCTGTACGGCATTGTCGTCTGGAGGACAGCTCTGCAGAAATCCACCTTTTCAAGAAGGTTTGTTCATTCTGTCGCTTGTAACTTTTTTTTAATAATTTATAAATAAGTTTGTAATAAAAAGATAGTAATAAAAAGAAAATGCAATATAATTTTTTAATAATTTTATCGTAAAGCTTGATCGACCATGAATAAAATGAGCCTATTCCGAAGTAAATCGCTGCATAATTTTAAAAGTTGTAGGTATACGTTTTTGATAGTTGTTTTGATAAAAAATCTTAAAAGATAGATCCCATTATTCACCACTTTCAAACTCGCTAAAAAAGGGCGTAGAACATGTCTTTAAAATTTCCAAAAATCAATTGATGTAATCATTTTTTAAATCAAATCTAACATATTAAAATTGTAAAAACTTTAGAAATTATTGTGGTGTGTTACCAGACAGCTTTTATTTTTTGAAAGTACATAACAATACCTTAAGAACAAGGTACAGTAGATAAAAATCGGTCAGGTATTTCAGGAGTTACAAGCGACTGAATAAACAAACAATTTTGAAAAAATCGTAATTCAGCCATCATTAAATTGCTCATAACTTTTGAACAAAATTGTTTTATTATTCCCTCACCTTAGAGAGGAGGGTATATATCATTTGCTACGAGCCAAAAGTGTAATACATCGAAGGAAAGACCTAAGACCACAGGTATGTTGGCGGAACTTCGATTTGGTAATTTTGAGTCATTTGAACAATATCCGTCCGTCTGTCTGTCTGCTGACTGGTGCGCACGATAGCTCTCGAAAGGATTAACCGATTGACTTAAATTTTGGTATGCGGTAATATTTTTCTCTATCTCCGGCTAAGCCGCCAAATGGACCATTTTGCACCAAAGGGTACAGCTTATAACTTTAATAATAGTGCATACAAATACTTGAAATTGTGTGCAGTGTAATGCTTTTATTATACCTAGAATGCAGACTAAGGTGGGCATTATTGGCACGCCATTTTGGTACCTCCCACACAAATGGACCATTCTGCACCAAAAGTTAACAGCTTATAACTTTAATATCTGTGCATACAAATACTTGAAATTTTTGAAGAGAAGTATTCAATCGAAGCAATCAAAGCTTGTGATGTCAAAAATCGAACCGTATCGTACTCATATTTGTTCTAAACAAATCTTTGTTTGCGTCCTAACAATTTTCATTTGGGACTATTATTTATGACACTAATATTTATATGCATTTAAATATTCAGAAAATATATCAATACCTTAATTTGAAGACATGTTTTATGCTTTTCAGTAATTTAACGTTCATTTTTCAAAAATGTTAAATGTTAGTAAAATTCCTTTATAATCGGAATAATATAAATTAAAACAAATGCTATTACTACGTATGCATTTTTACATTGTAAAGTATATTCAATAAAAATTGAAATTCGAAAAATCTGCAACGTTTTGTAAAAACTTTTTCAAACAAATTGTATTTGGAGAACGTCCTGAACAATAATTTTTTTGCATACAAATGCATATTTTATTTGAGAAAATTTGTCTGCAAATATATTTTATTGTAATATAGTAATATATGCGTTCCAAATAAATTTTATTGATTTTCAAATAAAATTTATTTGGTCAGAAATATATAATATTTTGAAAATTTGTGATCCAAATATATTTTCCTTCGATTCAAACATATAAAAGGGAGATTTTGCCCCTTGTAGTAGATTCCTTAATTTATATACAGATGGTTCCAAACTTAATAACCAAGTGGGCTTTGGTGTCTTTTCTGAGGAACTTGAGCTATCACTTTCAAAATACTGTCTGATCACTGTAGTTTTTACCAGGCAGAAATCTTAGCTATATAGCTAGGTAGCGAAATGGCTGAAAATTAATGTTCTGACGAAAGTCGGTATAAATATTTTTTCTGAAAGTCAGGCTGCTACCAAGTCCTTGAAAATTAAAAACTGCCGAATTAAAAAACTGCCCTCTACTGTCCCAGATATCTTAACAAGATGGCTGAACAGTTCAATATTCACCTGATATTGGTGCCGGGCCACAGAAACATACGAGGGAACTGCAAGGCAGATGAATTTGCAAGACTACGAGTTACCTTAAGCACTCCAATATGTGGGAATGCCTCTAGCAACCTGCAAGCTCTTCTTTAGAGATAATGCACTTGCGGCAACAAATGACAGGTGGTCACGAGTGAGGAACTGCATACATTACATTCTGATGTGGCCCGGCCTTAACTCAAAACGCACCAAATCACTGATGTCGTTGTCGAGAAAGGGCGTTTCACTTATAGTGTCTGTCATGACGGATCACTGTCTTATTGGACGACACGTAGAGAGATTGAAGGTCTTCCATAATGACTTTAGCAGAAATTGTGGAGGCGAAGAGAAGGAGGAATTACTTATTACTTTGAAGAGTTAGCTAACTTGGCTGACGTTAGAATCCGCCAACTTTTGAGCTTTTCAAAGCAATCAAATTGGTTCAAAGGGAAGGGCTAGGGATAACTTATGTTTTACCTTGCGTCCCTATGGTAACACAATAGACTTTATAATCTAAGTGAGTCTGTTTTACAGACTCCCATTCCTAACATAACCTAACATAAGGGACAATTATTAATAAAGTAAACATTTCAATAAATTCACCGCAATTTTACTTAGAATTATATACACTTCCTTTTATTAGATTTATTGAATGTTTTCACATTCGAATTGTTCCATTTCACACGTTTAAAGTATGCCTTTTATTCACGGTATGTTTTTATTTGCGGTACGTTATTTTCATATCATTGTATTTACAACCATATTTCCTTGGAAAGAATGTAATTTTCGTTCATAAACTTTAAGACAAATGACTTTGTTTTAATTATTTTCTTCTTGTGGTCTGAACTGTCCTTTTACCATACAACAATCCTGGATATACTAGCATAAAACTTCAGTTTTTTATCTCTTGAAGGAGCTTCTGTGTCAAGTGGTTGAAAAACCACATATTGGTTTATCTGTCCACCAAGTTTTAAGAAAATCGGTAAACTCCGTATAGTCATCAACATTTTCAGTATAATCTAGTGAGAAAAATCTGTCTAACTCCACTTAAAAATAATGTAAGCGATATGCAATTTATTGAACCCTATACAGATTTTGTAAAAATAATTTATAATTTAAATTTTATGATCTCAATAGGTGTATGGATAACTATAAATTGCATCTAACAATTAGACTGTTGATGTTGTTCTTGTTGCTGCTGCAGTTGCTCCTGCTCCAGCTTCTGTCTTGATGCTGTTTGTTTGTTGCTATAGCCTTTTAAAATTCTCCAAGATATACTTCACTTATGTTTTACAAGGATATCTCTATGCAAAAGTCTTTATATGGTATTGTTTATGTAAGTGTGTGTGTGTAATTATGTGGATATGTGTTTGTACGTTTTTCTAAAAATTTACTTAAAGAACAGGCCAATTGGGTTATCTACTCCTTGGAACAGGGCCAGTTGGATTATCTACTCCTTAGTAGAGTACCAATTGGGTTATTTACTCCATAGTAGATATCCAGTTGGGTAATCTACTCCATAGTAGAGGACCAGTTGGGTTATCTACTCATTAGTAGAGGACCAATTGGGCTTTAGTAGAGACATAGTTGGGTTATCTGTTCATTACTAGTACGGTTAGTTAAGGACCACTTGGGTTATCTACTCCTTAGAATAGGACCAGTTGGGTTATCTACTCCTTAGAATAGGACCAGTTGGGTTATCTACTCCTACTCCCTAGTAGAGGACCAGTTTGGTTATCTACTATTCAATACCCTTGTTGGAGCAGAATAAGAACAGATATAGTGAAATGATTACCTTAAAATTCGCAATTTTCATTCTTGGATTTTCTTTCTAAAGCAGTATTTATTC
The DNA here is from genome assembly GCA_963930755.1 of Eudasyphora cyanicolor. NCBI lineage: Eukaryota > Metazoa > Arthropoda > Insecta > Diptera > Muscidae > Eudasyphora > Eudasyphora cyanicolor. The sequence continues at coordinate 212,891,717 of OZ005737.1, forward strand.
GTGGGCAAGATACTTCTCTACAAAATTTCATATTTATCGGATGAAAATAAGGGACCAAATAACTTCTTGCACATTTTCATAACGATCTGATTTTAATACAACATATGCTTTATTTAAGTATGTCATGAACTTGGTTTAAGAGCAACGTTTACTCGATTTACTACAAGTAACCGATTTAAAGATGTTTCATATCCTAAATTAAAGGACAAGACCTGCTTATTTGATTGCAAATTTCTTCGGTGCCAAATCAAAGACAAAATCATAAAAGTTATGATTATTTCATTAATTTTCAATTCGCTTTTTTCAGTGTGCATAAAACTATTTCGCTTCTCTTAAACATTTTGAGATAGGCGGTCCTTAGAATAGGACCAGTTGGGTTATCTACTCCTACTCCCTAGTAGAGGACCAGTTTGGTTATCTACTATTCAATACCCTTGTTGGAGCAGAATAAGAACAGATATAGTGAAATGATTACCTTAAAATTCGCAATTTTCATTCTTGGATTTTCTTTCTAAAGCAGTATTTATTCGTGGGCAAGATACTTCTCTACAAAATTTCATATTTATCGGATGAAAATAAGGGACCAAATAACTTCTTGCACATTTTCATAACGATCTGATTTTAATACAACATATGCTTTATTTAAGTATGTCATGAACTTGGTTTAAGAGCAACGTTTACTCGATTTACTACAAGTAACCGATTTAAAGATGTTTCATATCCTAAATTAAAGGACAAGACCTGCTTATTTGATTGCAAATTTCTTCGGTGCCAAATCAAAGACAAAATCATAAAAGTTATGATTATTTCATTAATTTTCAATTCGCTTTTTTCAGTGTGCATAAAACTATTTCGCTTCTCTTAAACATTTTGAGATAGGCGATTGTTCCAGAAAACCACAGATATGACACAATGATACCAAAATGGAAGGAACTTATATATTGGACTATATCTAAATGTGAACAGATTTTCATAAAAATGTACAGTGTTTATTCTCGGGTATTGAAGACGGACGATGTTATAGTGAAAAGGTGCAAAATCGGGATAGAGGCATATATGGGGGCTATATCTAAATCTGAACAGATTTTCTTCAAATTCGGCAGCGTTCGTATTTCGATGAAGAGACTTCAATATCCCAAGTTCCAAAATTATTGTTTGTAAAATACAGTTTCTAACCGATTTTAACCAATGTCTACAAAATTACCTCTATCAAATTTCGTAATGATAGAGAGTCTGTAACGAGTAGATGGCAAATAGGAATGGACATGTAAATGGGATTTATATTTACCCGAACCGCTGAAATTCGGCATCGGGTTCAAAATATTTCTTTGTGTCGAATTTTGTACACATCGGTAGAAAAATTTGACTTCTACAGCTCTTCGATATTAGATCGGTGGTAAATATATATGGGGGTTATATCTAAATCTGCACCGATTTTAACCAAAATCAATGGTCATCGACCCTGGCGTGAAATAGTGCGTTGTGTCAAACTCCATCAAGATCGAAGAAAAATTGCGACCTGTTCTTTGTAGACAACGAATCTGCTTGTTACTCTGACTCGATCGGTATACCTTAAGGTGGAGCTATCTCCAATATTTTTGGGTGTTACAAAAATAAAAGCAAACTTGCGGTGGTCATCACCGTCTTTAATAAAATACGGTCAAACGCACTAAACAGTGCATTTTGACAGGCGCATTAACAGCTCTTGAAAAGCCTCTGGCTGATCATCGGGCCAAATTCGCCAATTCTGTTAATTGACGTACACAATTTTTCTATAGAAAACTTAAATACTATCTAAAACAAATCGAAAAGTATTCGAATAACGGGTTTGTTTACATTTTTTGACGTCGCTAACATATTAATTTACCTCAAATAATTTGTGAGCTGTAGAAATTACAATGGAATTGAAAAAAATTAAAGAAAAAGTTGTACACAAATGATCTTTTTCTGCATACTACTCCAGCAAAATTGGACGTGGTGAAGTATCTTCTGTGGTGGTTCAAATCTTTTCAAAACGATCGCCTTGAGTGGAAGCTGCGATTTCAATTCTTCATCGCCGTCTTGTATGTATATGTTGATATTCTCTCATTTTGTAAACATAACACCATATATTGCAGAATATAAACGTGAAGACACCAGGGATAAAAAGACAAACACCGCTGTCGAGGTTGAACATTATGCGAAACAAACCATACCAAAGTCTGTCACTGCTACAGCTTCATTGGTACCCTGAGAACAACTGATCGAGATATAAATGCAAAAATTAAATAAACGAACTACAATTGGCCCTGGAACGCTGTGAAGAACAAAAGAAAGACCTGCATGTTAAGTCCGATAAACTAATGAAGCAACTAAAGGTTAACCGACAAACTACATACAGTATTCCGCAGTTTCTTCCATAGAATTCATTCCAAGGAATTCCATGTTTTGTGACCTGGATGCCGCCTGGAAGAAACAATCTAAACAGCAAGAACATTTCAGTGAAAGTTGCCCAAGACGTGTAGACTTCGGGCAACGAACGCATGCATGAAAGTGCGTCAAGACATGGCTTACATTGGAGATACAAGATACCTGGATGCCGCCTGGAAGAAACAATCTAAACAGCAAGAACATTTCAGTGAAAGTTGCCCAAGACGTGTAGACTTCGGGCAACGAACGCATGCATGAAAGTGCGTCAAGACATGGCTTACATTGGAGATACAAGATACTAGACGACGGGTAGAACAATCCACGGAGGCCACGTCGAGCAACGATGTAACTCGGCTAAATTATCTTAAAATGTATCTGTAAAACCTTCAGAAGTTCTACAACAATGTCCTGGACACCGACAAAAAAACTGTGCTTAGATTTTCACACTCCAGCTGATGGTTTGTTACAATCTCAGGCCAATTAACTACGCCTACAAGCTGCTTTTGTTTTTATTGTTTTCATACTTCACTGAAATTATTTTTTCCTATAATTATAATAATAGCATTTCAGTGCACGGGGCAAAATCGCCTTTTTTGATATGTTTGAATCGAAAGAAAATATACTTGGAACACAAATTTTTAAATATTATATATTTTCGAGCAAATAAATTTTATTTGAAAATCAATAAAATGTATTTAGAACCCATATGTTAATATATTAGAATAAAATATATTTGCGAACTGAGTTTCTCAAATAAAATATTTGTTTAAATACGAATAAAATTATTGTTTATGAATATTTCCAAATATATTTTATTAAAAAAAGATTTTCAAAACTTTGCTGAATTTTTCGAATATTAGTTTTAATTTTTTCCTTTTCGAATTATGCATTCCTATTAAAAATGGCATACTTAGCATTAACTTCTATTTGAATTATAAAGAAATTTTACTAACATTAAAAATTTCAAAAATTACGTTTCAATTGCTGTAAACTTAAAACAATTAAAGAATTCACGCAAAAAGATCTTTGTTTGGGAAATATCATATCCAAATAAAAACCAGTAAGGAAAGGCAGAAAGTCGGGCGGGGCCGACTATATAATACCCCACACCTCCCTAACAATGCGATAAGGTCATTGCCATAATAATTTGGAATGATTGGTAAATGGGTAGAAACATATTATCTAATTCTGAAACGATAATCGCTAAATTAAGCAATATTCGTTCCTACACGCTGAAAAATAATCGCTTCTGTAGTATATTGTCCCAAACATATTCGGCTTGAAATATACATATGTTAAGGGTACACACCAAATATGTAATATTTGACACACATAAATATTGTATGTTTGGGAGGATATTGTTCAAAACAAAAATATATATTTGTTATTTGGAAATAGTATTTCCGAAACAAAGATTAATTTGTAATTATTTATTTTTTTTTTCAATGTAATAATGTCTTAACTTAAAGACAAGTTTTCTGTTTTTCAGATGTTCAAAGAGCATTTTTTATAAATTTTATATGTTTGTAAAATTTTATTAAATTTAAATCTAATGTAATAATCTTTCGTAAATATAAGTTGCATTGATGGATTGACAAAAAGTGATGAATTGGAATATTTATAAATTAAATGACATTTTTGGCTATACATTTTAACACGAAAACTAGGAAAAACAAACTAATATTCGAACAAGGCAGCAAAGTTTTAAAAATCTTCTTAAAAAAAATATATTTGGAAAACTTCTTAAACAATAACTTTGTTTGTGTGTGAACACATATTTTATTTGTGAAATTCGGTTTGCAAATAAATTATGTTCTAATATATTAATACATGCGTTCCAAACAAAATTTCTTGATTTTCAAATAAAATTTATTTGTTAACAAATATATAATATTTAAAAAAATCGTTTCCAAGTATATTTTCTTTCAATTCAAACATATCAAAAATGACGATTTTCCTCCGTGTAAATTGAGAAACATCTTTCTGGAAAATTTTAATGATCGGAAGTAAAATACAACTTCTATAGCGGTTTGATACCAAATCAGGAGGAACAATCAATATAAATCTGAACCGATCTTCCCTGAATACTCATTCATGTAAAAAGACCTCCTTCTGTCGAATACAGTCTCTACAGCGCCTACATGTCAAATCGGGGGTAACGTATATATGGGGGCTATATCTAAATCTGAACCGATTTTCTCCAAATTTAGCAGTATTCCTTTATGTAATAAGAAACCTCTTTCTGCCAAATTTCGCACTGATCGGATATAAAATAACATTTTTACAGCGCTTATATGTCAAATCGGGGGTAATGTATATATGGGGGCTATATCTAAATCTGAACCGATTTCTTCCAAATTTAACAGAGTTCATTCATGTAATAAGAAACCTTTTCCTGCCGAATTTCATACTGATCGGGTATAAAATAAAGTTTTTACAGCGCTTACATGTCAAATCGGGGCTAACATATATATGGGGGCTATATCTAAATCTGAACCGATTTTAACCAAATTCAACAGGGATCGTCCTTGGGCCGAAAATAAGATATGTGTAAAGTTTCGTCTAGATCGGACCATAATTGCGACCTGTACTTTGATTACAAGAATACATGCACAGACGGACAGACAGACAGACAGACAGACGGACATAGCTAAATCGACTCAGAAAGTGATTCTAAGTCGATCGGTATAATAAACGATGGGTCTATTTCTTCTCCTTTTGGGTGTTACAAACAAATGCACAAAGTTATAATACCCTGTACCACAGTGTGGTGTAGGGTATAAATATTAGGATATAAACATTGTTTTGTTTAGAACAATATCCTCCCAAACATATAATATTCGTATTTGTCAAATATTATATATTTGGAGTGCACCCTAAAAATATTTATGTTTCAAGCAGAATATGTTTGGGACAATATACTACAGAGGCGATTTTTTTTCAGCGTGTGCACAATACACAAAAATAAATAAATACATTAGACGTAAAAATGACAATCTCACTTATTGTAGGTTTATAGAAGGGCATATCTTACAATAAAATTTTGCAATTAAACAAACTTTTATTAAAGGCTTATAACGCTTTTAAACGTTTTTGAATACTCATTTATGAAAAATACTCTATAATCCGTTTATAAAACTGTTGCAAGTTTTTTTTGAATACGACTGCTAATGACTAATTCATATTGTCTTAAATTTAAAATATGTTTTCCGATGTTTGTGCTACCATTTCTATACACATTGTTAATATATACATTTAGCTTAAAATGATTGAAAGAACATTTATGTTGCTTAATTTAAGTTCAACTATCCAATTGTATATAATATCCTCAAATAATTCCAATTTATCTTCTATTACATATTTTCACACACCAACTTTACAGTAAAAAAAACTATAATTTCACCCATATTTCTCTTGTTTTTTTTCCTAGTGAAGAAATAAATAAATTATGAACCCTATAAGTGTCATCATTTGCAACACCAAAAATGTTTTAGCTGATTCAGCAAAAAAGGAAATAAAATGAGGCAAACCAGACCGCAATTTGGTTTGCTGTTTTTGGTGTAAAATATTGATAAAATAGCAAAATTTAATGGTGCCTCTATTTGCCGGGTAATTTGTTACAACAATTCATAATTTATTTCTTCCACCACATTTGGCAAACTGCCTCTAGTGCCTCCAGTGTCAGCCAACGAAAACAACCAGCCAACAAACGACCCGACAACCAAACGACCAGTCAGCCAGCCATTCAGTCAGAGCCATGAGCCGCCAAGAACAGGGACAAGCTCTCTACCCGTGACTGTAATGGACTTCAACTTGACTTTAGTTCTTAATTCTGGGTCAAAGAGACATAGAAAAGTGTAACGTGTGTTGTTCTTTCTGTTGCCATTGTTGGCGGCTGATGTTGTTGCCGGTCGCTGTCTGTCCCTCCGTCCGTCCGTCTGTCTTTTGTTGTTATTGTTGGCGTTGTTGCGGCTAAATCAAGCAGAAAAAATAGACAATACTACACGAATTACTTACTATTGGAATCGTAATAAAAGCGACAACAAAGCCGACTATTTTTTCATACTACATACGACATAGAACTCAGATTTCATCGAAATGGAAAGGGTCAAAATTACACATTAGTCTCTTTTACTCCTCAAGTTCAATCATTACATATCAATTTAAGAGTCCACTTTTACCGATTCGTATAAAATTTGGTACAAAACTCGACATTTGTGCTGCAAAATCGAAGTTTGTACATACGCAAGTATATGACATATCTGAAATTGGTTACATACATTAATATTTTATAAGGAAATGTGAAAGTCCGGTTAAGTTGGTGTATAACATGTCACTCAAACTTCCATAAGTTTAAATTTGTTTAGAATAATTCAATATTTAAGTAAAATTTAAATAAAACAAGTAAAAAGTTCAGTCGGCTAAACCGACTTATGAATTCCCTCACCCCGAATCCCAAAAAATATTAGTAAATTTGTTAATTTTTTTGTTTTAATTAAATTATTATCAATTTCAATTGCATTTAATAACTTAAAAGTATGTCCTGGTATTAAAGTTGAAAGCTGTTTACTTTTGGTACAAAATGGCCAATTTCTGTGGGAGGAACCAAAAGGTGCATCCCAATGACGGTCACTTTTCTCTGGACTCTAGGTACTGTACGAAATTTCAAGTATTTATATGCACTGGTATTAATGTTAAAAGCTGTTAACTTTTGGTACAAAAAGGTCAATTTGTGTGGGAGGTACCAAAAGGGGTGTGCCAATTACGGCCACTTTTCTCTAGACTCTAGGTACTATAAAAGCATTACACTGTACGAAATTTCAAGTATTTGTATGTACTTGTATTAAAGTTATGTGCCGGTAACTTTTGGTACAAAATGGTCCATTTGTGTGGGAGGAACCAAAAGGAGCGTGGCAATAATGCCCATTTTTACTGTGTTTTAGGTACTATTACACCATTACACTGTACAAAATTCCGGCTGACGACATGATGTCATAGCCGTAAATCTTTATTTCAATCAATTTAACTCGTATTAAATCTTATTATTAATACATTTTTAATATAATAAAATTTATGTATTTATTTATTTAAATACTTTTCTTTATCGTATTAAGCGTGGAAATAATTATATAAAACAAGAAAATAATAATAAATAAAGATACTACTACTACTGTACAAAATTCCAAGTCTTTGTATGCACTGGTAATAAAGTTAAAAGCTTTTAACTTTTGGTTGAAAATTTTCCATTTGTGTGGGAGGTACCAAAAGGGGCGTGACAACTTCGCCCATTTTTCTCGAGGTAATAGTGAATACTAAACTAATACTATGTGTAGAATTTCAGAGGGTTCAAATAAGTAGTATAGAAGTTATTAAATAATCAATACTTCACTAAATGTTTGTGGGGGAGGTACTAGAAAGAGTGGACCAATATGGACCATCTTCGAACTTAGCCGGAGATAGAAGAAAATATTACTACATAGCAAATTTGAAGTCCATCGGTTACTCCATTCGAGAGTTATCGTGCGCACAAGCCAGCAGTCAGACATACAGACAGACAGACGGACGGACGGACATTGCTCATTCTACTTAAAATGACCCAAACGGATATCCGCCGAACACACTTAGTGTCTTTGGTCACTCCTTCGATGTGTTACACTTTTGGCTCGTAGCAAATGATGCATTTTCACCTTGTGACATATCCAAGTACTTATCTAAAATAATCCTTCAGTACCAGACCCCTAAATGTCGTACACAAAATTAGTTACATTTGAAAACAATTAAATGTTTAATGACTGAATGACTCTTTAATTACCGAACTTCGAGAACTGGTCACTACTGATCCCTACTAGTCTCTACTGGTCCCTACTACTCCCTACTGGTACCTAATAGTCCCATACTAAGAAATAGATAACCCACCTGGTCGTCAACTAATTACTAGTTACTAAGGAATAGATAACCCAACTAAGGAGTAAATAATCCAACTTGTCATTTACCAAGGAGAAGATAACCCAAATGATCCCCTACTAAGGAATAGATAACCCAACAAGTCTTCCAATAAGGATTAGATAACCCAACTGGTATTCTACTAACGAGTAGAAAGGGTATGTGGGTATCACAACACACAACCAAGAAGTAGATAACGTAAATGGCGGCATAATAAGGAGTAAATAATACAACCGGCCCCCGCTAAGGAGTAGATAAACCAACTGGTCGTCTCCTAAGTAGTAGAACAGGTCGCCTCCTAAATAGTAGATAAACCAACTGATCCTCTAATAAGGATTAGATAAACCAACTGGCTCTCTACCAAGGATTAGATAACTAAACTGGTATTATACTAAGGACTAGATAACACAACTGGTCGCTTAAAAAGGAGTATATAACAAAACTTATCGTCTAGTAATGAGTAGATAACCAAACTGGTCGTCTACTAATGAGTAGATAACTCAACTGTTCGTCGTATAAGTAGTAGATAACTTAGTTGATCGTCTCCTGAGTAGTATATAGCCCAAAAAAGTCGTCTCCTAAGTAGTAGATTACTCATCTTGGACCTCTATTAAGGATTAAATGACCCAACTAATCCTCCACTACGGAGTATATAAGTCAACTCGACGTTTAATAACACTATGCAACAAAATTGTTGTTCAAGGAAACTAGATGTCACAAACACGAAAAAAATATTAAAAAAAATTTTTATGGTAAATTTTTTTAAGATTCCAGCTTTCATGGAATCTTGGACCATAATTTTTCAAGTATAAGCGTGATTGAGCCGTGTTATGCCTCACATTAAAGGGAATTATTAGGGCTACATATAGTGCAAATATCGCTTTCACGTAGAATCTTTGGTTTAGTAACAGTCAACAATATGAGAATTTTTTTTTTAAAAAACTTCAAATGGACAGTGTTTTCTTCTTTAGCATGGCTTTTTAAAAATTTAATAAAATAATTTTTTCGATTTTTTTTCTATTTTTTATGTTTTTTTTTTTGTCCCAGGATTTTTTTTTTTAAATCTACTTTTTCCAATTTGTTTAATGACTGATACTAAACCACCAAACCACCACCAATTTAACGCATAAGTCGACCTGATCGGGCATATACTCCAAAAATTAATAATAATTTTTAAATAAAAAAATTAAAAAAAATCGTATCCATAAAAAAATTTTTGGTTTTGATTTTATATAACAGTACGCCACAATCTATACAAAAAAATACTTTTTAGGTCTAGGACACAAAAAAAAATTTTTTTGTTGCGTATTTACTTCCTCTCTACGAAGTAGATAACACAACTGGTATCCTTCTAAGTAGTAGGTAATCCAACTACTAATTATTAGATAACCCAACTAGTTCTCTACTAAGGAGTAAATAACCCAACTAATTATTTCCTTAGTAATAGATAACGCAACTGTTATCTATCAACTGTTCCATACTAAGGAGTAGATAAATCAACTGGTCGTCTCCTAAGTAGTAGATAACTCAACTGGTCCAATAATAAAATAATCCAACTGGTCCCCTACTAAGGAGTATGTAACCGAAATCGTCGTTTAATAAGGAGTACATAACCCAATGTGTCGTCAAATAATAGTAGATAACCTCTACAAAGAGTATATAACTTTCCTGGTGATCTGCTAAGAAGGAGATACCCAAACTAGTCCTCTACTAAGGAGTAAAAACCCAAATTTTAATTTCCTTAGTATTAGATAACCCAACAGTCCATACTCAAGAGTAAATAAAAAACTGGTCGTCTCCTAAGTAGAAGATAGAAGGCTACTTAGAAGCCTTCTAAGTAATATAACCCAAGTGGTCGTTTCTCAACTGGCATTCTACTAATTAGATAACCTCACTCGACGTTTAGTAAGGAGTAGATAACCCAACTAAGAGTAGATAACCAAACTTGCCCTCTACAAAGAAGTAGATAACCAAACACGTCGAACAAACAAGAGTAGATAACCAAACTGGCCCTCTACAAAGAAGTAGATAACCAAACACGTCGACTCCTAAGTACGAGTATATGATAACACAGCAGGTCGTCTTTTAAGTAGTATATAATCCAACTGATCCTCTACTAATAAGTCGATATCCCACTTGGTTCTCAACTAAAGAATATATATCAAATTGGTCGATAACTAAGGAGTATTTAAACCATCATGTCGTATAATAAGGAGCAGATAACCAAATTTGTCACCAGCTAAGAATAGACATCCAAACTTGTTCTATACTACGGAGTAGAGAGCTAAACTGATTATCTACTAGGGAGTAGATAACGCAACTTATCGTCTCCTAATCCAACTGGTCCCCTACTAAGTAGTAGATAACCCAACTGTTCATTTAATAAGGATTAGATAACCCAAGTTGCCGTCAATTTAAAGTAGATAATCCTACTGGTCGTCTAATAATCAGTAGATATCCTAAGTAGTTGATAACCACACTGGTCCTCTTTTAAGGATTATATAACCCAACTGGTCTTCTACTAAGGTTAATAAGGAGTAGATAACCCAATTTTTCGTTAACTGAGAGTAGGTAACCAAGATGGCCCTATAATAATCCAGTTGGTGACTTACCATTTAACCGTCACTTTTTGAAACATATCAATCCCTACGTCACACATCAATGATACTTTCCAATATAACCAGTTTTCGTTCACCTTTAGGTGTTACAAATAAATGCGCAAACCCATAATACCATGTATCATAGGGTGGTTTTGGGTATAAATATGAGATGGTCAATAGGTTACTATTCACCCATAATGGGGCAAAATATCATCAGATGTCGTGCAGCGTATGACAGACTGTCAAATTACCATGTTCGTTATATTAGAATAAAGCTCTAATTCTGTAGATTAGCGCTTTGAAGAACATTTTCGTTTTTTCCATTTCATATTTTACTAAAATCGAAACAAACCAATGCATTAATCGAATATACCGCATGTATTCCACAAACCCCATCATGTACCCGAATGTATAAAAATATAAGATGACATTAGAACATAAACAATGGTGTTTCTTCTCTTGTTATTTTTGTTGTTTCTACTGTTGTCATTTGAAGTTCTAACAAGTCCAAATAATGTCCAAAAGCACTAGAGTCGGCTGTGTGGAAGAACACACCAAAAGTAGTAGGTAAAGGCCCTACTATGACCTGGTTAAGAGTGTAACACAAAACAACAAAAAAATATTTATATACAAATTTGGCAAAAAGGCACACAAAAGTTATGTTTGTGAACCATAACTTTTTTTGAGAAGAAGCAGCAGCGAAGGAGAAACGTTGTAGACAATTGCACCATAATGGGTTGGTCGGGTTTGATGATATGAATGGATGTGAAGCGAAGTGAAGTTTCCTTCTGGCCTCTTTGTAGGTTACGTTCCACTTACCAACAAAATCAAACATAATTCATCTTCAATGAATAGAAACAGACAACAACAAGGTATGAAATGACACCATCCGCTGAGAAATAACTTTTCAAATTGAAGTTTTCATTTAAAGTGATTATTAGGGAGAAGAATTCTTTGGAACTTTATTTGAAGAATGGGCCAGTTTGAGTGATGAGTTCTAGATATTGAGGACTGACGATTAACAGGATGTATTATTATTAACTCACTATAGAAAGTAATAAAGGGCTTTGGAACAATCAAGGTGGTTACATGGATGTAATACTAGGGCTCAATGTATTAAATAATACTAATTTTGTCACTCCTTTTGCAGCACTTCAAATTGTTGACCAGGGACCCTATTAAAAATATATATTTTTTATCGTCGTAAAATTATAATACGATTTAGCCATGTACAGGGCTGGAATTTCGTAATTTAAATTTAACTTTAACCAGATCGATTCACACGAAAGCAGGACGATATTTTGTTGGTAAGTTTGTAAAGTCAATATGAAAAAACAACAAAAATTATCGAAGACAGAAGAATGAAACTTCGCTTTTAAGATAGAGTGGTCAATACAAATAAAATCGCTAAAAATTGGCAAGATCGAATTTATGAGTGTGACGTTAGGAAAAACTGAAATGACTAGGAAACAAGTCGCAGGAGAATGCGATGTGTTTGTAAATTAGTGGTGGCAATTTCAATAACTTTGAGAAAAAAAGGCGGACGGGCTCGTTGAGTCTTAATTGTATGACATACGATGTAAATATTTCCCAGTATTTCTAAATAAATAGGAATTTAGATTTCCGGGTAACGAATTGATATGCATGACCGGCGTTGAACTCACACTCAAAGGAGAAAAACCTTAATTGATCGAATCATAAACCGATAAGACATCAATTCGGAATAGTTATAATATTAAAATTCCCCATACATTTCTGCTTCTAAGTTCGTTTCAGGTCACCACAATCGGTATGGTATTTTATTATTAACCAATATTCAAAGCCTGCCTATATATGTGGTGTCAAAGGCAACAAAGTACTAAAAAGGTAACGAATGAAATCATTTGAATTCTTTGCATCGTACAACTTTCGAACCTATCACAGCGTTGGCACTCTACATGTAAATCAACTCACAGTGACAATTGATATGATACAGTAGACACGTATTTGGTGGTGACTTCCACCTCTCGAAAAGAGGTCTGCAACCATTTTTCACTTCAAAAAAAAAGTGTCTCCTCGACCTGCGCCTGCCACTCTTTCCGCATGTCTGTCGCTTTGTCTGTCCATTGCAGTGACATTCAAACATAAAAAATTACAAGTAAAATACAAGTGACAATCAATTTGCGTATTTTTACCACAAATTATTTGTTTAATTTAAATTCCATGGCACCACAGTCTGCCTATGGCTCAACGACACGAGTCTCGGTCGGTCGTTGTATATGGCTGGGCTGGACGGGTGTGAGTGCGCTCCTCCACTCATATGCACATACGGCCGCAAACGGGTGGCAACAAAATGATTGGAACGAAGCAAACTTCTTCTTCAGGAATTGCACCTCAGTTTTAGAAAGTTTTCCTTTTTGACGAGCAAATACCAAGATTGCCAAGTGCCAGGACGTACAAAATCGAAAGGGAATATCCCAAAAAATTTTATAAGCAGCTACAAATAGGTAAAATAAGATCTCGCTATCTCTTTTTTTGAAAAAATTTTGTGGTCATTTTAACTTTTGAAAAACTTAAAAAACAAAGATGAGTTTTTGTGTTTCGGCTGAATAAATTTTTGCAAAGTTTACTTTAAAAAAAATTTAATTTAAAATAAATTTTTTTTTTGAAAATTTTTTAAAAACTATTTTTACGAAAGTTTTTTTGAAAAAACCTTTGTAGAAAAAATTGCTCCCAACTCAATATTCGTCGCACAGTAAAAAATTTTTGTGAGACTCAATATTTGTAAAAGTTATGGACGAAATACCAGGACTAGTCTGACAATTTTCGTCTGTTTTTGCAAAACACTGCACAGTGGTACGAATTCAAAAAGGGGAAATAATTCGACCGTTTCTTAACCAAACAGCCGATTGCGACGAAAGTTGGCACGGTAGATGAAGAGGTTTCAGAGAAGTTAAGTTTTATATTTGGGCCCCCTATGTCAGACAGGGACGGAGCTAGAGGGCCTCAATGTTGGCCACATCGGGTGAAGAAAATGTTCAAGCACGTTTAACTCGCGTTTCTCTTCCATAAAATTTCTTTTTGTGTGTGTTCTACTAACTGGGGTCTACAAATAAACTGTTTACACCTAAGAAATATCTCGTATAGATACCGAGATATCTGCAATTACAAATTGAATTTTTCCCTTACATAATATGCACCGATTTCATCAGTATCAACATGTCTGAATGGGCAATAAAATTTGCTATTTGACGAAAAAGTTGGTTCGATATACCCAATAGTACAAAAGTTATGACGACTTGAACTTATATTTTCAAAAAAAAACTATTGTTATCAATTTTTTAGGAAAAAAGTATAAATATATATAACTTCAAGTGGTCATAACTTTTATACTATTATACTTTTCTGGATTTGTGAAAGTGCGACGAATATTTTGTAAAAATTTGAAGAAAATCGAGGGGGGATCATTTTTTTCTACAAAGGTTTTTCCAAAAATAATTTTAAAAAAAATTTAAAGAAAAAATTTACAAAAAATGGCGCATTGTGACCTCTTTATAACAAAGTAAACTTTGCTTTAAAGAAAGTTTACTTTGTTTTAAAGATCGGTTCAGCCGATCGAGAGCAATTATAAATTTCGTAAAACACAAACACTCATTTTTTTAATTTTTTCAAAATTTTGCGTGAAAAAATGGATTTAGGAGTTCAGTCGGATTATGTACCGAACTACCAATTTGGGTTTAAGAAGGGACATTCGACAGTAGACGCTCTGACGAAATTTAATAGTGACGTTATCAGCAGCCTTAGAAAGAAGTCATGTACTGTTGCCATAGCATTAGATGTCGAAAAGACATTTGACAAGACTTACCATGACGGTGTACTCTATAAAATGGTGAATTTAGGATTCGCACCTCATATTGTGAAAATGTTCAAAAGCTTTTTCACCGATAGAACTTTTTTTATTCAATCAGGTCACATGGAGTCATCATTAGGTAACGTAACGTGCGGTGTGCCTCAGGGATCGATCCTGTCGTCTCATTTGTACAACATCTTCATGAGTGACTTTCCACACAGACATAATAATTCTTTGGGAGTGCTATATGCAGACGATTGTTTATTATACACCAACGCGGAGTCTCCAGTTGATGCATTACCCTTGGTCTCAGGACATCTGAGAGTAGTGGATAGATATTATGCAGCATGGGGTATAAATTGGTCTATCAGTACGGGATGTATGGGAAACAGGGGAAGGGGAACGACGAGGGCGGTTCGAAGGCTGTCTGGAGTTGGTTGGCTTCTTGCGAGGAGTTTCATCCACATGGATCAATGTGTGATGATTGCGATCGCATACGATACATTTATTCCTGGATGGGCAGAAATTCCTTGTATGTGCGGTGCAAAGGCAATTAAAACAGAACCCCTTATCCTATATCGCCTCTCGTCGTTCCGCAACATTCATCTTTTGGAAAGCTGGGCACGACTTCAGGAAATGTCTCTCTTGGCAAATACGGCACTGTGGGGTTGAACTGAAAGTAAGAATTATTAGTTATGTGAACGGGTTTGTTGTGCGAGACTAACTGGTTTTGAGTGCGTATTTCAGCAACCCGGACATTGGAATCATTTCCCTTGAATACCTTTATAACCCTACCGAGACACCATTCACTAGGTGGAAGATTATCTTCTTTTACAATCACAAAATCGTTTTCAGTTAGATTTTGTTGAACAGATTTCCATTTATATCGCCGCTGCAATTCGCACACATACTCGTTTTTCCAGCGCTTGGCGAAGTGAATCTGAAGAGTTTTCAGTCGTTGCCAGCGGTTAACTAATGATAAATTGTCTGAGTATTCTTCGGGAATGACAATCATCGCGGCGCCTCTTAGTAGATGACCTGGAGTCAGCGGAGTTAATACAGTGGGGTCCTTACTGATGGGAGACAACGGCCTGGAGTTCAATATGCTCTCGATTCGAATTAGCAACGTAGAAAACTCTTCAAATGTAAACTTTACGTTGGAAGCAACCTTTCGCAAATGGATTTTCATGCTTTTCACTGCCGCCTCCCATAAACCACCCATGTGGGGAGCATGTGGCAGAATGAAATGCAACGAGAATCCATGTAAGCTATATTTGTCGACAATGAATTTTTCCGCGGATTTCAAAAATTTCCGATATTCATGCACCAGTGATCTGCTGGCGCCAACAAAGTTGGTTCCATTGTCGGAGAAGACTTTATTTGGAAACCCTCTTCTTCCCACAAAGCGATTGAAGGCAGCCAGGAGAGCTTCGGTGGTAAGATCAGAACAGACTTCCAAATGTACAGCTCGGGTAGATAGGCAAACGAAAACGGCGACATATCCTTTCTGCAGGCTAGCATTTCGAAGCGGAGACGTTTTTAAATTGAAAGGACCCGCGAAGTCCAGTCCGGTATGTGTGAAAGGCAACGAAAAAGTGCATCTTTCTGAAGGTAAGGCAGCCATAATCTGATGACGTACACGATTTTTGTAGATAACACAAGTCCTGCAAGCTCGGATGCAGTGTCGTACAGCATTTTTCAAGCGTATGACATAGAACTCTTGTCGGATGGCACGTAGCATAACCTGATGTTCGGCATGTAACAACATATTATGGGTGAACTGAATGAACGGGGAACAGAATCGAGAACTTTCGGGTAGTATAATTGGATGCCTTTCGTTGTAACTCGAGTCAGAGTTTGCTAACCGTCCGTTGACTCGGAGTAACATTTTTTCCATCCATGAAGGGGTTTAGCGTGAGCAACTTACTTTTCTTAGAAATGGCTTGGTTGCTTTCTAGGGCTCTGTATTCCAAGCTATGGTAGGTCTGTTGGGCGAGCCTTATTAAATGGGATTTGGCAATAGAAATTTCCTAAGCCGAGATAATTTCATTTTGGACTTCCGGACAAACCCGTTTTTGGCATTTTCGAATAAATCGAAACATGTAACAGAGCACCCGTAAAGCACGACCGAATGAGGAGAAGCGTTCTAGAAAATCTTCAAATTGAATCTGCGTCTGACAAACAACTATCTTTTTCTCGACCGAAGGTTCTAATCCACCATAGTGGATTAGATCCTAGTTCGGACGCGGTGCATCCACGAGTACCAATATCGGCAGGATTTTCGGAAGTTGGAACATGTCTCCAAGTAACATTGCCTACATTATCCAGTATTTCGGAGACCTTGTTAGCGACGAACGTTTTCCAATGAAATGGAGGCTTGACTAGCCATGCGAGTGTAATTGTAGAATCAGACCAGAGAAAGATTTCGTTGACCGTGAAAGAGAGATTCTGACAGACAGATTTCAGTAATCTCGACAACAATGCTGCTCCGCACAATTCCAATCTCGGTAAACTCAATGTTTTCAATGGTGCTACTTTACTTTTAGACACAAGCAGGAATGAGGAAATATTGTTTTCAGGGGAAGTGGAACGAATATACCGGCAGGCACAGTACGCTTTCTCCGAGGCACGTAGAAAGGATATACAAAACCCATGGATTTGTATACTGCTCTCAGGAGAATATTGAATCCAGCGAGGAAGGTCCATGTACAATTTGGGAATAGTCTGCGAGTAGTGGACTGTAAACGTGTGATTAATCAAGAACTCCCAAGATTGTAAGGTATATAGAAAACAGAGTAAAAAGACAAAGATTTGTATCAGTAAGTGAACAGGTTTGTTGATAGGTGTTGGTGCTTCTTACCGCTTGTAATGACGTTGGTGCTGAGCGAACAGAACAGGACCCAAGGATTTTGGCAATTCAGCTAAAATCCAGTGGAACAGAGAGCAAAGATGGCAGCCCTTTATCAATTTGAGTAAAAGCTTTTGCCTTCATGGCAGGGAATGGATAACGGGTTGCCATATATTCGAGATGGAATGATATAAATAGGGAATTCTGATGAACAATTCATTACATTTTAGTGATTTAAACTTAGAGTAACAGGGACTTAAAGGTAAGAAATTCAGGAATTCATTAATTCATTAAACTTGGTTGAACACCAATTCAACACCAATTATATCACAGCAGTGAATATTGATGTGTCAATGGACCTCACATCCACTTTGTGCCCTGAATTTTATACTCAGGTTTCACCCGGGATTCACAGAGGTTAGCATTAACAATTGTTTGTTTTTGAATTAAACGAAATATCAGATCGGTTGAATGTTTCTGATAGGTGTTGACTATATGTTACTATGTATTATATATTATTGCAATAAAATTGCTACTGCATTTTTCATAACGTCTATTATAAACTGAAACTTAGATTAAGTAGTTTAGGTTAGTTTGTAAGGTTAGATTAAGTTTAGAATAAGTTTAGATTATAATTAGAATTAAGAACAACTAATTTGAGACACACTCTCAGGTTATTTTTAGTGTCGGGAGCAAACACGAAGAACAATATGTATGTAAAATTGGACGAATTGTTTACCTTAAGAGACAGGAAAGACACCGAGTTATTATTATTGGTTATTAAAACAAAACCTTATAGTTTTAAGTTATCTTTGTATATTATATCATTTATTGAAAGCTGTATATCTAATAGAAAAGACTCAATAAACCTAACTTAAACTTAAACTTAATTTATTCAAAAATTTAAATGCCCACAAAATGTTTTCAAAAACATTTTTTTAAAAAAAAGTGGTAGCGAGATCTTATTTTACCTATTTGTAACCGCTTATAAACATTTTAGTCACAAATAAACTTCATAGGTCGATATTTAATATTCTGACCCAAAGGGAATTAGGAGACCGGGGAAAATCCAGAAAGTGAAATTTTTGGGGATTTTCAAAATTATTTTGGGAATTGTTGGATTGCAAAGTTTTCAAGACATACAAACTACAAAATATTTCATTGAAATATGTATATTCACTTTTAAATATTTAATGGCGTAATTACATTTCTGTCTCCGTTTGAAAATACATTTTTCGTTTTTTTTCCTCAACCTGTCCATGGAGTTTTTTAATATCAGTGCAGAATATACACTGATTTCTCTCACAACAATTTTTTTCTGAATTGACAACACAATTTGCTATAAGATGTAAAAATTTCAGTCAGGTGTACCCACTGAGACAAAAAGTTATGACCATATCAATTTATTTTTTCAACAAATAGGTCATTTTTTAATTTTCTGCGAAACGTTGTGGGTAGTATATTGGATATACATATAGAGAATGTTATATAAAGAAGGCATAACATATTTACATTCGTCTTAACGGAAACGTCTAGGAGAATGTTTTCGAAAAAATAAAGTCAAATTGTTATTAATATTATTGCAACAGTTCTCCAAATTACATTTTTTTATGAAAATTACAAAACATGGAACATTTTCCAACAATCGCGAAAACTAGAATATGAAAACCATTTTATATGCACTCGTAGTAATGTGTTAGACAGTAAGAGGAAATACTAAAAATTCCGTTTATGGTGGACATTGTAGGATTTACATTTACGTTAGAATTAACGTCGGTTCTTTAAATAATTGAGATATGATGATTTTAAAATTTTTTATGGACTTAAATAATTTCTCTCTGCGGTCACACATTTTTTTAATTTTTTCCCGATCCATTAATAGGAATCAGTATATAATACTGCCGGATATATACCGATTCATTTCTCATTATATTTTCTGTACAGACAACAAAATTGTAGATTGGTATACTCGTATATACAAGTGATGATCGCCACAACTACAAGCTCACACTGTGTCATGTATAAGACCCTCTGATGATATCCCCGCACAGGATTGAAATACGTATAAGGGTATGTGTTTACATGGCTTTCAAAGCGTAGTGTCTTATCTTTTCCAATACACCACAAAAACCTCTCTTTCGAAAGGAAGAGTTGATCCAAAAAGCTGAATAATTCGAATGTGAAAACATTCAATAAATCTAATAAAATTAAAAATTAAATCGATCATTAAGAAAAAACTTCTAAAAACATTTACAAAATTTTCTATTTGATGAAAAAATATTGCCATCAGATATGCCAAATGAGACGAAAGTTGTGGTCAATTGAAGTTATACTTTCCAAAAAACATTTTTTTGTATTTTTGACGAAGAAAATTTTTTGGAAAGTATATACATTTGTCTATAGTGGTTTAAGAGCAAATTTTGTTGGCTGTTCAGCTCTAATATATACCGATTCCTAGGAAAGAGTCGGGAAACATTCTTTCAAACGCAGACAGAAATTTAATAAATCCATAAAATATTTAAAAAATAATATATTTCAATTGTTTATTCTATAATTTGTAGGTACAATATATTTGTATATGTAAATATCCCTCAATTCCCACAATCAATTTAAAATCATCAAAAATTGAATTTTTGGTTTTTTCCTATCTACTACACTAAAAGCCGGGCTCCAAATTAATTTTGCAGTTTACCTTGCAACGCCTTAACACATATAAAATGGGGAAAATGTGGCTCAGTTTTAAAATTTGTGTAAAAAAATATGTAAGTTAGAGTATCGTGGCACAATACCAGTGATAATTTTTGACTTGTTTTTCTTCGAAAACATTCTTCGGAAATTTTTCTTTAAGATGAATATAATACAGGGTTTTACAACAAGAGGTGTTATTTTGAATCACCGGTATTTCGGTAGCTGGCACTTTTGAAGCTTTTATTCTTTGACATTTGACAAGTAGAAACTACGCCATTACTAAAAATGGAACGATACACGATTCAGCAACGCACTGAAATTATTAAAATTCGAAAATCATCTAAAAATCATCTTGACTGATGAGGCCCATTTCCACCTCGGTGGCTAGGTCAACAAGCAAAATTGTCGCATCTGGGGCTCGGAAAACCCAAGAGTTATTGTTGAGAAGCCTCTCCATCCTCAACGTGTGACTGTTTGGTGCGGTTTATGGTCCGGCGGAGTCATTGGACCTTAATTTTTGGAAAATGAGGTTGGATCAACAGTTACGGTGAATGGATTGCGCTATCGAGAGATGGTTAATGATTTTGTATGGTCGGAGTTGGATGGTATTGATCTGGACAACGTTTACTATCAACAAGACAGCGCTACGTGCCACACAAGCAACGAAACCATTGCTCCGTTACGGGAAAGTTTCCGGACCGTGTTATCTCTCGAAGAGGTGATCACAATTGGCCACCTAGATCTTGTGATTTAACACCTTGCGACTTCTTCCTTTGGGGCCACGTGAAAGATAAGGTCTACGCCAACAGCCCAGCGTCGAGTCAAGACCTCAAAGATAGAATTCGTGAGGCTATCGAGGACATAGGGCAGCCACTTTGCGATTTGGTTATGGGAAATTTCATGAAAAGGATATGGTCCTGTAAGCGTGGTCGTGGTGGCCATTTGGCTGATGTTGTTTATCATTATTAACGGCATACCTTCCTCTTTATTATGAAACAAAAACATCCGATCATTTATCTCAAAAAATTAAATTTTTCTTTGAATACCTAAATAACACCTCTTGTTGGAAAACCACTTATGTTTTTTAAATACTTTTTTCACAAAAAATACTAAAAACTGAATAACAAAAGCACAGACCAACAATAAACAACAACAACACATACAAGCACATGATGTACGATGACGTCGGCAGTAGTCGTTGACTACATTTGTTTCGTGGCTCGTGAAGCGAACCCAAACAAAAAAGTATTGGTATGAGAGTTTTAGTATGTTGACTTAGTTAGGCAAAAATACGGGTTTGGTTAGTAGTTCTTGTTAAATTCAATTTATTACTACCTTAGGTATTTAAGCTGATTTAAGTTAAAGAAATACATTATTGCTATTGAATTCTGAAGATGGTAGAGAGGTGTCTATCGAAACTGCAGTCAATTCTATCAAGCAATTAAAACTCTCTACCAATTTGTGTATTTGTTTCTATTACATTTTTGCAATAGACAGAAAGTATGGTCTTGAACCGAATAATTTCTGACTGAATAATAAAAGCACAGACCAACAATAAACAACAACAACACAAAAATTAATTTTTTGAAAATATTATTAAAATGGCCATAACTTTTGTCTCAATGTTTATATCATACTGAAATTTAGTTAATCTATAGCAATTTTTGTTGTTAATTCGGAAAAATTTATGTGCGATAATTCGGTGTATATTCTGGCCAGATACACAAAAAATAAAAAGTGGGAAAAAATTTTTCTATTTTTATAAAGCTATCATCCTAGCGAAGTGAACAATGCCTACTGGAAAACATATATGGATAAATGTGTATGTAATGACCCATATATCAAACATTGTTCATGTTTTATTTTGACAATTTTGTTTGGGAAGTGCCAAAAGGTGTGTGAAAATAACGCCAATTTTCCAGTGGAATCAAAGTTATAAGTCGTTACCTTTTTGTGCAAAATGTGACGTATCAAAAGGGTTCGCCCTTTTTTCTCAAGGCCATAGCTAGCAATAAACTATTACTATGTGCGGAATTGCGGAAGATTCTGATAAGTAGTATAGAATGTTGACCCCTTCTGGAGGAGTTACTAGAAGGAGAGGACCAACATGGTCCATCTTCGATCTTAGCCTCGTATAGGAAAAATATTAACATTAACCAAAATTGAGATTAATCGGATGTTCCTATCGAGAGTTATCTTTCGCACCAACAAGACAGACTGGCGGACGGACGGACATTTCTGTAATAACTTAAAATGGCTCAAAACAAATTTCCGCAAATATACTGAAGGGGTTAGGTCACTCTATCGATGTTTAACACTTTTGGCGCGTAGCTTATAATATACAGGGTGGCTGATATGTATTGCAACCAACTTCAGGTTGCTATCATTTCTAAACCGCTAGTCTGATAGCTGACAGATTTATTTCAGTGACAGTTCATTTTATTGTTTACAAGCTTACAAAAGCATTTTGATCTATTGCATTCAGAAAAAACGCCGCATTGGTAGAAAAATTGCTCGTGAGCTGAACATATCGCGAGAACGGATACAACACATATTAAAAAATGAGCTTGGACTAAAGCCATTGAAGTTCCAAAAAGTGCAAGAGCTCACCGATGCACAAAAAAAAGTTAGACTGGAAAGAGCCAAGGGGTTGCTTCGCTTGCACGAAAGTGGCCAGTTACCGATTTGGTTTTCTCCGATGAGAAGCCATTCCAACTTGAGCAGTTTGTGAACAAACAAAATTATCGGGTTTACTTGTCAAAGTGGTCAGCTGAAAATTTACACCTTCGATTGGCCACCAGAACTCACGCGCCGCCAATGGTAATGGTGTGGGCCGCCGTAACGGCCGATGGTCGCTCCCCGCTCGTATTCATCGACCATGGGGTCAAAATAAATGCCGAATATTATCGGGGAAATGTCCTAAAGACAGTATTGAAGCCCTGGGCAGACAAACATTTCGGCCGCAGACCATGGACATTCCAACAGGACTCAGCACCATCGCACTCAGCACGCATCAACCAAGAATGGCTTAAAAAGGAGGTGCCTCGCTTCATTTCTATGGCCACCAAAATCTCCGGATCTCAATCCGTTGGACTTTTGCGCCTGGGGCATTTTAGAGAGTAAGGTTCGCACTAAAAAATACCAAAGTATCGATCATCTCTAGACGGCGCTTCGCCGGGAATGGGCCAAAATACCGCAGAGCCACTTTCGTGCAGCGTGTGATGGCTTTGTTGGTCGTTTGAAGGCCATAATTCGTGCCAAAGGTGGCCAATTCGAACAAATCTAAACTGTTTCTAAAATTTTATGTTATTTCCGACATTTTTTGTTTTTGAACAATAAAATTTAAAAAAATATAGCGCTTTACTTTGTTGCATTACATGTCAGCCACCCTGTAAATACTCCCGTTCACAATAGTGATGGTATAAAAACATGATTTTGTTGTTTCTCTCAATTCTACCAAAAGAGTTATAATTTCACATTTATCCCAAAAGTTTGTCAAGTTGGTATTGTTTTCTTCTTTATTTGGTCTTCTTCGTTTTTCTTATTTGTTAACTACTATTACTAAACCACTGTTTCTACGTGAAAGATTTTTAGCCCTCATAATTACCTTAAATTAAACACGAACGGTAGTAAGTTCGGCCAGCCCGAATTTTATGTATATACCCTTCTCCATGGATTGCGATCAATTTTACAACCAAAAAATGTTTGGCGATGGAGCAAATAATGCAACGACATGGTTATTTTTTGTTTTAGCACATTAATAAAAAACAAACGCTGAAAATGTTTAGCCAGATTGTTCAGAAACAAGTCCCCTATAGCTTCTGCAAAGATATTTAAGAGCGACCGCTATAAGTGAAGACTAAAGTATATCAAAACATTGATCGATATGGGGTCAGAATATTTAATTTCGAACTATGTAGTTTATTTCTGGCTCCGATATTTACAAAATACTAGCACACGGTAAGGGAAAAATGAAAAATTCAATTTTTAATTGCAGATATCTCGGTTACTATACGAGGTATTTCTTAGGTGTAATCAGTTTATTTGTAGACCCCAGTTAGTAGAACACACACAAAAATAAATTTTATAAATTTATTTTGTGTGTGTTTATTGTTTTTTTTTAACATTTTCTTCACCCGATTTGGCCAACTTTGAGGCCCTCTAGCTCAGCCCCTGTCTGAGGGGGTACAAATATAAAATTTAACTTCTCTAACACCTCTTCGTCTACCATGCCAAGTCTGGGGGTACAAATATAAAATTTAACTTCTCTAACACCTCTTCGCATGGTAGCCAAGTCTGGTCGCAATCGGTTGTTTGGTTAAGAAACGGCCGAATTATTTCCCCTTTTTGAATTCGTACCACTGTGCAGTGTTTTTCAAAAACAGACGAAAATTGTCAGACTAGTCTTGGTATTTCGTCCATAACTTTTACAAATATTGAGTCTCACAAAAATTTTTTACCGTTCTGGATTTGTGAGAGTGTGACGAATATTGAAAAAATATTGAAAAAAAATAAAAAAAAAAAAGATAGCGATATCCTATTTTACCTATTTGTAACTGCTTATAAACATTTTAGAAAAAATAAACTTCATAGGTCGATATTTAATATTCTGACGCTATGAATAAATTTCTTTGTGCAGAATTTATGAAGATGTGAAACACAAACTTCATAAAATATATCCTAATCATCGACCTCTTTTGGGGCACTGTAACAAAATATGAACCGATTAGTATAATTTTTACTGTAATGAATTATTGTACAAATAAAATAAACGTTGCAAAGTTTCAGCAAAATTTAATATAAAAGCGTCCTCTGTAGGTGGGCTACAACAAAATACAAACCGGTTTGGACAATTTTTATTGTGATGAATTCCTGTATAAATAAAATACTAGCTGTAAAGTCTCAGCTAAATTGTATAGAAAATGCGGTACTTATGGCATAAGCGTATTTTGGACCGACCTCTATAGTTGGATTATACCAACATACAAACAAATTTGTAAATATTTTTGTTGTGATGAATTCTTGTATAAGTATTATACTAACTACAGAGTTTCAGCAGGGTTTTTCAACAGGGACGCTACAAAAGTAGACCGACAGGGAAAGCAAACGACGGAATATTTTTTGCCGCTCTTTTGACATTTCTCTTCAGTAAAGTTTGCCATTTTATGATGGAAAGATATACGAGCCAACAACGAGTCGAAATTATTAAAATTTACTACCGAAATTCGGAATCAGTGGCCTCAACTTTAAGAGCGCGAAAAATCGAAAAATCATCTTCAGCGATGAGGCTCATTTCTGGCTGAATGGTTTCGTCAATAAACAAAATATGCGTTATTGGTCAGACAGCAATCCTCACGTACTCCATGATTCATCATTGCATCCCGAAAAAATTGGTGCGGTTTATGGGTCGGCGGCGTCATTGGACCGTACTTCTTCCGTGATGATCAAGACCGGCACGTTAGTGTGAATGGGAATCGCTACCGTTCAATGACAACCGAATATTTTTGGCCCCAATTGGATGATATGGACTTGGAGGACATGTGGTTCCAACAGGACGGCGCCACAAGCCACACAGCGAACGCCACAATCAATTTATTGGAAACCAAGTTTGGAGAACGTGTTATCTCACGAAATGGTCCAGACGATTGGCCGCCTCGGTCGTGCGATTTGAAGCCGTTAGACTATTTCCTGTGGGGCTACGTCAAGTGTATGGTCTATGCCAACAAGCCAGCGACGATTGATGAACTTCGTACGAATATCGAACGTGAAATTGCAGCAGTATCGGCCGATTTATGCTTGAAAACCGTCAAAAATTGGGTTCAGCGTCTGGACATCTGCAAGCGTACCCGTGGTGGCCATGCAAAAGAAATCGAGTTCCATACATAATGGCATCGAACGTACTTTCACAGGAATAAATAATTTCATTGATATCCAAAACCGTTTTTGTTTTATTTAAAAAAACTTTTGTAGCGCTCTATTTGCCAAACCCGTTACGAAGTTTCAGAGACAGCTTTAAAGATTTGTTTGTTATGGCTTTAACGCCATATTTAAGAGCGACATCTATAGGGGAGCTATAACAAAACATTATACGATGTGACCGATTTGCAATCCCAAACTACCTGCAACTATAAAAAGTATTTGTACCATATTTGGTCAACATAGCTCTATTATTACGGACTGTAGCGGGATTTCAACAGACAGACGGACATTGCTAAATCGTCTTAGAATTTCACGACGATCAATAATATATGTTCGCAGATCAATATTTCAAGGTGTTGCCAACGGAATGACAACGTTAGTATACCCCCATCCTACGGTGGAGGGTATAGAAATATAGCTAAAATGCTAAAGGTACATTCAAAGAAAATTTTAATTTAAAAAAATTAAAATGATTTTACTCGTATGGAATTATAACCCTATATACAAAAAAAGTTTTTAGGCTTTGGTCACAAACAACGTTTTTTTGTTGCATAGTGTTATTGATGGCATATATAATTAAATAAACATACTTTATAATTATAATTTATTTAATTATATACATATATAATTAAATAAACATACATAACATGTTCTTACTTAACATAAACATCTATACTTAATCTAAAATCAAATGAGAGTGGTTCGGAATAATTTTATTTTGATATCTAAATTTTCTCTCATAGATTAAGTCATATTTGACTTGACTTAAAAGGAATTGAAAGTCTTGAGAAAATATCGCTCACTTACTTCAAGAGTGTCATAACTCAAAATTTAAAATTTTCGAGATGTGTAACTTTAAGTCCGTATAAAAAGATAAATAACATGAAATAAGACGTTTAAAAAATGTGGAATAATACGAAATATAGTTGTTTACTTATAAACTAAATTTTGTTGAGATTAATTTATGGGTATTTGCAAAATTCGCATTTCTGTAAGACAACCTCAAAAATTTTGAGTTACGACACCCTTGAAGTGAGTGAGCGATATGTTCTTAGAAGCTGCGGAGACGTATACCCGTAGGTGATGGCATCAATAGAACTCGCTCCCTCTAGATTGCGACAGTCTACACTAGGCTTATGCAAGTATTTATTTGGTGAGTTAGCAAACTTCGTTTTTTCTTTCATCCTGTGGTATCACAACTACATGGTCTTTCAAATGCCGTTGGCAACCCTAGCCCATAAATTTACTCTTGTTGCTACAAATACGAACATTTATGGGTTTACGACTACAGCGATTATGATGCTGCTGCTCCTGCTTTCCTGCTATTGTTGACGATGATGGCAGTGCCAATGATGTTGTAGTCGTCCAATACTACTGCTGCTGTAGCAAATCCAAAATCTCCAAGGTTTGAGGCATGGTTTAATTTGCCCGGCTTATGCAAACATTTGCGGGGCGACACATTCTTAATTTTCAGACAAAACGCAACTATGCCATAAAATAAAACTGTGATGGCAAAGCGAGGGAGAGACTACGCCTTCACTTTACTTTTACTATGGAACGATGTGTCGCTGTAGCTGCCGTCATCGTGATCGTCGTCGTCGTCGCGGCTCCTCTTCCCTCACAGATTTGTTTGCATTGAGAGGAGAACTTCAACTGAGGAGTTTGTTTGTTGGCTGCTGTTGTAATAACTAACAAATGGCCATAAAATCCTTTGGACAGACAATTCGACCGATTGGACGGACGGTCTGTCGGTATGGATGGAGAGCGTAATAAATGTATGTTCAAATTATTTTAGACAGTTTATTGGTGATTTCTTCTGTGTTCTTTTGGATTTTGCACATTTCAGTCCAAGTTGGGAGTTGTCAGTGTGGTCCGTCCGTCCGTCCGTCCCTCCGTCTGTGAGCTGAGACTAAGGCTGAGTGGATGGTGGCTCCGTCGTTCAGTTGATACGATGGTGGGGCTATGTTCATAGGTTTGTAATGACCATGTGCTAAATGGGTCATTTTCATAAACATTCATAGCACCCGCTTTAAGAGCTAGAGACATTGCACATCGTATTTTTGTGATTGCGGTGCACCACCACTACAGTTCCGTATTCCAATTCTGTCAATCAGACGCAATGTGCCTTTTACTATAAACATTAAATAGGCAGCAAAGGCTCTTGTTGTCGAAAAACGACAATCATTTTTTTCTTATATTGATCTAACCGTAAAGGCTTTTCAAAAACCTATAGGCGAAAGTTTTGTCAGTCTTATACATAGAAAACTATCAAATGAGGGCGATAGCCATTTTAGTGTTCCAAAAATTTGTTGACTACTACAACTGAGAACAAGTAATGAAAGTCTAATGTGAGGCGGAGCCGCAATATAATATCAAACATCACATAAGAGCCAAATTATCGGTGGGAAAAGAGTATTATACACCACAAATCAGCAGACATATACATATATAGATATGTATGTGACTCTGGTTTTCTGCAATAACCGTCTATGTAAGAAATTTAACATAAATTAATTTGTCAAACATTACCTATCATTCTATAGTTTTTAGGTTTAGGTGGCAGCCGGAATTACCTTCTCACATTGTCCAATTAAGGTCCCTATTGCTACCACGGGCTCATATGCCCCCCATTCAATCCAACCTGCTTGCTACACAATAATATAATAGATAGAAGGTCGACCCCAGCATAACCAGACGTCGTTTACACACTATGTTGTGATTCAGCCAGCGACTGGCGACTTCGCAAATCATTATTTCGGCTTGATAGACACTGCAAGTACCTGGTAGTCTGTGAGCTAAAGACTAAGTTGTTTATAGTGTATTCCGAAGCCAACCATCTCAAGCTTCGGACCATCTGTATAGAAGTGGAGAAACTTCCTATTTCCAGGAGTTCTGCTAAACCATTACTTTCTGACAGGTACCTTAGTGGTGAAATTCCTCCCGAAGGTGTACACCTTTGGTATATATTCCACTCGGTTGGTTATCATTGCATTCTCAATGTGATATCATCATGCCACCGTAGTTCTTCTACCTCCCCATTAATTGACAGTTTAATCTTAATGCCGCTCTGGTCTGGTTCTCTAGCCACAATATCAAATTGGCAGTATATGGAGTAGGACATGTAAGAGCCACCCCTTGATAAATTTTTTGCAGCCAGTGGATAATGTACTTGAACATTTTCTGCTGGATTAATGTCGTCTGGTCCAGGTGATTTAAAGGGTTCTAAGCTGTTAACCGTCCAGCTAATTCTGGATTTCACCGTCAACAACCTGCTGCTTCACGAATTCTGTCGGTGACTTCCCCGGGAAATGTGTGTAGACCAGTAGTTGAAGCGACTGCTCGCTGTTTTTTGTCCAGTTGTTGACTTCATCCTGCAGGTAAGCCACTGTACAGGGTGTAGCGGGCAGTATCTACCGCAGCTCTCCGGCGTCCGAGACTTTTTCCACTTCTCCACAGAAGGTGTTCCAACAACGTCTATGTGCTTTCCTAAGCTCCTTCTTATAGATTTTGAGTAGCTCTTTATATGTATGCATCCTAGTCATTAGTGACCCCGGTAGATCTGGCCTTGTTGAATAGCTTGTTGCCGGTAATTTTCCTAGCCCTTAGCTCAAATGTTCACCATTCTCGTTTAGTTTTGTCCTTTTATCTTGGTTATGGACAGGCTTCTTCAAGGGACGTTCCCTTGAATGATGTTAGATGTTAAAATTCTTCTCATAGAGGTGCAACTTTGTCTTCCTCCCCTTTCGGTGGACGTTAGGTTTAGGTACTTCAGTGAGTGTGAACTCCATATAATGGTGATCTGAGAATTACATATAAAGAGTTTTCCAACAAGAGGTGTTATTTTGGTATTCAAAGAAAAATGCCACTTTTTGAGATAAATGATCGGATGTTTATATCATAATAAAGAGGAAGGTATGCCGTTAATAATGAAAAACAACATCAGCCAAATGGCCACCACGACCACGCTTACTGGACCATATCCTTTTCATAAAATTTTCCATTACCAAGTCGCAAATTGGCTGCCCTATGTCCTCGATAGCCTCACGAATTCTATCTTTGAGGTCTTGAATCGACGCTGGGCTGTTGGCGTAGACTTTATCTTTATCTAGAAGTCGCAAGGTGTTAAATCACAAGATCTCGGTGGCCAATTGTGATCACCTCTTCGAGAGATATCGCGGTCCGGAAACTTTCCCCGTAGCAATGGTGTGGCACGTAGCGCCGTCTTGTTGAAAGTAAACGTTGTCCAGATCAATACCATCCAACTCCGACCATAAAAAATCATTAATCATCTCTCGATAGCGCAATTCACCGTAACTGTTGATCCAACCTCATTTTCGAAAAAGTAAGGTCCAATGACCCCGCCGGACCATAAACCGCGCCAAACAGTCACACGTTGAGGATGGAGAGGCTTCTCAACAATAACTCTTGGGTTTTCCGAGCCCCAGATGCGAAAATTTTTCTTGTTGACGTAGCCACCGAGGTGGAAATGGGCCTCATCAGTCAAGATGATTTTGTATCGTTCGTATCGATTTTTTGTTCGATCGTTTTGGTTAGGTTAGGTTGAAGAGAGGAGACGTTTAAACGTCTCATGTCCATGGACATACACTTAAGCCAGTGGTTCGGCCTGTTGTGCGCTCCTTATTTTTATACCTCACGAGTTACAGAAAATCGGTACTAGACACGAATGTTCTCAGTATATTCCAGTCATATTCTCTGAGATGAGTCAAGTCTGGTAATATGTCGGACCCGAAATGATGGGATCTTGCATGTGTGAAAGCCGGGCAGTGACACAAAAAATGTTCCATCGTTTCGATGTTTTCCCTACATTCCCTGCATTCGTCGTTTCCTGCTAGTCCTATGCGATGAAGATGGGCTTGTAAGCTTGACTGTCCAGTTAGAACACTCATCATCTTACTAATATCGATCTTGTTTAGTTAAAGAAGTCTCCTTTTTATCTTTTCATTTGGGTCACCCCACAGTATCTTTGCAGTTGCTCCTACTGTTGCGCTATTCCACACAGTTTTGTGAGCCATCACTGCCCAGTGCTTCAACTAATTTTTCGTGGCTTCGAAAGGTTTCCAATTTTCTAAGTTTATTACTCGAAGTTCTCTGCCACTCCATTTTTAGTAATGGCGTAGTTTCTACTTGTCAAATGTCAAAGAATAAAAGCTTCAAAAGTGACAGCTACCGAAATACCAGGTGATTCAAAATAACACCTCTTGTTGGAAAACCCGTATATCAGACAACGAGTCAATAACAAAGTTACTATACATTCTGTCTGTCTTAATTTGTAAAGGTAGCTTTATTGCCCTTATTGCAAATAGTCAGAATAAAGATAGGTTGATGATCGTAAACGTCTGCGCCAGTGATCACCTCACACTCATCTAGGATTGCTTCTTCTACTAATCCCCTGAAGACTTCTGACGGTACTACCACCTCTTCATAAGACAAATACCTCCGATAACGTACCTCTAGGCTGGCAGATTTTTGGGCATCACCACTGAAATTTGGTAAGAGATAAATGTTAAGAACTTTCTTGAACAAAATTTAGGTTTCTTGGAGTACCTTCAGAGTTCAGGGAGAAGCAACTTAAAGTTTAGTGTCCTGATACCACACATCTTTCATTCTACTACGCAGGGTTCCTGTATCTGGACGATGTCTACTGCACCTGTGGACAGGCGCAATAGAGCCGCTAATAAGGAAGGTTAATCTGCAGAATTATTACGAAGTATTGGTATCCGACAGATTAACCTCCACGCCAACAAGGGTGTTATCGAACTCCTCGTTAGTAACATCAATAATCATGTTCCCATCAGAGGCATCAAAGAGTCCGGAAGCTCCCATCAGTCCCTCAGTGTCCAAAAACATGCATTCATTGCCGGCAATGAATGATATCGTCTTTGTGTTAGAGCCTGAGGCTCCAGAAATTATCGACGTGACCGTGGTTACCACGGTTGATACCTCACATTATGTAGTGTGACTGCATCCTGCTTGTAAACCTTTGAAACTATAGTTCCCAAAATATACCTCTGGGTTTCATTTCCCCGTTGTAAGTCAGGGATATATTCAGCATTCAGGATGAAGTTGATATGCCGCTTTTGACTATCCGCCTTAACAATTCTCCAATTATGGGTGACTACACCAGGATTGCAAACTCTTAGTAGTCCCAAATTTCATTCTAATCGGTTCTTCTGTTTTAGGTTTAGGTTAGGGTGGCAGCCGTATTTTTTTATACAAGCTCACATAGACCAGTTTAGGTCCCTAGTGTTACCACGGGCTGAAATGCCCCTCATCGAAACCAACCTGTTTGATATACAAATTTGTCGATAGTACGAATATCGGTACTGGAAAGATCTGTTAGTCGTCGTTTACTCAGAGCGGCGCAGTCGCATAGCACTTCTTCCTCATCTGCACAGCTTCTGCAGAAGTCGTTAGAGACAATACCCAATCTTTTGGCGTGTTCGCCGATCAAGCAGTGTCCCGTCAGAACTGATATTAACGTAGACAATCTTTGCCTCTCTAGTGCGAGGAGATATTTTGATCTTCTCAGGTCATACCTACTCTGCAGGTGCCGATTTCTGTCCATCTTTCGTTGGATTGCCTGATTGCCTCTTGCCTAAGCCAAAGCTTGCACGTGGATAGTGGCGCACCAATATATGCAAATTCTTCGAGAATTTGTAATGTCGTCCCTTTCCTAGCAAGTTCATCGGCTTTGCAGTTCCCCGGGATATCCCTATGCCCAGGCACCCATATGATGTGTATATTAAACTGCTCAGCCATCTCGTTAAGAGATCTGCGGCAGTCGAGGGCTGTTTGTGAATTTAGGGATGTTGCCTCCAGAGAATTGATAGCAGCCTGGCTGTCCGAGTAAATGACAACGCCAGTGTAGGTTACTATGCTGCGACTTAGCCACTTGGCTACTTCCCATATTGCCATTATTTCGGCTTGATAGACACTGCATGTATCTGGTAGTCTGTGAGCTATATCCAATCTAAGCTCTGCACAGTGTACTCCGAAGCCATCCTTTTCATCAAGCTTCGAACCATCCGTGTAAAAGTGGAGATGGTTTCTATTACCTGGTATTCTTCCAACCCATTCATCTCTGGCGGGAATTATAGTGATGTAATTTCTCTCGACGGTGTATACCGTTGGTATATAGTCCACTCGGTCGGTTACCATCTTCTGTAACCCAGGTAAGGGTCCGCCCCGGACTTGGATGTCGACAACATCCAACTTAGCGCCCGACCAGACCTCACGCACTCGACTTAGATTAGCCTTATGCAGGTATACGAATACAGAGCTGCAACACCGAAAGCTATGAGCTTTACTATCTCCTGATACAACTTTATTGGTTGTGTGCCTTTATATCTCTAAGGACAGCGAGGTATTGGACCATTGTGGCCGATTCCACATGTCTACACCCTAGGGATGTTGCCATCCACATCACATTACTGAAAACTTTTACCCTGTTGACGCTGAAATTATGGTCTCTAGTCTTTTTCGATGGCTAGGGTTCATCAGGTGATCTGGCTTTAGAAGCATCCACCACGTTCCCATTCCAGGTAAGTGACTCTTTTGTATATCGGTAGGAGTCGAAACCTCAATTCCTTCTGTCCCCCAAATCGTAGACACTTTTACTGAGGTAAGGGCTGGGTGGCGATACAGCTGTTACTTGCTGAGTCGCACAGGTATGAACAAGGCTCCATAAAAATATAGTCGATTATCACCGACTGAAAACCATAACATCGCATTACACTGTGGTCCTAGGGGAATTCGTTTTAACCAGAACCAGTAGTTGGTAAACCATTTAGGATTAACCAGGATGCACCACATTGAAGCGGTGTAGCTCTACACCCCATCAATCTATAGTTAGATATCATGGAAATACTTCATTTCAAGATTGAGCCGCTCTTACATTTCCGGTCGCAAAAATGTTGTTCCAACCAAATCATTTTTAAATTCTGTAGCTGGAATTCTTACTGCAAATCAAAATTTGTTAAATCAGTTCTGTTCTGTTCACTTTATGTTCGATATATTGAAAAACTATTATACTAACCTTACATCATAAAGTGTCGCGTGTTTTTGTTTTTTTGAACACACCTTATTTACATCTCACTTCATTGTGTGGGATGTAATCGATTGGTATTTTTTTATTTAACTTCCACATAATAATTTTCTTTATTTGATTGCAATACGTTTTACGTACTTTTACCAGAACTATTTGTTCGCTATCATTAACATCTGATGTCAGTCAGACAAAAGCGGTAAATTTTATGAGGCACATGCCAGAGGCACTCCTTCCATGTGGTCGGTGTAAACACTTTACATAGTTTTGTTCGGCACATGCGCAACCATATGAACTCTTAAGTGGTTCAACTCCAACTAATCATTTCATCTGCGTTACTTTCGGATACTTCGCCGTTCGAATGTTTATATAAACTCATAAATATATTATTCATAATTACATTTTCTATTTGATTTCTTTATTGTTGAGTTTTTATAGAGAGTTGATTAGAAATTCATCATTTGAGATTTCATGATTTATGATTGATTACAGTCAGCGCTGTGACTTGTGAACGCCTTTCATGAAAGTGTAATTATTAGGCTCACGTTTCGTTTTGTTCGGGGTCAGATATTTTTTGAGGTTAAAGAGTTTTGAATTTTCTAATTAATCGATAGTTGATTTGACTGTTATTGAAGCTATCCATATTGAATGTGGCAAAAGGAGTAAATATTATAGCGCTTAAATCGTTTGTATAATAAGCCAGATTATTTGTTTAAATTTTTTGTAATATAATAAGAAACTGTTTCGTCTGTGACAGGGAGCTGCGGCTTTTTCAGTGTGCAATATAAATCTCAAAATTTATGTTAAAAATGAAGCGCCCATGTCATCACGAACTCAAATCCGAAGGACTTTCATATAATGGCTACCTCCGCCTCAGCCTCTTTTATCGACCCATACTAATGTGTACTATCGAAATAACACCAAAACTAAAATATATTGTGATTAAGCAAAACAAAATTTAAAATTTCTCATTAACTTGATATCGGAGAAAAAGTGTTACACATCGAAATAAGTATGTTCGCCGGATATCCGCAATGTCCGTCCGTCCATCTGTCTGTCTGTCTGATGGCTGGTGCGCACGATAACTGTCGAAAGGAGTAACCGATTGACTTCAAATTTGGTATATGGTAATATTTTTTTCTATCTCAGGCTAAGTACGAATATGGGCCGTATTGGTCCACTCCTTCTAGTACCTCCCACAAAAAGGGTTACAACTTAGTGAAATATTGATTATTTAATAACTTCTATACTGTTTATTTCAATCTTCTGAAATATACACATAGTACACATAGTATTAGTTAATTTATCGCTATCACATCGAGGAAAATTGTCGGCGTTGCCACGCCCCTTTTGGGACCTCCCACGCAAATGGACCATTATGCACCAAAAGTTAACTGCTTACAGCTTTAATATCACTTCTAACAAATACTTTAAATTGTGTACAGTGTAATGCTTTTATAGTACCTAGGATCCACTTAAACGTGGGCGTAATTGAAAAGTTAACAACTTACGAGTATAACTTTGATACCAGTACTTGAAATTTTGAAAAGAGTAATAGTTTTCGAGTGAAAAAATTGGCGTTATTGCCATGCCCTATTTGGTACCTTCCACACAAAGGTACCGTTTTGTATGAAATGTTAACAGCTTATTAACTTAATTAACATTTTTTACTGTGTATTGTTTTTATAGAACCTACAGTCTGTCGAAAAATGGGCGTTATTATCACATCCCATTTGGTACCTCCCACACAAACGTACCATTTTGGCCAAAAAAAATTAATAGTAGCATTAGTGCATTTTTACATTGCTCACATAATGAGGGTATACCTTAGTCGGTTCACCCGACTGAAATTTCTTACTTGTTTTAAGTCCTTTGAGCAATGTCCGTCCACCTGTGTGCGATAAATGTAGAAACTATTGTGTTAAAATATAACTTCAAGACTCTATATGACAAAAAGCCAATCAAAGAAAGATAGAAATACATAAAATGTGGATTCAAAAAATCGAATATAAACCAAATCTTATTAAATATTTATCCGAATACTTTTAAAGGTTTGTAAGTTTCAATAAGGCTTCCACACTTTTTTGGCTGTGAAGGACATCGTTGCGATGCGTCGAATTAAAACATGACTAAGATCTACAATGAACAAGATCCATTTGGAAATTTGACCATTTTATATATCGAAAACGATGGAGTAAAATTTTAAGTGACATTCTTATTTTGTTAAGAGTACAATAATGAAAGGGTGTGTAACGGACAAAATGTTATTTTATCCGCACATAGTCATTTATTACCACAGTGCATTGGCATTCTCTCTAAGTTAGCCACTACGATCCCACATTGACCATCAAACGCAAAAGCATCCACTGTCACCACTGTGCTAAGCCATCACAGCGAACACACGCACGCACCCACATACGACCATTGACAGCCACAACCACTGAGAATGAGTATATAGCTAAGCTTACACATTCATGTTCTGGGTGTAACATAAAAGCAAATATAAATACACGCTGTGCATATAATTCTCGTTGACTCTGTATAGCCAGTGGTATAAGGTGTTGACGTTTTTCAGTCAATGGGGTGGATCAACGGAGCTACCAACCAAGTTGAAAGACAAGTGGCATAGTCCGCAGTCCGAATACTTAATCCGAAGCAACAAAGATCCGCCCCAATAGTCCTTTCCAGGACTAGTAGTCGTAGAATAAGTCCTCCTCAGGACTAGTAGTTGTAGCTCTGTCCTTTTCAGGACACTAACGCGGTTCGCCCGCATACGCGATTCGCTCGCATACGCGGTTCGCCCGCATACGCGGTTCGCACGCATTCGCGATTCGCTCGCATACGCGATTAGCTCGCATACGCGGGAAGAACGGTCAGCCCGCATACGCGGTTCGCCCGCATACGCGATTAGCTCGCATACGCCGTTCGCTCGCATACGCGGTTCGCCCGCATACGCGATTCGCTCGCATACGCGGTTCGCCCTCATACGCGATTCGCTCGCATACGCGATTCGCTCGCATACGCGGTACGCCCGCATACGCGATTCGCTCACATCCATAAATGTCCTTTACTACTTGCCACTAAATAAAAGCTTTGTCCCATTCACAGATCGTCGCCGATGAACAATACCACTCCGGTATACCGAAGGTCTGGTCCACGCCACATCATCCGCCAACCGTACATGTGGCAGGACTAAGATGTCCACAGAAAGCCAGTTTATCGCAGCAGAATCCGCCGACCGCCTGTGCGTTAGAACTGGGTCATCCGTCAAGCATCTGTGTGAGGCAGCTGGGTGTCAAGCGCCTGTGTGAGGCGTCCGTCAAGCGCCCGTGTGAGGCGTCCGTCAGCTCCTGTGTGAGGCGTCCATTAAGCGTCACGTCAGTTTACATACCACCATTTAAATTAAAGGCTTTTGATAGCCTTCCCTACCCATACCCCCATACATAGATTGACTCATGAAATATTTTGTATAAATAAATGAAACATTAAACTGTTGTACAGAGAAAAAAATAAAACCTGAATTTCGTGCCCTAAAGAAAGGGAAAATAGTGTGTTCTTATATAAGGTTTTGAGGGTCCTTGAATTGATCCTGGAAGCGGCTGGACTACCTCAGCCTACTAATAAAACCCCGTTACAGGTGGTTACATTTTAAGGGCCAATGTTGAATGTGGACCACACCTAAACGTCAAGTTTTTTTCTGCATTTCATTTGGCATTTCTCAATTTCAGAATAACTTAATTTGAACAATGGAAAGATACACAATCGAGCAACGCGTTAAAGTTTTTTATAGCCTTTTACGAAAATGGGCGTTCAACTCAAAATGAATTTCGTGCACTTCGTGATGTTTTTTTGATCAGTACAATCGACCAAATGTGTCCACAATCGGAAGAATTGTGCGACAAATTTCAGCAAGCCGGGTCTGTAGGATATGTAGAAACACCTGTGCGTGCTCGCCCAGGATGGCTTATGGGCCGGCGACGACATCGGGCCATACTTCTTAGAAATGAGGCCTGTCAGGCAGTTACTGTGAATCGTGAGATGATAACGAACTTTTTATGGCCCGAATTGGAAGATATGGATGTGGACAATATGTGGTTTGAACAGGACGGTCCCACTTGCCACACAGCTAACGAAACAATGGCTCTTTTGAGCAACAAATTCAATGGCCGTGTTATCTCACGTCGTGGCGATGTCAATTGGACTTCTTTCTTTGGGGTTATTTGAAAGATAAGGTGTACGTCGATAAGTCAGCAACAACTGAAGAGCTAAAGGATGATATAATTCGGCACATTAACGGCATAGAAACTCAATTATGCCTCAGCGTCATCGAAAATTCGGACAACCGGATGGAGGTGTGCCGCCGAGGTCGCATAATTTAACCGTATCAATATTATCATAATAAAAAGAAATGACAATATATTCCTAAATAATTTGTGTTTTATTCAAAATCAACATCGGCCCTTAAAATTTAACCACCCTTTAGTTTTTTTATAATAAATATTTTATTCCATTCTGTTATTTTTTATGTTATTATAAAATATTTAATTCCTCTATAATTATTTAATAAAATTGCATTAATTATTTTTTCTTTCAACATTTGTTGTTTTAAAAGACCGAATTCTTGTTTATGTAATATGAGTATATTAATTTGTCATAGAAATGTTGTAATAAATCTTATTTCAATATGAATTAATTTGAATAATTTTAAAGCCCGGCTCTATAAAATAACCCCCAATGAAATAACACCCAAAAATAAAACGTAATAAACCCCAACAAATTCGTTGGTTTCTGGAAATGGAAAAATGACACTCATCATTTATTCATCGACTTTAAACAAGCATATGACTCCATTGATCGTACAACGCATTAGGAGAATTTGGAATTCCCAATAAACTGATTAACCTAATAAAGCTTACCATGGCAAATGTACAATGTGCAGTAAAAATACAAAATGATTCATCCAGAATATTCAACACCAACGTTGGCAAGGAGATGGACTCGCATGCACACTTTTTAACATCACTTTAGAGAAAGTTATGCGACAATCAAATATCAACACAGTGGGAACAATCTTTAACAAATCCTTGCCTATGCCGATGATATCGACATTGTAGCAAGGAATTTCGGGGAGCTAAAGAATTCTTTCATTAGAATCCAAGAAAGCGCAGCAGAAATTGGCTTAAAGGTTAACATTGAAAAAACAAATTACATGCTTGCCTCCACAAACAACATCCGAAGACAACAACTGGGACAAAGCATTAATATTGGTGACGACAATTTCAAAGTGACGAATGAATTCGTTTATCTAGGCTCAAAAATAGATAATACTGCCCACCCTTGCAGTGAGGAAATAAATGAAAGTATAACAACAGCCAACAAGTGTTTTACGGTCTGAGAAAGCACCTGAAATCAAAATCATTGTCAAGAACAACAAATTTGAGGCTTTATAAAACACTCATATTACCCGTGTTGCTTTACGCTTGTGAAACATGGGCGGTGTCAAAGAAGGATGAGATTAAGTTGGAAACGTTTGAGCGAAGTCCCCAAGGGACTTCAATCGTGACCTCTTCCCATGAATACTCAGTACGAGAAACTGTGTTGCCATCTGACATGAATAAGGAAAAACAAAACGAATTTAAAATTACATCAATATACATATCGATACCTCCATTCTAAAACATGCTAAGTCGACCTATCATGTTTTTACGAAGATTGCATTTTTAACTTCTAAATATTCCATATTATATTCAGTTAAAAATTTGTTGTTTATCCGTCAACCCAGTCAAAAGTTATTCAC
The DNA here is from genome assembly GCA_963930755.1 of Eudasyphora cyanicolor. Taxonomy (NCBI): domain Eukaryota; kingdom Metazoa; phylum Arthropoda; class Insecta; order Diptera; family Muscidae; genus Eudasyphora; species Eudasyphora cyanicolor. The sequence goes on from OZ005737.1 coordinate 212,931,815, forward strand.
AAAACAGCACAGGTCATTCGATTTGCACTATAAAAGAATTCCACACAAATTTAAAAAAATCGTCAAACTTTGATCGAGTCTCCTGAAAAACTACCTTTTTGCACTTAGCATTGTTTAGAATGGATGAATCGATAGGTATGATAGGTATAACGTATAGATACGAGTATGTAAATATCAATGTCTATCGGCATGCCGTTTTTTTGTTTATATTTATATGGACCCGTATGTGAAAATGGTATATGGAGAGCAAGGTACAACCACGAACTTAAGATAATCTATGGAGATATAGATGTTGCTAAAAGGATAAAGATAGCACGAATGAGATGGGCAGGTCATGTACACATACTAGATGACTCCAATTCAACAAAAAAGGTGTTCCAAATGATGCCACAAGGAAGAAAAGATAGAGGAAGACCGACACTAAGATGGTGTGACGGAGTAGAAACAGACTTTCGAAATATTGGATTAAGTAACTGGAGAACACACAGGGTTGTGGAGCTTAATATTAAACCACAAAAAATTTCATACATTTTGGGATTTATTTCACGAGTTGGGTTTTATTTCATTTTTTTGGAAATTGTTTCATTTTTTACTTGGGATTTATTTCGTTCCTGTAAAACACCCAAAAGGGTCCAATGAAATAATTCCCTAATAAAAAAAGTTTGGGACTTGTTTCATTTCTTACAAATTTTAGTATTTATTTAATTTTTTTGGTACTTATTTCATTATTTAAATTTTGAAGAAAGTATCAATTTGAAATTATTAGTGTAAAATAAGAAATAGCATGTCAATCAGAAAACATTATACAGGGTGGCCCAAAATGACCAACGGGGTTTGAGTCCATTATAACTTTTTATTAAGGACATAATTATTAATTTATTTTTTGGGAGGCCTAACATGACCGAAGGGGTTTGATTTCCTTATAACTATTTTTATTTCTTTTTAGTATTTTGTTAAAAAAGACTTTTGAAATTTAAAATGGAACAGAACACAATTGAAAAACGTGAAAAAATAAAAAATACAATAATCTATATATGGGGAAAAACACGTCAAAAGGCCAACTTTTTTCAATTTTATTCCGATCGCGTCAAAACTTGGTGGGGTTGCAGAAGTACTTTGGGTATGCTGTGTGCTTAAAATACAGCTTCCTAGCGTGATACGTTATGAATATACAGGGTGTCAAAGTTGGAAATTTTGACCATTGTATCTCCCGACTACGTGGGCCGATTTGAATGAACCGTGGCTTATATGACAGCTATTTAGAAACGCACAAAATGTGCATTGATAATTGTTTGCAAATATTCAATTTTCATATTTTTTTCTCGCGACTTATGTTTTCCTCGCGATTTTAATTGTGTTCCGCGGATGGGATTCTATATCTTTAAACTACAAAAATGAAGCCCATTCTGTTTACTTTATCAATACGAATTTTCGCAATGGGATGAAAAGCACAACAAAAGCTGTGGAAATGTTAAATGTCAAACCTACTATTTTTTCATTATTTTTTTTCGTAGTATAAAGTGAGTTTATTCTAAGATGTGGACCGGAAACACGATTAATAAAATGTAATGCTGGCATTCTATAGCCAAATACGCCAGAACAACAAAAAAACTTATTTCGAAAAAAGTCGACGTCGCATTTTTTACACAGGCCTATAATATTGCACTGGTCAAATGGAATCATAGTGAGAAGATTTTGAACACGATCTCGAAGGATTTTGATGTCCTTAATCCCAATATAAAATCAAAAATGCAATATATATTCGCGTTTTTGAGATATTGTATTAATTCTGTGATAAAAATGCTGATTTTAGGCTTTTTTGAAAACAGAATCGCGACAGACGCACTTTTACCAAAAAAAATTTCAGGTTTCGCAAAATAATCGCTTTCCAATTAATACGAGTATCCAAAACCTGTAATAATCGTAAGTCATCTCCGAGATATCTCCCGGGAAATCTAGTCGGAAAAATCGTATTTTTAATATAGCTACAATTGGAAAAATAAAAAAAAAATTTAAATATGATATCTACGAGATGGTGTAAGATTTTGGCCCTTTATAAAATAAACTTTTAATTCGTTTGATACTCGTTTTAATAGGAAAGCGATTATTTTGAGAAACCTGCAATTTTTTTTGGTAAAAGTGCGTCTGTCGCGATTCTTTTTTCAAAAAAGCCTAAAATCAGCATTTTTATCACAGAATTAATACAATATCTCAAAAACGCGAATATATATTGCATTTTTGATTTTATATTGGGATTAAGAACATCAAAATCCTTCGAGATCGTGTCCAAAATCTTCTCACTATGATTCGATTTGACCAGTGCAATATTGTAGGCCTGTGTAAAAAATGCGACGTCGACTTTTTTCGAAATAAGTTTTTTTGTTGTTCTCGCGTATTTGGCTATAGAATGCCACCATTGCATTTTATTAATCGTGTTTCCGGTCCACATCTTAGAATAAACTCACTTTATAATACGAAAAAAATAATGAAAAAATAGTAGGTTTGACATTTAACATTTCCACAGCTTTTGTTGTGCTTTTCATCCCATTGCGAAAATTCGTATTGATAAAGTAAACAGAATGGGCTTCATTTTTGTAGTTTAAAGATATAGAATCCCATCCGCGGAACACAATCAAAATCGCGAGGAAAACATAAGTCGCGAGAAAAAAATATGAAAATTGAATATTTGCAAACAATTATCAATGCACATTTTGTGCGTTTCTAAATAGCTGTCATATAAGCCACGGTTCATTCCAATCGGCCCACGTAGTCGGGAGATACAATGGTCAAAATTTCCAACTTTGACACCCTGTATCTTCATAACGTATCACGCTAGGAAGCTGTATTTTAAGCACAAGGCATACCCAAAGTACTTCTGCAACCCCACCAAGTTTTGACGCGATCGGAATAAAATTAAAAAAAGTGGGCCTTTTGACGTGTTTTTCCCCATATATAAAGAAGAATGTGTGTTTGTTTGTTTGTTTGTTTGTTGGTTTGTTGGTTTGTTGGTTTGTTTGTACCGTATAGACGTCTAAACGGCTGGGCCGATCTTCTTGAAATTTTCACAGAATGTACATGTGTGGGGCGTGGTGAAAATAGGGTACTTGAATTTTCGATATATCAAGTGGGCGTGGCCCCGCCCACATATGACAAATTTTAAAATTGAGATATCTTGCACAATTTGTTAGCGAGAGTGCTGTAATTTTGTACATATGTATCTGGTGGCAGTCTACGTGATTGGTCCAAAAATGGGCGGAATGGCAGCAATGGGCGTGGCACCGCCCATATAAGCCAAATTTAAAAAATTTTATATCTTGCACAATTTGTTAGCGAGAGTGCTGGAATTTTGTGTATACGTATCTGGTAGCTGTCTACGTAACTGGTCTAAAAATGGGCGGAATCGGGTCAATGGGCGTGGCACCGCCCATATAAGCCAAATTTTGAAATTGTTTTATCTTGCACAATTTGTTATCGAGAGTGATGTAATTTTGTGCACATGTATCTGGTGGTAGTCTACGTGATTGGTCCAAAAATGGGCGGAAGCGGACCAATGGGCGTGGCACCGCCCATATAAGTCAAATTTTGAATTTTAGATATTTTTCACAATATGTTAGAGAGAGTGCCGTAATTTTGTACATATATATCTGGTGGTAGTCTACGTGATTGTTCCAAAAATGGCCGGGATCGGACCAAAGGGCGTGGCCCCGCCCATATAAGCCAAATTTTTAAATTAAGATATCTTGCACAATTTGCTACCGAGCGTGCTGTAATTTTGTACATATGTATCTGGTGGCAGTCTACGTGACTGGTCTAAAAATGGGCGGAATCGGGTCAATGGGCGTGGCACCGCTCAAATAAGCCAAATTTTGAAATTGACTTATCTTGCACATTTTGTTAGTGAGCGTGCTGTAATTTTGTGCATATGTATCTGGTGGTAGTCTACGTGATTGTTCCAAAAATAGCCGGGATCGGACCAAAGGGCTTGGCCCGGCCATATAAGCCAAATGTTGAAATTAAGATATCTTGCACAATTTGTTATCGAGAGCGCTGTAATTTTGTGCACAAGTATCTGGTGGTAGTCGACGTAATTGGTCCAAAAATGGGTGGAAGCGGGCCAATGGGCGTGGCACCGCCCATATAAGTCAAATTTTGAAGTATAGATATTTTACACAATATGTTAGCGAGAGTGCTGTAATTTTGTACATATGTATATATCTGGTGGTAGTCTTCGTAATTGGTCCAAAAATTGGCGGAATCGGACCAATGGGCGTGGCCCCGCCCATATAAGCCAAATTTTGAAATTGATATATCTTGCACAATTTGTTAGCTAGAGTGCTGTAATGTTGTACATATGTATCTGGTGGCAGTCCACGTGATTGGTACAAAAATGGGCCGGATCAGACCAATGGGCGTGGCACCGCCAATATAAGCCAAATTTTAAAAATTTGATATCTTGCACAATTTGTTATCGAGAGAGCTGCAATTTTGTGCATATATATCCGTTAGCGATCTACGCGATTGGTCCAAAAATGGGCGGGATAGGACCAATGCGCGTGGCCCCGCCCATATAAGCCAAATTTTGAAATTTAGATATCTTGCACAATTTGTTAGCGAGAGTGCTGTAATTTTGTGTATATGTGTCTGGTGGAAGCCTACGTGATTGGTCTAAAAATGAGCGGGATCTGACCAATGGGCGTGGCCCCGCCCATATAACCCAAAATTGAGCTATCTTGCACAATTTAGTAACGAGAATGCTGTAATTTTGTGTATAAGTATCTGGTGGCAGTCTACGTGATTGGTCCAAAAATGGGCGGGATCGACCCAATGGGCGTGACCCCTCCCACATAGACCAAATTTTGAAATTTTGATATCTTGCACAATTTGCTAGCGGGAGTGCTGCAATGTTGCGTATATGTATCTGGTGGCATTCTACGTAATTGGTAAAAAAATGGGCGGGATCGGACCAATGGGCTTGGTCCCGCCCATATAAGCCAAATTTTGAAATTGATATATCTTGCACAACATGTTATGTAGAGTGATGTAATGTTGTACATATGTATCTGGTGACAGTCCACGTGATTGGTCCAAAAATTGGCGGGATCTGACCAATGGGCGTGCCACCGCCTATATAAGCCAAATTTTGAAACCTCTTTCTGCCGAATTTCGTACTGATCGGATATAAAATACAGTTTCTACAGCGCTTACATGTCAAATCGGGGGTAACATATATATGGGGGCTATATCTAAATCTGAACCGATTTTCTCCAAATTTGGCAGTATTCCTTCATGTAATAACAAACCTCTTTCTGCCGAATTTCGTACTGATCGGATATAAAATACAGTTTCTACAGCGCTAATTTTGACATGGGCAGCGAAGCGCACCGGGCTCAGCTAGTAAATAAATAAATAAACATTCTCTATTAATATACTGCATCTAAAAAAAATAATTATGTTTAAAATACAAACTAATACTTATTTTAACATAATACAATTGAAAACGAAAAGCGCGCAGGACTTAATTATTGGTATGCTATTAGAAATGGTGTAATGAGACGCAGGCAAAATTGATTTGAAAATCTTACTTTGTATGGAGGATAATATATTTGCCTGCGGCGCTTTAGATCACATCCAATAACGTCTTGTACAATTTTCAAATATTGTTTTTGCCTACAAGACTTTATTTGAGATAAAGATAGTATGATTTAATGATTTCAATGATTTAGGATGTGCTGTAATGCGCCCTCAGACAGCATACAAATGGTTATCATACAAAATATTATTTTATATATTACACGAACTTACTTCGCCATTTCCATGATCCATTCAATTAGATTTGCTTGCTAATAGTTGCGGATCTTCGTATATTGGTGGATAAGAGTGAGAAATTGAAGCGGACTCAAAAGAACTATTAAGTGAAAATATTATATCTGCCACGGCATGTGTTGATGTAATTTTATATAAGAATTGGGAGTTATTTCTTTTTTTGGAAATTATTTCATTGGCGCTTATTTCATTTTTTTCTTGGGCATTATTTCGTTGCGAAATAAATGGGTCTAAAGAAAGATATGTGCAAAGTTTCGTTGAGATCGGCCCATAATTGCGACCTGTAGTTTGATCACAAGAATACATGGACGGACAGACAGACAGGGCTAAATCGACTCAAAAAGTGATTCTATGTCGATCGGTATAATAAACTATGGGCCTATCTTTTGTCTTTTTGGGTGTTACAAACAAACGCACAAAGTCAAAATACTCGTACCCTGTACCACAGTGTAGTGTAGGGTATAAATATTAGGGACACAAATGTTGGTAGTATCACTTACGCGTACAGTAACTGTCAAGTTTTAAAATTTTTATTTTTTTTAAAACGTTTTTTTTTCCGGGCGCGAAACCGACCATAAAAAAGACAAATTTCTTGGTTCAAATTTTTGAAAGTCAGAATCCTAAGCATTGCCTTTTTGAAATAAATCTATGGATAAATGTATAGATTATGACCCATATTGTAAAAGTAAGGTACATTAAAAATACCAAAGGGGTGTGGCAATAACGGTAATTTTTCAATAGACAATGAGTACTATAAAAGCATTACACTGTACAAAGTTTCAAGTTTTGGTATGCGCAGGAATCAGAGTTATAAGCTGTTAACTTTTTGTGCAAAATAGTCTATTTGTATGTGAGGAACAAAAATGGGCGTGGCAACAACATCCATTATTCACGGGACTATAGGTACTATAAAAGCATTACACTGCACAAAATTGTAAGTATTTGTATGGACTGAAATATAAGTTATAAGTCGGTAAAATTTGTGAAAAATGGTCTATTTGTACACGGAGCAAAATCACCTTTTTTGATATGTTTGAAACGAAAGAAAATTTATTTGGAACACAAATTTTTAAATATTGTATATTTCTTAGCAAATAAATTTTATTTGAAAATCAATAAAATATATTTGGAACGCAGTTATTAATATAATACAACAAAATATATTTGCAAACTGAATTTCTCAAATAAAATATGTGTTTATTTACAAAAAAAAAATTGTTTAGGAATTTTCCTAAATATATTTTATTAAAAAAAATTCCAAAACTTTTGTGGATTTTTTCGAATTTCAGTTTTAATTTTTCCTTGGATTCAAATTGTACATACCAGTTATGATACCATATGCAGCATTAACTTCTGCTTTAAATCAATCATTTCAAATTTCTGTGTACTCAAAATCATCATTAGTTGTCAATCGTCCAAGTAATTTATATTGATCCAATATTATACGATTTCAATTATTATTATTTTTACGAACATTAAACATTTTTAAAAGTGTAACATTGAATTTTTGAATTTGTTACGGAAATAATAGTCCCAAATAAAAACATATTGGGATGTATGTAAACAAAAATTTGTGTAGGACAACATCTGCCCAAATATATAATATTTGTGTGTGATAAAAATTATGTGTTTAGAGTGTATCCTAAACACATATAAGCGATTTTTTTCAGCGTGTATGGAAGGTAGCAAAATGGGGTGTGTCAATTTCTCCCATTTTTATCAAGCTGATAGCGACCAAGAAACTAATACTATGTGTGGATTCAAATAAGTGATATAGAACATATTAAAGAATCAATATTTCACTAACTTTCTACCTTTTGTGGGGAGGTACTCGTAGGATTGGACCATCTTTGATATTAGTCAGAGATAGAAAAAAATTTACACATACCAAATTAGAAGTGAATCGATTACTCCTATCGAAAGTTTTGGTGCGCACCAGCCATTCAAACGAGCGGACGGGCATATAACAAATGGCTTTAAATTGCCCAAACAGATTTCCGCCACCAATTTTTGGTGTCTCTTAGGTCACTTCCTCGATGTGTTACACTTTTGCCCCGCAGCAGCTGATATACATATACCCTCGTTCACAATAGTGGGGGTACAAAAACAAGATTTTGTTGAAAATCTGTTCCTTCTAAAATTGCTATTTTTGTTTTAAATAGGCATTGTTTTCTTCGTTAGGATGCTAGGAAAGAAAGTTTCAGTCGGGTAAACCGACTAAGGTATACCCTCACTTTGTGAGTAATGTAATATTGAATATTACACAAATTATTCTGTCAATTTTTTGGGTTTAAGAAATACACCTATATTTCGCTGAACAGTAGATACTTTAAATACATTGCACTGTGCCGAATTGTAACCGTTTATATGGACTGGTACATTAACGTTCAGATATTAAATGGTGGTATAATTTAGCCATTTTGTGTGGGAGGTACAAAAAGGGGCGTGGTGATAACGCCCATTTTTCACTGGACTATAGGCATTATAAAAGCATTACACTGTACAAAATTTCAAGTAATTGTATACACTGGTATTAATGTTATAAACTGTTAACTTTTGGTGCAAAATGGTACCTTTGTGGGAGAGGTACCAAAAGGGGCATGGCAATAACGCCCATTTTTCAATGGACTGTAGGCACTATAAAAGCATTACACTGTACAAAATTTCAAGTATTTCTAAACACTGGTATTAATGTTATAAGCTTTTAACTTTAGTGCATTTGTGTGGGAGATACCAAAACGGGCGTGGCAATTTCGCCCATTTTCCTCGAGTTGACAGCGACTAACAAACTAATACTATGTGTGGAATTTCAGAAGATTCGAATGCGTATAATAGCAGTTATTAAAGAATCAATATTTCACGACATTTTAACCCTTTGTGGTGGAGGTACCAGTAGGAGTGGACCAATATGGCCCATCTTCGAACTTAGCCGGAGATAGAAAAAAATATTACCACATACGAAATTTGAAGTCAATCGGTTACTCCTTTCGAGAGTTATCGTGCGCACCAGCCAGCAGACACACAGACAGACAGACAGACAGACAGACAGACGGACGGACATTGCTCATTCGACTTAAAATGACCAAAAACGGATTTCCGCCGAACATACTTGGGGTCTTAGGTCACTCCTTCGATGTGTTACACTTTTTTCCGTAGCAAATGATATATACCCTCGTCACACTAAAGTGAGGGTATAAAAAAAATTTTTTTCTAATTGTTTTAACGACAGTTACTAAACTTCTTTTTCTACGTGAATATTTCCCTAAATGTCTACCCTTTTTGGTAAGGTACTCGTACTCACAGCCCTCCGACACAAATTTTGTAAAGTAGTGTTTTGTAAAATAGGTAGTTTTGTAAACAAACATAACGTCGAACCGCTCTAATTGGAAAATCCTTTACAACAAAAGAGTTCCCCTACGTCCAATGTGCATATGTTTTGGATAAATTCATTTTTAGACTTCTTAAATCATTTGAATATTTACTGAAACAATATTGGGCAGTATAAACTATTGCAAGAACAGCGGTATTTATAAAATATCGTCGCCAATGTATACACTTTGTTTACATAAGAATTTTTTCTTTAGGAAAGGACTATGGTTTTACCATTTGGCTCCGCGGAAAAATAATTATTCGCTGTGGCCACATTACAGCATAAGTAAACATGACCAAAAAAGAGTTCTCAAAGAAATCCTATTATTCATTTCTGTTTTAGTTTTCTTTTTTGGTCAGATTTCATTATCAGGTGTGTCTTTTTTCACAGCCGTTTTGGCCAAAAGTGTTAATGCACGATTTCTTTTATTCGCTGTTTTTTTGTCTAGGCTCTCCTGGGTTTCGTCGACAATTTCCAGTGCAAATAAGAAGAATTACGGACTAGAAAATAGTTCATATATACAGATGTATATGGTCGAAGGCAAATCTCATTGTTCTTACAACAAAAAAAGCTGGAGAAACAAAAAGAAAAACTATTCCAAGGCATTCAGTTGGTTTGGATTCCTGGGGATGCTGAGTTAGCTTCTTGTTGCTGCATGGCTCGATGGCTGTTTGGCTAGCTGCCTAGCTGGTGGTGTTTAAATGTTAACAGTGATGGTGGGTGATAAATGGTATCCTTTGGTTTTAGAGACCATTATGTTGCGGCTGCTCCTACTTCTAGAGTTTATTGTGATTTTGTTAATGTTGCTGCTCCGGCTTCCGTTGAAATTAGTTATTCACGCGGTCCAATGGTTCACCAAGAAGTTGATTGTTTTTTTTCTTTCTTTTTGGCCGTTTTGTCGCATAAGACCATTTAAAACTCCAGCAGCAGCAGCGGCGGCAGCAACACCAACAAATAAGGAAGGCTCACAAAGGTTATAGCCGTGATTCGTGTTAACCAAAAAGCTCACTCACTGTGTCGTCGCTGGCTGGATGGATGTTTATTGTGGTGTTGTCTGGTTGTTGCTGTTGTTCTTATTGTTCCTTGGGTGGATGTCGTCGTTGATTCATGTGGTTTATATTCGATGTTGCTTTTGTTTTAATGACCGCCGCACAGTGTAACGAGGTCCTTAGAACAAGGATTCCAACATTAAGAAAATGGGAAAAATCACTTATAGGAATTGTCAAAACGGAAAGGCTGCCGAGGATAGGGCACCTTGAGATTGGCTATAGAATATCAAGATACCGATTCCTACAAACTTGAACTTTTAATAAGGGTGACCAATTTTTGTTTTACTTCATTTATTATTTAGAATAATAACGGGCAACCGACATTTAGAATTTTTTATATCGACATTAAAAATTTTGCTCACTGCTCTAAAGGTGGGTTTGGTAAGTCAAAGACTGGACTTGCTGTGGCACAATGTGGTGGAGACGGAAAGAGATAGGGCCATAATTTATTGCACCGATCGACTTAGAATCACTTTCTGTGACCATTTAGTCATACCCCTCTGTCTGTCTGTCCATCTCACTGTTGGTAGGTTCTATCTCGACTCCTTTTGGGCACTACTTGTGTTTGCCGCTACAGTTGGAACCTTTGTATTTGGGATCGTTTCAGCTGCCCTGTCAGTCGGGATTTTCCAATTTAAAGAAGAGAGTCCACAACACGATGAATGGAATGCCTTACGTCTTATCAAGAACTTCCTTTAATCCAGAGTCTACTCATTCGACAAGGAGAGTACCCTCGAAATCATCGTTCCCACTTCCTCGAGGCAAGATTCGAATTTTGGTTGTTAACGGCGTCTAATATGAGCTCTGCAAGGACCTACCAATCCATCCCTTGACATAGACAGTCGTTTGCTCAAAGACTTTCCTTTTAATTCAGAGTCTACTCATTCCACAAGGAGAGTACCCTCGAGATCATCTTTTCCCACTTCCTCAAGGCAAGATTCGAATTTTGGTTGTTTACGGCGTCTAATTTGAGCTCTGACGAGAACCTACCAATCCATCCCTTGACATAGACAGTCGTTTGAGTATAGGCTTTTGGCTCTTCTTAACCAGTTTTAGCCTTCCGTCGCCCAAAGAACGAATAGTTTTACGAGGGCACCAAATGACAACTTCAGCTTCAAACTTCCAGGTAATTACTTGAATTGTTGGTTCATCCTTAGATTCGAGGACGTGCCCCAAACCGTTCGTATAAACCACATCTTCGACATTACTTCTGTGGTCGTCAGGGATTCAGTCAGACGCGCTACTGCTATCAATTATGACATAGCAGGGCGACCTAACAAAGAAAATACAACAAATTTGAGAAAATTTTTCTTTATTTCTCAACATAATTTCCTTTTAGCTCGATACACTTTTTCAAGCGATTTTCAATAACTTCGATTGTAAGAACTGTCTAGCTCCTGAAAATAGCCATCAACCGCAAGCTCTACCTCTTATTTGTGGCAAATCTTTTTCCGTCGAGCCATTTTTTCAAGTTTGGAAATTAAAAATAATCTGAGGTAGCTTAATCAGGCGAATAGGGTGCATCTGATCTAACTTTAACTCATTGATTTTTGCAATCGCAATAGTAGATGTGTGAAAAAGGTGCATTGTCTTTATTTTGAGCAAACGCGACACACATCTTGCGCACAGCTTTCTCATCATCAAATTTTCCGTCAATATCCGATGCATAGCACTTTTTGAAATGCCTACATATAACTTTAGCCAGCTCACGAACCTTCAACCGACGGTCATCCAAAACAAATTTTGTAAACCATTTCTGGCGTGGACACCTCGACGCTGGTCGACGACTACGGTGTTCGTCGTGGCATCTCGTACAGCCTCGTTTAAAGTCTGTGATCCAATATTTTATAGTTGTAAACGAAGAGACAGACTCCCCCAACATAGGCGCATGGCAATAACGCCCAGTTTTCACTGTACTGTAGGTACTACAAAACCACTGTACAAAAATTCACGTATTTGTATGTACTGGTATAAAAGTTAAAAGCTGTTAACTTTTGGTGCAGAATAGTCCATTTGTGTGGGAGGTACCAAAGGTGCGTGTCAGAAACCCCACTTTTCACTGGACTGTAGGCACTATAAAAACAGTACACTGTACAAAATTAGAAGTACACGGTGACGCAAAAGTAATCCTCCTATCAGAAAATGCTATAAATTTTGCGATTGGCCCCTAATGTCAGTTCTGTTTTGACATTTGTGTAGTAAACACATGCGAAATACACGTTAATAAACAATGTTACGCTACACTGCTCCAGAACGCGGAATATTGCTATTTATTTGACCAATAATCGGTCGGTGACTTTGGCACAACGAGAATTTCGTCGCAGATTTCCTGGCCGTCCAACGCCTACTGGTGAAACACTGCGACGTTTAGCCGCTCGCCTCGAAGAGACTGGCACAACACGAGATGCTGCCAGGCGTGGCAGACCCCGGAGTAGCCGTTCTGCAGAGAATATTGCTGCTGTAGCCGAGGATGTCATGGAAGCGCCGTCGACATCGACCAGACGACGTGCCACGCAAATGGGTATCAGTCCACGGTCTCTACAGCGAATTTTGGTACAAGATTTGAAGATGTTTCCGTACAAAGTCCAGACGGTGCATCAGCTGTTAGGACCGCCAATCGCGTCTAACATACGCTCAAGCCATACTTAATCACCACCAAGAGGAAGATGATTTTTCATCAAAAATAATCATGAGTGATGAGGCCCATTTCCATCTTAGCGGGTACGTAAATAAGCAAAATTTACGCTTCCGGGGCACTGAAAATCCGCGTGTAACCCACGAAGAGCCATTACACCCGCTCAAAGTCACTGTATGGTGTGCTGTTTTCGCTGGAGGAGTCATCGGACCTTTTTTCTTCGAAGACGTCGCGGGCCAAACGGTTACTGTGAATGGTGAGCGCTACAGAGCAATGATCAACGAGTTCTTTTTGCCGCAACTTGATGAATTGGGATTGGAAAACATGTGGTTCCAACAGGACGGTGCAACGGCACACACTGCAAGTGCCACAACCGATATGCTGAAGGATGAATTTCCCGGGCGCCTAATCTCCCGTTTTGGGAGATTTGCACTGGCCAGCAAGATCGCCTGATTTGGCCGCTCCAGACTTCTTTTTGTGGGGCTTTTTGAAGTCGCGGGTTTATGTCAACAAGCCTCAGACTCTTGCAGCTCTTAAAGACAATATCCGTCAAGAATGTGAGGACCTATCGCCGGAAGTTTTGGCCAAAGTGATGGAAAATGCCATAAAAAGGGCTCAAATGACAATCAACTGTGGCGGCGGCCATTTACATGACATCATATTCTCGACTTGATGTAAAAAAAATTAAAAGACCAAATAAAAATATTCCACAAGAAGAATCAAAGTTTTTAATTTTTTTTTTCTTAAATTACAGCCAAAAAACATCGAAAGGTTACTTTTGCGCCACCTTGTATTTGTATACACTAGTATAAAAGATATAAGCTGTTACCTTTTGGTGCAAAATAGTCCATTTGTGTGGGAGGTACCAAAGGGGGTGCGGTAAATTCGCCCATTTTTCTCGTAGTGGTAGCCACTAAAAAATGAATACTATGTATGTGTGGAAGTTTAGAAGATTAGAATAAGTAGTATATAAGGCGTTAGAGAATCAATATTTCATTACATTTTAACCCTCTGTGGGGGAGGTACTAGAAGGAGCAGATCAAAATGACCCATCTTCGAACTTAGCCGGAGATAGGAAAAAATATTACCACATACAAAATTTGAAGTCAATCGGTTGCTCCTTTCGAGAGTTATCGTGCGCACCAGCCAGCAGACAGACAGACGGGCGGACATTGCTCATTCGAGTTAAAATTACCCAAAACGAATATCCGCCGAACATACTTAGGGTCTTAGATCACTCCTTCGATGTGTTACCCTTTTTTTCGTAGCAAATGATATATACCCTCGTCACACTAAAGGGAGGGTATAACAAGTTAGAAAGTTCAGTCGGGTAAACCGACTAATGAATCTCCTCGCCTTGAGTCTCAAAAATTTTAGTATTTTTATTTTTTTGTTTTATTTAAATTATTATCAATTTAAATTGCATTTAATAACTTTAAAGTATGTACTGGTATTAAAGTAAACAGCTGTTTACTTTTGGAACAAAAAGGTTCATTTGTGTGAGAGGTACCAAAAGGGGCGTCCCAATAACGGCCACTTTTCTCTGGACTCTAGGTGATATAAAAACATTACACTATACAAAATTTCAAGTATTTATATGCACTGGTACTAAATTTAAAAGCTGTTAACTTTTGGTACAAAAAGGTCCATTTGTGTGGCAGATACCAAAAGGGGCTGGCCAATTACAACCACTTTTCTCTAGACTCTAGGTACTATAAAACCATTGCACTGTACGAAATTTCAACTTTTTGTATTCACTGGTATTAAATTTAAATCTGTTAACTTTTGGTACAAAAAGGTCCATTGTGTGGGAGGTACCAAAAGGGGCGTGGCAACTTCGCTTATTTTTCTCGAGGTAATAGTGACTAACAAACTTTTACAATGTGTAGAATTTCAGAGGATTAAAATAAGTATTAATATTATCACATACAAAATTTGACAGACAGACAGACGGTCGGACATTGCTCATTCGACTTAAAATGACCCAAACCGGATATCCGCCGAACATACTTAGGGTCTTAGGTCACTCCTTCGATGTATTACACTTTTGGTTCGTAGCAATTGATATACTAGGTATGTTCAAAGAATATCGCGAATTTTTAATTTCCGCGGGCTACGTGTTTGATTTTTGATATTTGTGTAGCGTTATGTTGGTACTCATGTCCCTTACTTATGCTGACAAGGTCGGCCATTTTGAATGTTTAGTTAATTGTTGACAGCTGTTGTGCTTGGATGTGTTTAAACTTGTCTTCGATTTTTATCTATTTCAGAAACTGGATCAAAGTATCTGCATCAAATTTTGTGTGAAAAACAATATAAAGTGCGCTGACGCATTCCGAATGTTGACTGTGGCATATGGTGAAGCTACCTTGGACCAAAGCAACGTTTATCGGTGGTACAAAATGTTCTTAGAGGGCCGAGAAGATGCGAAGGACGAACAGCGTGCCGGACGCCTGTGCTCACAGTTTTCTTTGATTGTAGGGGCGTGGTGCATTATGAGTTCTTGCCACAGGGTAGTACGGTCAATAAAGAATATTACCTGCAAGTTATGCGCAAATTGCGCGAAGCAATCCGCCAAAAACGGCCGGATTTGTGGAAGAACAAAAACTGGCTATGATAACGCCCCTGCACACACATCGTTGCTTGTGCGCGAATATTTGGCCAAAAACAACACTGTAATGGTGCCGCAGTCTACGCAGAGAAGCCCAAACATTACCCGATAATACGTCAAGGTGATTTTTAAATGAAAGTTCCGAATTAATAACTATGATGGCTAACAAATTCTTAGGGTTATGGTTATGACATAAGAAGATATTAAGATTCGGCAACACGCGGTTTGTAGGATCAAACATTAGAGCTTTTGACTTTAGTGGATTTACAGATAAAGAATTTAAAGACGCCCACCGTAAGACAATATGAAGACAGTAGTTTATGTCTCTCTGATAAGTCTCTAGAGAAGTACGACTACCACTAAAAAGCAAAAAAATATCATCTGCAAATAAGAAGGATCTACATATATTATGTAGAGCTGGTGTATCGCTGAAGCTCATTCACATAAGATATGAACAAATTTGGGCCTAACACAGATCCCTGTGGCATTCTAGAATAAAGAAGAAGTAAACCAGATTCAACACCATTATAAACAACAAATTGAGTCCTTGCACATAAGTAAGAATAAATAAGCAAACAAGCAGATTTAGACAAATTTAACTCATCTTTGCGCTTAGAAATAAGTTGAATATAGTTGATAGAATTAAAAGCTTTACACAGATTGAGAGCGACGAGAACACTTAGCTTATCTCCATTAATATCCTCACGAACAGAATCAGTAAGTTTGACGAGCACATGGGTAGTGCAATGACCGCGTTGAAAACAATATTGTGAATCGTTAATAAGATTTGAACAACATTGCAAAATTTGATCTTTCATAATATGCTCAACAACTTTTGACAGCGCGGAAAGAATCGCTATAGGTCTAACGTCATTTGGTTCAAGAACTACCTTAGACTTGGGTATAGGAACCACTCGGGCATTTTTCCAAGCAATTGGAAATGCAGATGTTGTTAGGATGCAATTTATAAGGTCAATAACCAAATGAGAGATGTAGGGAAATATTGACTTAACAAAGCATATCGGATTACCGTCTACACCTACTGACTTAGAATTAACTGTACTCATGGCCTCAACA
Organism: Eudasyphora cyanicolor; assembly: GCA_963930755.1. Lineage (NCBI taxonomy): Eukaryota > Metazoa > Arthropoda > Insecta > Diptera > Muscidae > Eudasyphora > Eudasyphora cyanicolor. The sequence goes on from OZ005737.1 coordinate 212,948,380, forward strand.
ATCTCAACCACATTAACACAATGGAATGAGAAAGTTGAGCCTAAGTCACGAAATTGGTAAAAATCAAAGTTTTCCTCACCATTATCAGCAGCAGTACCGTTTGCAAACAAGTCATTTAAGCTATCTACGTCAATATCAAAACCAGAGTCATCATTAACGACACACCCGGAACTTCTCAGAACTTTCCACAAACCGGCAGAGTCAAGACTCCAAAAAAGTCTAGAGAAATATCTTGCTTTAGCCCTACGAATTACAGTTTTTCCTCTATTGCGATACTTGCAAAAAGTTCTCCAATTTGCCTGTAATTGGTCAGATTAAAAAGCAGAAAACGAAAGATATCTAAGATATCTAGCAAACTGAATGTCCCTAGAATCCATCCAATTATCATCGGGTAAACAAACACTTTTTCGAACAATAGGAACAAAAGAAAACAGATTACTAATAAGAGAGCCAACCAAAAAACATTTAGTATCAACATCTGTAGCACCAACGGCAACATTGGGGTCAAAGTCACGTAGGAATGAATACAATCCATCCCAATCAGTATTTTTATGATCACGGTATTCAATGATATCCTGTACACAACGGTAGCTAAAAGAAAGAGATCCAAAGATAAGTTAGCATGGTCAGACACATAAGGACATTGTGCCTGATCAGTAACATCTATAGTCGATGTAGACGGATCACCTAAATCGAAATGTGTAGGTTTTGAGTTGTGGACAATAGACAAGTTATACCTGGTGCAGATAGACCGAAACAAATTTACTTTAGAGACGTTGAACAAATTACAATTAAAGTCACCAAGAGCAACAATGTGAGAGTATTCGGAAAAAAGTTCACTATGTATGAAGGATTATTTTTGGTATTATTTAATGTTCTAATTGGACATGGACTCACCTACGAAATTTCCAATATATTCGGGTATTTCAAAATGTATATCACACCCTCACACTGTGCGCTATTATTGCCGCTAATGTTTGTGGTTAACACATGTTGGCTGTCTGTCCATTCCATCTTATCCCATTGCAGCCCCTCAAAAAGCAATCCGTTCATCTTAAGGTGATGCTCCTGCTCCTGCGCCTGCAAGGAAAGAAAGAAGATGTGTTGGTTGTGAAAATACCGCCGTTACTCATTTGCTTTTCATAGAGTGGCGATTTTGTCATCTGGCGAGATGCCGCCACTGCAGCGCGGTGGTGTGCAGCCGGCATTAGTGGCCCCACTGCGGGTTGGGTTGGCTCTAGCCGGTGCCAGAACAGCAGAACACCAGAACTTCGGGAGTCTTATCAGTGCTTCCTGCTTGTTTTAAACATGCATTTATTACATGTTTGTATATGTTCCATTGGACGAGCATCATTGCAGTCGGGTGCACATGGACTTGTTTTAGGTTCTCAGTTTAAATGCTTAAATGCTCTTTTAAATCCTAAGCTTTAAAATATCATGTAATGTTCTGAACAAAATAACAATAACAACTACATATATCAGCATGCAGTGCACAGTGGGGTTTTTATTTTGTATGTAGAACACAATGTAAAGCGGTAAGCTTCACTGTCCACATCTTAAAATTGTGGAGAGGAGATATATACAAATCTGAGACGATTTTCACACATTTTAAGCTATTGGTAGCTATTTTTATCCAGAGCAACTTCTCCCACATTTCATACTGATCCAACGTAAAATACATTGATAAATGCATAAGTTGTAACCCATTTTGTAAAAGTAAGGAAAAAGCAAAATAATAATGTTTATTTTTATATTTTTATTTTTGCCATTTTGTTTGGGAGGTACCAAAGGGGGGGTGGGAGGTACCAAAGGGGGTAACGCCCATTTCTCAATGGACTGTAGGTACACAGGAAGAAAAATGCCATACCAAATTCAAGTAAAAATTGTTAATTTAAGCCGAAATCGTACTTAAAATTTAAGTACGTTCGTACTAAGTTTTTCTTGAAACAAGTATAAATCGGCTTAAATTGAAAAAATCAAGCCCTGAATTGCTTACAATAAGTATATAATACTTGAAATCAAGAAAACATTTCTTAAAAAGGAAAAATTAAGCCTACACTCAGAAAAAATTAACCCGATGATAAGTTAAAATGAACTAAACTTCAGAAAAATTAAACTTCATATGGCGCTAAAGCAATTTTTTCCCAAATCAAGTTCACATTTGTCCTTAATATTAGCAAATGTTTTGAACTTAGTTGTAGTTAATACTAACTTGAATTTAGTAACTATTCCTTTATATCTAGTTCAATTGAACTCATATTAAGGAAAAATCAACTCAGTTTAAGTAAAAATTTACATGAAATTTGGAAAAAAATCTAGTTAAATTTTCACTAAAATCAGGTAAATTTTTACTTGAAATCAGGGAATTTTTACTAAAAATTAAGAAAATTTTAACTAAAATCAAGTAATTTTTTTACTAAGATTAAGTTACATTTTTACTAAATGGAAGTAAAATAATTCCTCAAATCAAGTTCAATTTTACTTGAATATACGAAAATTAAACTAAAATGTAAGAAACGTTTAACTATAAATGAGTAATTTTTGAACTTGCAACTTGTAGAAGTAAACTAAATTTTAGTTCATTACTACTAATATAATTCAGCAAAATATTCTCGGGAATTTTCCAATAAATATTTTGCTACAATGTATTTGAAACATATTCAAAAAACCTTAAACAAACAGAATTCTCATTCAATTTCTCAATCTTATGTCTTAAGTATTTCACATATACTCGTAATCCTATATATTTGATGCGAAGTTAAATTACTTAACTTCCCAGCTGCTGTTTGAAATGATATTTGAGCAGTTAAGGAAAGAATCTCTTGAAACGAACGGGAATTTTTTGCTTAACGAAAATTCAAGGATTATTTGAAACCCGTATTATAAATTTCAGAAAAACATGAACTAGAACTAAGGAAATTCGGATATTTCTAGTTAAAATTTCCTAAAATGATTTATTTTCGAGGAGTAGTAAATGTTTATTCGACGCTAGGAAATCCTTCCTCAGTAAAAGTCAAATAGTAGGAAATTTTTACCTGGTCGATGGAATTTTAAGTAAGTAAAATCATATCCCATTTCCGAGTATGTAACCAATTTGCTATATCTTTGAATTTAGTTCAATTTACTCATTGAAAGTAAAATTTCCCAGTTTTGAGGAAAATTTAACTAAACATGAGTAAAAATCTTGAACTAAACTGAGATATAGATTTTACTCACATAAACGATTGCCATTTTTCTGAGTGTAATGTGGCTTAAAGTAAGAAGAAAAAGCTTACTTTAATCTCTGAGAGGCAGAACAATTATAGACAGTGCTCCCAACTCTTCCGAGGCAAAAATCACTACGAAACAACTGTGCAGAAACCACCACAAAACCACTACCAACCAAGTATAAAAACGCCAAAAATCGTTGTGAGAAAATAACAAAATATTCAAAAAACGCTAACACTGACAAAAATTTTAACCTTTTTTTAAATTACCACCAACAAAATATTTTTGAATTCCATTAATTTTTTTAACATTTAGATAATGTTTGTAACATTTTTCTATGAAAACATATATAAGAACTTATATTTATAACATAAACGGAACAGTCTTTTTTTGTTTTCCATTCTTAGGATTAAATTATTAACAAATGACTTGTTCTTTGCCAAACAAAATAGTATAATTTTCCTCTACCTCTTCTGGCTTTAATATTGATTGTGTATAACATTTTGATTTCTAAATATTTTGGGTATTTTATATTTGGAGCAGCAAACATTTTGAAACTTTAACACATATCTTATTTGTATTAAAGACTTTACTGTATTTAAAGACAATCGGTTCCTAAGTCCTGCATCACCCGAGCCAATTTTTCCAAGCAAGTGTCAAAGTCTCTCTCCTACAAACGTTGACACTTGCTTGGATTCAGGACTTACGTTGTTCTTAAAGAAATTCATAACGCTCAATTGTGAGTTACGGGCACAAATCACATAAGAACATATGGAGAAACATAAATGAAAGCGACATCGTTTTTACATTCTATGTGCTTTAAAAGAGTGCGACGATACGTTGCGTTAAATACATGAATTTTTTTAATGTCGCCGTAATTTTGCATTCGTCGCCGATGTATGAAAAAAATCACTAAAGGCGCTACAAAAAATTGTTAAAAACACTACGGTAGCGGTTTTTCTGAAAAATCACTACTTTTACAAAACAGTGGTATTTGGAGATCTAAAATCACCACAAGTAGCGGAAAAATCACCATGTTGGCATCGCTGATTATAGAGCACAATAATATTACCCTCTCAACCACTCTCATTTAAGTGGTTGATTTTGACTGAAGCAACATCAAACACACACGCATATAAATCGACAGGATGTATATGTATAAACATTTTTGCGCTACCATATCCAATTGGTTTCTCGTTGAAGCAGTGTTTGTAAACACATTACTTAGCGTGGTTTTTATTGATTTATGTTTTTTGAAGTTGTTAATAATTCTTGTTCGTTTCGTTTATGCTATTCCTTATATGTTTGATATTTAAAGGAATAATTACAGCTAGTTTAGCTACTTACTTACTTTTGCTGTCAATCAATTGTATTTTGCCATACAATTTTTAAAAAAAATGCATTCTTCTGGAATACAGAGGCAAAAATGGTATAATTAATATAAATGGTATATATGTATAAAACGAAGGAAAGCATAAATCAAGTATTATCAGGCTGGAATAAAGTATTTCAATCCCTTAAAATTCTTAAATCAATCGATTTATGCTTGAAATATGGATATTTCGTCTTAAAATCAAGTCTAATCAGGCTTAATGAGCGCTAAAATTAGGAATTCAGGGCTTAAAAATCGGTACTTGATTCAAGTATTTTGTACTTGAATCAAGTATAAGTCTGTTGTAATAACTCTACAATCTATAATACTTAGCCTGGTAGGTGGAGTTTCCTCCACCTACATACTTGTTATTTCTGCAGGCATGTGGGGCAATATCGGTCCATTTGTTAATATAGCCCCCATATATAGCATCTCTCCGATTTGACTTCTTAAAGACACAGAAACAATGCATTTCAATTGATCGGGCTGAAAATGGTAGCTGGAATCCTTCACACGAACAATGGTAGTCATACGACCATGTTCTGATATAGCCCACATACAAAGATCCTTCTAGATTTGACTTCGTAACGCCACAAAAACCTCAAATTTGAACGAATTGGCCTGAATTTTGTATAATGGGTTTATTTGTATACGATCCATGATGGAGGGTATATAAGATACGGCATTACCGAACTTAAACCGTCTTTACTTGTTTGTCATAGAAGGTACACCTTAACTTATATGCAAATGTTTATTCATTTGTAATGTAGATCTTTGACATCAATTATTTGTTATATATATTTTTTTCATATTATTATTATATTTTTCAGAAAATTTGTAATACCTGCTTTTGTACATATATGTAGTCATAGAGCGACGTTTATAGAGTCAACAATGTGCAACTTTTTATGAAAATGTGCGTTCATGAAGTACATGTTGGTGCAAGACGTTACAATACGGGTCATTCGGCCGAAAATATTGCTGTTTGATTTATACTTATTTGAAAATGTTGCCGGTGACGCTGCTACGGTAAACGGGGAACGTTATCGTGATATGACTTTTGTGGCCATAAATAGGTGACATGGACTCGGATGCTATATAAAATATTTAAATATGTTTTGTTTCAATTAATTTAGAATAAATATTCATAAAAGATATGATCATCTATATGTTTTCTATTCGTCACATTATATGTTAAGATTTAGTCAGCAGATGTGTTTAAATAAATGTTTTTCGAATTTCAATTGGTGTATTACGAATTTAAAATGGGAAAATTCGAATTTCAATTGATGTATTTCGAATTTAAATTGATGTTTTTCGAATTTCAATTGATGTGTTTCGAAATTCAATTATTGTGTTTCGAATTTCAATTGATTTTTTTCGAACTTCAAATGGAATCTTCGAATTTCAATTGACCTTTTTCGAATTTCAAATGGAATCTTCGACTTTCAATTGATCTTTTTCGAAATTGAATTGATTTTTTTCGAATATCAATTCAATATAATTTGTTACCAAATTTACCTCTACAGGGTTGCCCATGTTTTTTAAAAAAAAATCAAAGAAAAAAATAAAAATTTGGCGGTTGGCAATCTTAATCATTTAATTTGTTCCAAGTAGATTTGTTTACATCAATTTTTGAATATGATATCTCTCAAATGGCCGCCTCTGGCGTTGATGGCGTATTGTGCCCTTTTTGCAGCATTTTCCATCGTTTTCGCCAACATTTCGGCCGGAATAGCGGCTATTTCTTCACGAATGTTGTCCTTGAGCTCTTCTACGGTCCTTGGCTTGTTAACGTAAACCTTTGACTTCAAATATCCCCACAAGAAGAAGTCAGGCGGCGTCAAATCGGGCGAACGCGGTGGCCATTCCAAATCACCACTTTTCGACATCAAACGGCCCGGAAACAAATTCTTCAGAAAATCGATTGTTATGCGACTTGTGTGCGGTGGAGCGCCGTCTTGTTGAAACCAGAACTGCCTCATACGCTTTCGACGAATAATTGGCATCACAACATTGGTCATCATGTCGCGATAACGCTCCTGGTTGATGGTAACAGCATGGCCATTTTCGTTTTGGAAGAAAAACGGCCCAATGACCGTTTTCGCACTAACGCCGCACCAAACTGTGACTTTTTCGTCATGAAGAGGCAATTCTTGAATCTCCTGAGGATTTTCAGTGGCGTAAATACGGCAATTTTGCTTATTTACGGTCCCATTCAATGTGAAATGGGCTTCATCGGACATGATAATTTTGATAATTTGAGTTTTCACAATTGACTTCTTCTGTTGAATGTAAATTTCAACTATTTCAGAGCGCTCGCGTGGCGTGTATTGTTCCATGGTAAAAATCTGCTTGGACTGACGCTTCAAACGCGGTATGTCATTAAGCGATCTGACATCTCTGTCAAAAGTTATGGCGTTGCCAGATGGGTCCGTCGAATATGGGCAACCCTGTATACTGCAGGTGTTCCAAAAACACGAATTCATCGCAAACGCTACTGATATTAGATGTACAACAATATTCGAAAGCTCAGACTGACCGTTTTCTATGACTCTTTAGGAAGATTAGAATAACGGAGTCAAAATGTTCTACATAAAGATTTGCCAAACGTAAGACGTCTGGGCTAAAATTAACAACGACGTTGTTTTTTTCTATATTTTCTAAAACCACTTCGGAGGAAAAAATCTAAAATTGAATTGTCGGCCAAAAATAAGAAAATTTCAGTCGAGTAAATCCAGGTATACCTAAGTCGGTAAATAACACAGTACAGCATTTTTCAGCAAATTGATTTGGAACTCAATTCTGACTCAAATTGGACGTGAAAGTAGCCTCAAATATAAGAACATCTGCTTCATGAATTTTTGGCACATTTCTATATTTTTTCTCGGTATACCGTACGGAATATCTCTTTTGTGTCTGAAGCAATGTTGTAGTATTGAATAGGAAAAGAACCTACCCGAAAAATGTGCATCCAGTATCTAAAAAGCGCAAAAATGTTTTTTATAATGTTCTGTTTTGTACGTATACGTATTATGTATTTTTCAATATTTTACTGACAGTTACTGATCATCATGATTATAACTTTGTGGGCATTTTTGCGAAAAAAAATTCACCTTAAGCAAAAAAATACGTATGGCCATTAAATTATTAATTGAGCCAACTTGACTAAACGAATGATGCAGAAGTTCTTATTTTTAGGGCTACTTTCACGCCCAATTCTCAGAATTGAGTCCAAAAATCATGTGTTGTATTGTATAATGAAATATGGATGTTTGTAATATGGTACATTTTTTGGAGCCAGAAAGGTGAAAATATGAAATATGTACCAATGTTGTCTAAAACACAGAATAACAACAGTGTCAATTTTTCTCTGGATGATAACGAAAGATAAACGTTTACAATGTATGGAATTACAGAAGTTTCAGGCAAACAGTATTGCAGTTATTAGAGAATCAATATTTCACAAAATTGTAATCTTATGTTGCACTAGAATAGTGGAGCAATATGGCCATTTGCAGAAAGATATAGAATAAAATGCAGAAAGACATACACAAATTTAATTTAATCGGTGACTCTTTTTTATACAAACGGGCAGACGAACAGTGATCAAATGACTTAAAATGTCCTAAGGCGGATTTCCACCGAACCTACTTACGGTCTTAAGCCAATCATTCGATGTGTCGCACTTATAGCGAATGATATATACCCTCCTCCACTAAAATGAGGGTATTTACAAAAATCCCCCACTGTACAGCATTTAAGTCAAAGCACACTTTTATGGTTGGAATGAATGTCATTGTGGTGGCGTTTTTACCGGAGCGTTAATCCATCCGTTCGTCCGTCCTTCTGTCTGTCCGTCCGTCTGCCATAATCTTGGCGGTGATGGCGGTTTGCTGGTGGTGTTTTTGGCGGTGACTTAATGCTTAATGGCTTATTTCTGTGAAATGTGTTGGCTTCTTTGGGGTTTTTCATAGGTTTAGGTTCCGAAATATCCTAGAAATGTAGTAATTAACCTGTGCATGTTAATGAACTTAACAGCGACAGCAAAACAAACATCTAGTCAACGGCTGCAGCAAAAAAATCGCTTATGCAGATTTCTGCAGCGTTTTTTTTTGGGGACTCTTGGAGGAGGATGTTAACAGACATAGCTACATACTTGCTCCTATAAAATGCTCCTTATTGTGTTGATTTGAGAAGCAGTTGTTGTTGTTGCTACTGCTGTAGCTGTTGTTGCGAAAATGAGGTTGTTTTCGTGTTGTTGACAATCTAATTAGAATGCAAAATAAACGGCTACTGTGATTTTCTTATAGCCGTTTTTGTTTTTTCCTGTTTTTTGGCCTGTCGTCGGTTTGTTTTATTTATATGCCCCTTGCATGTGGTGCCAAATGGATGGAATGGAAGGAGGATGCGGGGAGGGTGGTGGTAAGGTCTCAACACCCGGATCCCGTATGTGGCCTATGTTTTAATAGTCAGTCAAGTCGGCGGCTGTGTATCCCGTATCAGTTTCATGAAAGCTGACATGTGTTTTTTCTTCTGTATCTCTCTGAGGTTGAGTTGTGCCGGAGCGGCCGTGTGCGATCGTCAGCTGCTGATTTTGCGCGAAACAAGTGATGCTTAAAGTTTTCAACAAAAAACAAAAACATTTCGTCGCTACACGTCTGGGTTCATCGGGGTTAAAGTGACTCTTGATATCCCTTAAAGACAATCAGGATTTTGGACGCACTATTTAAAACGTAATTAGTTCTGTTGCACAAAATGTGTTATATATCAGCGAAATGTCGGACAATGTTTGCTTGATATTAGTAGCAAGCGAAATCTTCAGGAGGATATCAAGAATTCAAGAATCAAAGGACTAAACGACCTTAGAGAATTGAACTCTGTGCTTGTGCACAGATCTATGACTTCAAGCGGAACAACAGTTTAGCTCACCTCTATTTGACGATATAAAACAAAGTGAAAAATGGCCCACGAAGTATTAGTTGTGTCAATATTCGATTGGTTTCCTACCCTTAAACATGTAATTATACCCTCACTTTAGTGTGACGAGGGTATATATCATTTGCTACGAAAAAAAGTGTAACACATCGAAGGAGTGATCTAAGACCCTAAGTATGTTCGGCGGATATTCGTTTTGGGTCATTCTAAGACGAATGAGCAATGTCCGTCCGTCTGTCTGTCTGTCTCTCTATCTGTCTATCTGTCTGTCTGTCTGTCTGTCTGCTGGCTGGTGCGCACGATAACTCTAGAAAGGAGTAACGGATTGATTTAAAATTTGGAACGTAGTAATATTTTTTTCTATCTCCGGCTAAGTTCGAAGATGGGCCATATTGGTCCACTCCTTCTAGTACCTCCCCCACAAAGTGTTAAAATGTTGTAAAATATTGAATCTTTAATAACTGCTATACTACTTATTCGAATCTTCTGAAATTCCACACATAACATTAGTTTATTAGTCGCTATCAACTCGAGAAAAATGGGCCATGTTGCTACGCCCCTTTTGGTACCTCCCACACAAATGCATAATTTTGCAGCAAAAGTAAACAGCTTATAATATTAATACCAGTGTATAAAAATACTTTCAATTTTGTACAGTGTAATGCTTTTATAGTGCCTACAGTCCAGTGAAAAATGGGTGTTATATTCACGCCCCTTTTGGTACCTCCCACACAAAGGTAACATTTTGCACCAAAAGTTAACAGCTTATAACATTAATACCAGTGTATAAAAATACTTGCAATTTTCTACAGTGTAATGCTTTTATAGTGTCTATAACCCTGTGAAAAATGGACGCTATTGCCACGCCCCTTTTTGTACCTCCCACACAAAGGTACAATTTTGCACAAAAAGTTAAGAGCTCACAACATGAGTACCAATGCACGAAAATGCAACAACATTTTGCACAGTGTAACGCTTTTGAAGTGTCTATAGCACTGTAAAAAATGGCCGTTATCACCACGCCCCTTTTTGTACCTCCCACACAAAATGTCCAAATCATACCAAAATTTAATATCTCATAACGTTAATAAACCAGTTCAAATAAACGCTTATAATTTGGCGCAGTGCAATGTATTTAAAGTATCTACTATTCAGCGAAAAATAGGTGTATTTGTTAAACCCGTTCTGGTACCTACCATAGAATCTAACAGAATAATTCGTGGAATATTCAATATTACATTACTCACAAAGTGAGGGTATACCTTAGTCGGTTTACCCGACTGAAACTTTCTTACTTGTTTTTAAGAAATTTTGCTATGGTGTAGTATACGAGTATTATGGCTTAGTGCATTTTCTAACACCCGAAAAGGGAAAAGACCCCTATTTAACACAGTACAACATTTTTCAGCACATTGATGTAGGACTCAATTCCGAGAAAGTAGCCCCAAAAATAAGAACTGCTGCACCATTCATTTAGTCAAGTCGGCTCAATCAATAATTTATTTTTGCTCAAGGTGGTTTTTTTGAACTTGTTCTATATTTTTTTCTCGGTATACCGTACGGAATATCTCTTCTGTGTCCAAAGAAAAGTTATAGATGTTGAATAGGAGAAAAATGCTAAACAAGCAAACCCGAAACCTGAAAAAATTGCGTCTGTTGCAATGTTTAGGGTAGACTCTAAATATATTATATTTGGCACACACAAATATTACACCGTGCGATAAAATTAAACAAAAATGAATGGTCACGAAAATGTCTATAAAGTTCTGAAAGCTAACTAGAAACAAAATATATAATAATATACAATAATAGGCTTGTAAATTTTAGTTCTTTTGTAAACAAAATATATTTGGACAAACTTTTACACACAAATTTTATTTGTGTATAAATATATTTTATTTCCGAAAATTTGTTTTCAAAAATATTTTGTTGTAATATATTCATTTATGCGTACCAAAAACATTTTGTTGATTTTCATATACAATGTTTTTGCTCAGAAATACATAATATTTAAAAATTTGTGTTCGAAATATATTTTCTTACGATTCAAACATATCAAAACAAGGCAACTTTGCCTCGTGTATGCAAAATGATCCATTTGTGTGGGAGGTACCAATAAACTCATAGTATTAGTTGTGGAAGAGGGGCAGATACAGATAAGTTATTAAAGAATCAATATATCACTAAACGTTGACTTTTTGTGGTGTGGATACATGCAGAACGGACCAACATTACACGCTGAAAAAAATCGCTTCTGTAGTATTTTGTCCCAAACATATTCTGCTTGATATATATTATATTTGGCACGCACAAGTTTGGAAAGATGTTGTTCTAAACAAAATTTTGTTTCCGTACTAATATTTTTTTTGGGACTATTATGAGTACAGGATTTTCCATTAAGGATATAACATTAACTTTGCCAGAGCCCAATTGTAGAAGTTACGGCGTTTCAAATGATCAAGTGGCTTTAGTTCTTGAGTCTGTTTGATTTTATAAGGATGAAGGCCAAGATCTTTTCGCAAAATACGCCAGAGTGTGATTTGAGAGATGCCCAATTCCTGAGAAAGACGTGGAATCGACGGATTGGGTTATTTTGAACGTATACACTTACGGCAGCAATATTTTCGTCACTTCAGGAACATCCAAAAGTGAAAATTTGGATTCAAATTTATCCAGTATAGCACGAACAGCCTGTCGGGTGGGCCGATTATTACGGCCTCTTAAAGTTGCGACACCGAATCAGAATTTCGGTAGTAATTTTTAATAATTTCCAAACGTTGCACTTAAGTGAACTTTACCATGATGAAAATGTTGAATTCGACTAACGTTTTGACACTGAAAGTTCATTAAAAATGTTTGAGGGTGCGTTGACAAAAGGATACGAAATTGTTGTGTCACTATTAGAACCCCTATATTTACGAAACAAATATTAATTTGCATTTAAGTATTCAGAAAATATACCAATATCTTAATTTTAAAACAAGTTTTATGTTTTTCAGTAATTCAACTTAATTTTGGTCAACTTTAAATTGTTCATGCAAAATGATACATTGCTTGATGGAAAAAATGATGAGGTGAAATATATAGAAATGCTTTAGCACAAAAGAAAATTCAATTTCGAAGAAATTATCTATAAATATTAAATTTCGATGAAATTATCTATAGATATTAAATTTCAAAAAAAATGTTCTATAGGTATTCAATTTTGATGAAATTTTCTACAGATATTCAATTTCGACGAAATTTTCTATACACGCTGAAAAAACGCTTCTGTAGTATATTGGCTCAAACATATTCATAATATACAAATGTTTAGGGTACACTCCAAATATATAAAATTTGACACACATAAACATTATATGTTTGGAAGAATATTGTTCTAAACAAAACTATGTCTATCTTAATTTTTTATTTGGAAATAACAAATATTAAATTCATTTCAGTATTTTGCCAAAGTATCAAGTTTTCTGAAGTTCAAAGTGCATTTTTTTTTAAATTTTATATGTTTGTAAAATTTGATTAAAATTTAAATCGTATAATCTTTCTTAACTACAAATTGTGTTGATGGATTTGCAAAAAGTCATGAATTAGAATATTTATAAATTAAAATCTAGTTCTGTAAAACTAAAGCTAACGCTGCTAATGACATTCTAAGCTATAAACTATAACATGAAGTCTAGGAAAAACTAACTTAAATTCGAAAAAGTCAGCAAAGTTTTAAAAATTATTTTTAAATAAAATATATTTGGAAAACTTCTTAAACAATAACTTTGTTTGTGCGTAAACACATATTTTATTTGTGAAAGCAAGTTCACAAATATATTTTGTTCTAATATATTAATATATGCTTCCCAAACACAATTTCTTGATTTTCAAATAAAATTTATATGTTCACAAATATATAATATTCAAAAATATTGTTTCCAAATATACTTTCAATTCAAACATATCAAAAATGGCGATTTTTGCCCCGTGTAGATATTTAATTGCGACGAAATATTCCATAAATATTAATTTTCGACGAAATTTTCTATAGATATTCAATTTCGACAAAATTTTCTACAGATATTGAATTTCGACGAAATTTTCTAAAGATATTAATTTTCGACGAAATTTTCCATAGATATTAAATTTCGACGAAATTTTCTATAGATATTCAATTTCGACGAAATTTTCCGGAGATATTCAATTTCGACGAAATTTTCCAGAGATATTAAATGTCGGCGAAATTTTCTATATATATTCAATTTCGACGAAATTTTCTATAGATATTTAATTTGGACGAATTTCTATATAGATATTCAATTTCGACGAAATTTTCTATAGATATTCAATTTCGACGAAATTTTCTAAGATATTCAATTTCGACAAATTTTTTTGTAGATATTAAATTTTGACGAAATTTTCTATAGATATTCAATTTCGACGAAATTTCCTATAGACATTCAATTTCGACGAAATTTCCTATAGATATTCAATTTCAACGAAATTTCCTATAGATATTCAATTTCGACGAAATTTTCTATAGATATTCAATTTCGACGAAATTTTCTATAGATATTCAATTTCGACGAAGTTTTCTATAGATATTAAATTTCGACGAAATTTTCTATAGATATTGAATTTCGACGAAATTTTCTATAGATATTCAATTTCGACGAAATTTTCTGTAGATATTCAATTTCGACGAAATTTTCTATAGATATTCAATTTCGACGAAATTTTCTGTAGATATTCAATTTCGACGAAATTTTCTATTGATATTAAATTTTAACAAAATTTTCTATAGATAATAAATTCCGACGAAATTTTCTATAGCTATTCAATAATCGACGAAATTTTCTATAGATATTCAATTTTGACGAAATTTTAGATATTCAATTTCGACTAAATTTTCAATAAATATTCAATTTTATCGAAATTTTTTATAGATATTCAATTTCGACGAAATTTTCTATAGATATTCAATTTTAGCGAAATTTTCTATAGATATTCAATTTCGCCGAAATTTTCTATAGATATTAAATTTCAACGAAATTTTGTATACATATTCAATTACGTCGAAATTTTCTATAGATATTCAATTTCGCCGAAATTTTCTATAGATATTAAATTTCAACGAAATTTTGTATACATATTCAATTACGTCGAAATTTTCTATAGATATTTAATTTGGACGAATTTCGCTAGGTATTCAATTTTGACGAAATTTTTGTCTATAGAAAAACAGTGGTCGACTCTTGTATAGAGGAAGACCACAGTGGTCGACTCTAGTATAGAGGAAGACCACAGTGGTCGACTCTAGTATAGAGGAAGACCACAGTGGTCGACTCAAGTATAGAGGAAGACCACAGTGGTCGACTCTAGTATAGAGGAAGACCACAGTGGTCGACTCTAGTATAGAAAAAATTTAATGTCTATAGAAAATTTCGTCAAAATTGAATAACTATACAAAATTTCGTCGAAATTGAATATCTATAGATAATTTCGTCGAAATTGAATATCTATAGAAAATTTCGTTCAAATTTAATATCTATCGAAAATTTCGTCGAAATTAATTATCTACAATTTCGTCGAAATTGAATATCTATAGAAAATTTCGTTGAAATTGAATTTCTATAAAAAATTTCGTCGATTATTGAATATTTATAGAATATTTCGTCGAAATTGAATATCTATTGACAATTTTGTTTATTAAATACCTATAGTAAATTTCGTCGAAATTGAATATCTATAGAAAATTTCGTCGAAATTGAATATCTATATAGAAATTCGTCCAAATTAAATATCTATAGAAAATTTCGTCGAAATTGAATATTTATAGAAAATTTCGTCGAAATAGAATATGTATAGAAAATTAAAAAGATAGAAAATATTCAGGAAAATCAGGAGAAAAACGTTCAATTTCAGAAACTCAAATCCGTCCAAAAAATTAACAAAATATAGAAAATTTCGTCGAAATTGAGTATCTATAGAACATTTCTTCAAAATTGAATATCTATAGAAAATTTCGTCGAAATTGAAAATCTACAGAAAATTTTGTAGAAATTGAATATCTATAGAACATTTCGTCGAAATTGAACACCTGCAGAACATTTTGTCGAAATTTTGAATGTCTATAAAAACTTTTGTCGAACTGAACACAAATTTTTAAATATTATATATTTCTGAGCAAATAAATTTAATTTGAAAAATAATAAAATTTCGTCTAAATCGATTATGTATAGAAAATTTCATCGAATTTGAATATCTATAAAAAATTTCATCGAATTTGAATATCTATAGAAAATTTCATCGAATTTGAATATCTATAGAAAATTTCGTCGAAATTTAATATTTATAGAAAAGTTCGTCGAAATTAAATATCTATAGAAAATTTCGTCAAAATTTTCTATAGATATGTAAGTTTAAGATTTCCTATGCGTATTCTTAAGTGCGTATTTCAGAGTAAATATTTCCTTAATATATAGCGTGGATTTCCAATATTTCGTGATTAATATTAAATTTATTTTGTCGCCGTGTTTCTAGGAAAACAAGTCTCGCACTACATCCCGCCATCCATCATAATTTAATTCTAACAACCTTTACACCTATAGGCCATTTGTAATCCTTGAAATAGATCCGAATTAACAAATACACGCCACAATAATAAATTATGATTGTGTGTATAATATTTTATGGGACTACAAACAAAGTTTCGAATATTTTAAATTATTCCTCTTTGTTTATGAGAAAAATTCACGCATTTCACTTAAAGCTAATTTCTAAGAAAAATTCAGGTCAATTCCAAATAGGCGAAGAAAGAAAGCGACAAGGAGAGAAAAGTTCATGGTTTGAAGGTTAAATGTCAACTATTACCTTTGCCTTCTTTGTATCCCTTCGCGCGCACGTAACTACTCATAGTCGTATCTTGATTTAAAAACTCATCTAAGTTTTATTAATTAATTACCATGCAAAAAACGATTTACAAAGCAGTGCAAACAACCAGCGGCACAGCGCTGTCGGCAACAATAGGAACTGCGAAGAAAGTCACTCAACCAGCCAACCAGACAGCCAGCCATACAGCCTTCCATTCCATTGAAATTTGAAACCATTGCAAAAAAGCCAACACGACTTTGGTTTTGAAAATATTGGTAGCCAAGTCATAATCACGCGTGAACATGCAAATCCGGGCGGCCAAGTTTTAATCGGAGCAAATCCTCCGTTTGACGCGATAAAGGCAGGCACCAATGGCAGGCAGGCAGTTGGTCGGGCGAGCAAGCGGTCGGCTAAAAGAAATTAACACGATTTTTGAGTAATTTGAAACTCATTTATATGCAATTTGAAAGTTTTTGTGTTTAACTTTGGCTTTTTCTTCAAATTTCAAATGAAACGATTGCAAAGAAAGGGTAGTGAGTGACAAAAACGACAACAATAGCAAATCGGCCGACAACTTTGAAGAAAGGAGTTGCCTTCGCAGAGACTAAATGAAACCAACAACAAAATGGAAATGGTAATTGGCTGAATAGAAGAAAAAAACAAATTTTCACTTTATATAATGACAACAGGCAACATTATAAGTAAAGTTAAAGTAAAAGTTCGCCCAGTGACAAGCTGAGGAAGAAACCACGACGAATTCTTTCAAAGAGGGGGTCTTGGGAAAGCACTTCCTTCAAAGAAATTTAAATCCCTAAATTGTGTGACAAAAAACACGCTAAATTGTCATTTATGTTTATTATTATTATTTATTGCGTGTGGCAGTAACTGCTAAAAAGTGTTCCGGAATTAAACGAAATTTTAAATGAAAACTCACCAAATGCTTACCCCAGGGGTGGTTAACCTTTGCTTCAATTCATTAAAGAAACTGGCATTGATTTATCGCCAAAGACAATAAAACATTCAGATAAGTGCGTTTCATAGGCAATTTATTGCAAACAAAATATTAAACTATTATTTACAATAATTACAAAATTGACTTAGGTTAGGTTGAAGAGAGGAGAAGAACTTAGGAACTTAAGCCAGTGCACAGTGTGGTAGATCGCATAACTAACTGGACAACATTAATAAATCGCGTTGGGTTCACATCCCACTTATTAATTATAAAAAAAATGAGTTCAAATATAAAAATTATTATAAACATCAACTTTTTTTTAATAAAATCACACAACAAACAAATAGTTCTCACTGTCAAGAAAAAAAAATTAAAAAAATGTTTCCTTAAATAAATCCTCTGAGATTATTTGTACAGTTATATATACTATTATTTAGAATATAACTAAGATACGTGATTAATAAAATTCTTAAGTGAGTTTTTACGTAAGGAATCGGAGATAATTTGTAATATTAAAATAATTTCAATGTTTTTTATAAATATTTGATAATAATTGATTTCTTTACTTGTTTTTGCTTTATTACATTAATAATACATAACAACACATAAATATACCTATAATAACACATAATAACACATAAATACACTTATAAATTTTAATTTATTCACATTCATATGCATCGTTAAAAGATTCTTCCTCCTCAAAAGCATCAACGGATAATAATGAAAGAACTCTTTTGTTATCAAACCTCGAACTCGAAAGGGAGTGTGGCGCAAATTTGCAATAAAAGGATCTGAAGAAATTAACGAGTCTATTGAAAAGATCTGTATTTGTATCTATTCTCGATGTTGTTCTTGTAAACAACTCTCTAAATGTCCTCGTGTCCTTATTTCTAGCTTCTGGAGCTTCTTTTGACAGCTGTCCTATAGGAAGAATGCAAGACCTTATTACGAGTATGTCTTTTCCATGAAAAAGTATTATATGGACGCTGACTGACATAATGTACCATGGGTATTCGTTTACGTCTAAATTACGTGTGACAATAATAAAACTTTCAAAAGCATCTTTATCAATAGTGTAACCACTACCTAAAGTTTCCAAAATAATATGAAACCGTTCAATTAATTCTTTATTGACACCAGTGATTTCTGAACTCAATTCTGCTGCTCTAAAGAACCGTCTAGCAGTATTAGCGTCATTTGTATTACCTCCTTGTTGTGTTGGCATGTCTACAAGCAAGCCCATTTCATTTCGAAATCTCTGTTGACAATTTTTTTTCTGCAGCCACTTTTGCTTTATTTTCCGGTCCTCGAGTTTGCCACGTCATTATAGGCAGCTTATATGCTATGTGTAATACACACTTCATAAGACGGATTCATGAATGTAGCGGAGACATTCCAAAGGTTAAAGATCGTTCATCGACAATTTTATTTAAAATCACAGAAGGTTTATTTAGTTCGCTCGGTTTCGCTCCACATATGAAACACGTTTGAGAAGAAGAGGTTGCAGATGATAGCAGCACAGCACAAATTTTACCGTCTATCGTAGTAAGCATAAAAGTTGACTCAACAAGAAAACTTTGTTCGCCATTTTTTATTAGAGTTGGAGACAAATCTCTAATTTCTTGCTGTACCAAATTAACTTCTTGAGAAATTAACTCAGTGGACTCTTTGGCAAAAACAAACTTGATTGGACGGCAGTATCTTGTGGATGAAGGATCAGGATTTTGCCATACAATTATTTTTTTTGTGTAGAACTGAAATTCATTTGAATAGGAACCATTGAAATACTAAATAAATTTTCATATGTATGGCCCTCCTCCCAGAAAAACTTCTGTTTTATACTGCTTTGGCTGAGCCCCATCACTGAAATTCATTTGAATAGGAACCATTGAATCATCTGTATGGCCCTCCTCCGAGAAAAACTTCTGTTTATACTGCTTTGGCTGAGCCCCATCACAAATATTAAAACGATTTTCATCCGTTTTCAGTTCATCAATACCAAGCAAACCTCTTTTTGAGCTAAACAAAGTCTTTCAATAGTATGATTCACTAATGACTGGAGTGAACTTTTTGCATTCGTCTTAGTGACTTCTGTTTCAGCTGGATAACATTGTTTTTGCATTTTACGTTGACTTTTAGCCGAATAATATCGTATTGACGTTTCGACAAATTAGCATCAACCATTATAGATAAGTCTTCATCGGGAGAAAGGCTCCCTAAAGGCACCGGCTCAGAGCTAAATGTTTACAAATTGTTTTCACTTCCGTACCTTTACTGGATGAAGCTTCCGACAGATCTTTCACAAGTCTGGCTGAATCTCGCTTTCCCATTTTGCGAAACACTTGCTCACTAGCTTTAATAATTTCTCGATGGTCTGTTGAATCTAAAAGACTTTGTATTTTTCTTTTTTTCGATTTTTCACTACAGTCATCAACGTTTTTCGGGTTTCTTCCTGCTTTTTTAGAACTTTTCGGTTGTACACTTTCAGGCAATACATACGGTTCATCAAGCCAAACTGAATTTGATGTTAAGAAACGGTCACGATGTCTTCCACTTTTTATCCATTTTTCGGCTAGCTTAAAACAAATAATAT
The DNA here is from genome assembly GCA_963930755.1 of Eudasyphora cyanicolor. NCBI lineage: Eukaryota > Metazoa > Arthropoda > Insecta > Diptera > Muscidae > Eudasyphora > Eudasyphora cyanicolor. The sequence continues at coordinate 212,968,303 of OZ005737.1, forward strand.
TTATATTTGCCTTTAGATTTTTTTTCACGTCTTCTGGTATATCTTGAAGACCATACCTAACCATTATTAATGTCAATAATACGTCTTTGCGTTGTATTTTGGGAGTTTTTAGCCATCCTTTCGTGAAAGAGTGGAGGTCATAGTGGAAAAGTGAAAAAAATGTATGACGATCGCAAAAATGCGTAAGATGTTTTTGATTTACCTTAAAGAGAACACTTAAAAGTTTAACCCAAATATAGTTTTACACCGGAACTATGCGGAATAAACAGCTTTAACTCTACTTGAAAAGAGGAAATATTTTATTTTCTGCACTTTCTAAACTTCCCACAATAAAATTTTTTTTAATACTTACAATTGAAATTGAGCTTAATAATAATAAAAAATAGGACAATAAAATCACCATACCCTTCTTAATCACAAACCAAAGTCACACAAAAAATATGATTCACTTTGAAATCAGAATGCACGTGTTGACAACAACTGACTTTAAAGCTTACTTTTTCCTAAATCCTAAAATCAAAAAAACAAAACATGAATTACAGGTAACTATTATATTGAGAAGTTCATTAAATGTTCAGAAGGAATATTTACAGATTTTTTTTTATTTCGTCCAGTTAGATTTGCGATCTACCACACTGTGTGGCGGTTACTGGCTCTATCTGATGAATGGCTCTCTCGGTATTCACCTTAAGAGCCTGAATTGGTACTCACAGAATACAGTTTGGTTCCCTCAACCGAATTAATTGCCAACCGAATTTTGGTAGTTCTGCCTACTATCATGCGATTCCATCAGAACAACCAACATTTTGGTTGTGGTATACTTCTGATTCCATTTTGATAACAATCATATTTGGTTGCGCCAATTACGAAAATTGTGGCTAAAATTATCTGTTGTATGTTGCCACAACAAACTGTTTTCAAAAATTGGTTGTTCTGACAATTTGTCAGTTATATATTACCGAGAAATAATTAAAAACAGTTTTCATTAATGTTTATTTTATTTATGGAACAAAAAATCAAACAATTCATAACAAAATTAAAAATCCCGTATTACAAATTCATCACTGTTATGAGATGTGGAAATATTTGACACAAATATTAGTACACGAGAGTACAAAACTTTTATGCAAATATCGCTTAACCCTGTGCTTTCAATATCATGATTGTTGCTTTTATTTTTATTTACGTAAAACATTTTGCACAACATATATAGGGTGATCCAAGTAGAGATACTTTTTTCAATAGCATTTTTTTGACAGATCACGTGTGAGTCGTGTCATGCTGTCATGTTATTTTTGTTAAGTATTGTTTGGCATTTCATCATGGAAAGACTTACGCCTGCACAACGTCTACAAATCATTCAACTTTATTACGAAAATTCACGTTCTGTGAGGACTGTGTTTCGTGCACTTCGCTCAACTTATGGTCAGCATAATCGGGCCGTGTCATGCGGTCATGTTATTTTTGTTAAGTATTGTTTGGCATTTCATCATGGAAAGACTTACGCCTGAACAACGTTTACAAATCGTTCAACTTTTTACGAAAATTCACGTTCTGTGAGGAATGTGTTTCGTGCACTTCGCTCAACTTATGGTCAACATGATCGAGTCATCCAAAATTGGACTCAACGGATGGACCATCTGAGACGTTGTTCAGGCGTAAGTCTTTCCATGATGAAATGCCAATCAATACTTAACAAAAATAACATGACAGCATGACACGACTCACACGTGATCTGTCAAAAAAAAGGCTATTGAAAAGAGTATCTCTACTTGGATCACCCTATATTTGGCTACATATACCGTTCTTGAACAAAATGTTGAAGATTTATTTATGTCGAATAATTTTATTTTTTGTTTGTCATATATCAGCAAAAGAACAGCAACCAATCTTTCGGTTGTATTTCCCAAAAACATTTAATTAATCTAAAGTTGGGAAATGATTGGGATAACCAAAAAACGAATATTTATTAATATTTTTTCTGTTGTAGTTACCAATTATTCGTTGCAATAATAATCTTTGGCCTATTGATACACTTTCTGTTGTCAAGAATAAAACATTCGTTGTCACAACCAATTATCGACATATGGTACTATAATGAAAGTTTGAAAGTAATTACCACAACTAACCGAGTGTCAATGAAAAATCTTAATTCGATTGATACAACCATCGATTTAGTTGCAAGCATTTTCATTTGATCGTATCCATGTTATTATTGTTGTTTCTACTATTTATACAACCGGCACACGGTGTATGCAATAGAATTTTTGTTGCTAGTACTATTTTTCATTGTTACTATCGAATTCCAACCAATGGTTTTCCTGGGTGTACCCACAAAAAGTCTAACGGCGTCAAATCGCAGCTCAGAGATGATTAATTGACATCGCCGAGGTGACAGAAACAAGAATACGGAACTTGACATGCAAAAGATCGAATGAGTCAAGGCGCGCCTTCCTGCTGAAACAGAAGATTGTCCAAGTTCATGTTTTCAAACTCCGGTCACAAAAAATGGTTTATCATGCATCTGCCTGTTTCCAGCAGCTTACTCAAAGAAAAATGGGCCAATAATGCCACCGCTCCAAAACGCGAAAATAGAAGATTTTTTCGAGCAAAATCGACCACTTCGAGCTGCTCTTAGACCCAAACGGGAAGCTATAACAAAGCGGATGGTCGAGTACCTTTCTTTTGGAACTTGTAAGCATATCATGTGAGGATTTTGGGCAAAATTCTCATCAGACTGGTGCGTGAAATGTTCAATTGTTGAGATCGACGGAGAGTTGATGTTCGTGGACTGAGTAGCACATTCGTGGCTGCGGTAGTCACATTCTCGCCAGTGCGCAATGTGCGACGACGGGAACCGTGAGTGTTGTTCTCTTGCATGCCAGTCTCACGAACAGCAGGCGCGGTGGCTACGCAGCCTTTACTTAATAAATAAGTTTGCACTATTTCCCAACGTTGTTCAAGCGTAAAGCGATTCATTTCGTTCCACGGAGATATGATGTTGACTTTTTGCGAAGATTTCCAGATTTATAACTCTTTTACAAACATGGCAAGTTTTGTTGCAATCGTTTGTCTGCTTAAGAAACTGCAGAGTTATTTCCCCCTTGTTGTATTCCTCCCTCTGTGCTGTGTTATCATTACTTTCTAATGAAAAGTGCTGGCCCGAAATGATACATATAGTACCCGTCATGGAAATATCATTCAACGTAAAATTTTTATTTAAACCCCATACTCGTACAGTTACTACCACTTAATTTTGAAACTAGTTGTTCGTTGAACTTAACCTTAAGGTATCATAGATGTGATACTTAAGTAAATTGTTGCAGCATTTCCTGCAAAGATGTAAACAAAGTTTTATAGTGAAGAATATACATATGTATTGTTCTGGATCGAATTCATTGGTACTTCAAAGAATTTGTAGTATATTTAAAGAACAGACACATTGGGATGAATATGGCATGAACATTGTCCCCGATGACCCATAGTTTGGACTTTGCTGTGTTTCAAGAGAAAAAGAATTTAAACAGTTCGAAATGTATGCCACAAAAACACATACCAATATGGCGCCTTAAGAAATGTATTTTCCCGTCTCTTTTTCTGCTTTTCCCAACCACCTTTGGCAGAGACTTAAACAAAGCGTACAACAACATTAAGGCTAACTTGAATTACAGAAAAAACGCAAACCTGTGAAGTTGTTGAAATTCTATATACCCCCCATCTGAGTGTCCGGGAGGTCCACCACGAACGAAAAAATACTACCGCACGGGAGCATTTAACATTTTCACTGAAATCCCAACCAGTGTAGCAGTGTAACTGCACCGCTGCCGGATTTCGTGCACCTGTAGCAACCAATAAAAATAGCAGCAGCATCAAATGTGTGGGGTCTTAACTCATGTCTGCGGCAAAAAACACAACTCGAAAACCAAATGTAAACAGCGCACAGCCACGACGAAGACGGTGCAGGAAAAGGCCACCGCAGCAACAGTAACAGAATCACTGACAGTTGGAAAACTGAAAAATTAACAGGTACGAAATGTGTAATTAAAACTCAAAATGTTTGGCGTTTTCTTCCACATTGTCACGCCAAACCACCCAAGCTTTGTAAATGTATCAAACATGTACCGGTGTAAAAATGAATTAAATGTGATCAAGGCGAATCGCATGTGCCCTACCACTTGTAGAGCCAACAGCCATCAGTGTCATCTAATAGACGTAGGACGTTATTACGAGGGCGGTTCGGAAACTTCTTAGCCTAGCACAAAAAGCGCGGTATAAACAGAAAAAAGTTAAGTGTTTTGGAAACTTCCATCTCTGCTATGAACACATGTTAAATTTTGTTTCGATCTGGCAACTCCTTCATATAGAAACAGGTGTTCACAAAAGACGCATCCGCGATTTTTTTACAATGGAAAAAATTAGAAATGCCTGGTGTCATTAAATATTTACATAAAAAAGGTTTATCGGGACAAGAAATTCATAATGATATGGTGAATGTGTTAGGTGAAAGTGCTCCTTCATATGCAACAGTAAAAAATTGGGTTGCTGAATTTAAACGTGGTCGTACAAGCATTGAAGACGAACCACGTAGTGGACGTCCAAAGCAGCAACAACAACAGAAATTGTAGCCAAAGTGCATGATATGGTATTAAATGATCGACGAATAAAAGTGCGTGAAATAGCTAATATCATGGGCATCTCAAATGATCGAGTCCATTTAATTTTGCATGAAGAACTACAGATGAAAAAGCTTTCTGCAAGATGGGTGCCGCACTTCATAACAGTCGACCAAAAACGCATTAGAATGAACATTTCTCAAGCTTGTTTGGATCGTTTAAGCGAAATAAAATGGATTTTAAGCGTCGTTTCATAACTGTTGATGAGACATGGATCCACCACTATACTCCAGAGACAAATGAACAATCCAAACAATGGACTGAAGCTGGAGGAAGTGCCCCAAAGAAGGCAAAAACAATTCAATCGGCTGGTAAGGTTATGGCAACGGTTTTTTGGGACTTCAAAGGTATTTTATTGATTGACTATCTGCAAAAGGGTAAAACAATAAATTCAGAGTACTAACCTTTAGGATCAATTAAATGTACAAACTCGAGAAAAACGTCCTGGCTTACAACACGCAATACAACGCACCAGCGCACAAGAGTGTTTTAACAATGGCTAAAATCAACGAATTAAAGTACGAGTTGCTTGACCACCCACCTTATTCTCCTGATTTAGCTCCCAGTGACTTTTACCTGTTCCCAAATCAAAAAAAATTCCTTGCTGACAAGCGTTTTACCTCAAATGAAGATGCAATTACAGTTGTAAACCACTATTTTGAAGACCTTGAGGAAAACTATTTTAATCAAGGGATAGAATTGCTAGATAAGCGTTGGACTAAGTGTATTGAAGTTTCAGGAGATTATATTGAAAAATAAAAATATTTCTGAAAAACTAACTATTCTCTTTCATTGATAGGCTAAGAAGTTTCCGAACCGCCCTCGTATAACCATCACTGCAACCAAATATGTAATTAATTGGTAGAGCAAAAAATCGCTCACTCTGAATCCTTTTAACAATAAAAATGTTTATTAGACGAGAACCTAACCTAACCTAACCTAACCTCGTCTCTCTCTCGGCCGATGCGGTGTAGGTAGTATTTGAAGCTACCATGGCCACTCAGCATTTGCGACAAGAAGTAGTCCAATTCTCCGCGTGTTCTTTCCAGCCATACTCTTAAATTGGGAATTAATCGACACGTCCATCGTCCATCACTGGATGTCGTCCACCTGTTTTGCCAATCATGGATGGATTTGCCCCTCGCAATTTTTTGGGCCTCCGCAGGGGTCATATTTGTTGACGTTGACTGCACATCGTTAGCATATTTAGTCTCATTAGCAAGCAGATCAATAGGTATCATGTTTGCCATCGCCAATGCCGCCGCATCCGATACCATCCGATAAGCTGAACATACTCATAGAGCCGCCAACCTATACATATACTGGAGCGATTTCATCTCTGTATTTTGCATTAAACGAGATATACCCATGAACGTCGTTCTAGCTTCTTCACCAATATAGGCCAGGTGAGATTTGAATGATAGTCTCATATCGATCAGCACTCCAAGATATTTTAGATAGGGTTTGGAGCGTATAGAACAATTACCAACTAAAATTTGTATCTCCTCCACCACTTTGCGGCTACTAATCAATACGATTTCCGTCTTATGTTCTGCCAACGTTAAAAGTGCTTTGTTAAGCCAGGATTGAACCAATTTAACGCTTGAATTCGTTAACGTTTCTGCTACTCCCAGGTATTTTGCTACGATTTCCGTCTTATGTTCTGCCAACGTTAAAAGTGCTTTGTTAAGCCAGGATTGAACCAATTTAACGCTTGAATTCGTTACCGTTTCTGCTACTCCCAGGTATTTTGCTACTATCACTAGCGCAATATCATCCGCCAAACCAACAATCCTGGCATTGTCCGGTAGATGTAGTCTCAGTACACCATCGTGCATCAGGTTCCATAATAATGGTCCAAGCACCGAACCCTGTGGAACACCTCCTGTTACCTTGTAGTCCTTCGGACCCTTGTCAGAGTCATAGAACAGATATCTATTTCTAAAGTAGTCCAATTTTCACGAGATAGGATGGAGTATCGGTACGTTGCAAAGCATATACAATTTCATCCCATTTTGCCGTGTGGGATGCATTTTTTACGTCCAGTGTCACAACAACGCAGTATACTTTTCCGCCGTGTTTTCCACCTTTTCCATGGATAGCAGTCGCAGCTGTATTAACTACTAATTTTATTCCATCCATTGTAGATTCGCGTTTCCTGAATCCAAATTGGAATTCTGAGAGGCCACCAATGGATTCAATATAATCTTCCAGTCGTCCACATATTAGACCTTCCAATAATTTTCCACACGTATAAATCATGCACAATGGTCGGTAGGATGATGTGTTTTCCGTGGGTTTCTTGTCGTTTGGTAGAAGTACTAGCTTCTGCTTTTTCCATATTTCAGGGAAGGATTTGCGGGTTTCTTGTCCTTTGTTTGAAGTACTGGCTTCTGCCTTTTCCATATTTTAAGCATGTGTTCATTTACAGCGTTTCTTGGTTCGGGAAAGTGTTAACGAACCGAGTACTAAGGGAGTACTCGGTTGGGGATGCCATCAAGACCCTGTGATATTTTAAAAAAAGATTTTTGACAATCCTATCGAGAACAACAGCTTCTTTCGTTGGCGATGCTTTTAACCATTTTAGATTCTTCTTAGAAATTGTATATTCTAGTCTCTATGGGTTCCTTGTTCTTAGTTAACAGTACTGGCTTCTGCTTTTTCCATATTTTAGGGAATGTTTTCCGCTGGTTTCTTTTCCTTAGTTCTTATTTTAGGGAAGGAGGCTCTTTGTAAGCGTGTATTAATTTACAGCTTTCTTGGTTCGGGCAAGTGTAAACGAATTCCATTAGTACTCGGTTGGGGATTCCATCAGGACCCGGTGGTTTTTGTGTCCTTGAACCTTGAAATTACTTTCAAAACTTCAGGAACGGTTACTGGTACAGGTGAAAATACGTTGCTGGTATGATTCATCCATGGTTGTCTGTTCTGGAAAAAGATTTTTGACAATCCTATAAAGAACAACAGGTTCCTTCGGTTGCGACGCATTTAAGCATTAAGGCTTCTTCTTAAATTTTATATGCTACGCCCCATGGGTTTGAGTCTAGGTCGTCGCATATCTCCAAGAAACACTATCATTTGCTTCTTTTTATCGCCTGGCTCAGAATTTTCTGTTCTGACTAACCTAATCTATCTTTCTGATGAAATAGTTTTGTACGAGTAGTATATCATTTAGTCGGTTTCACCTACACTACCATAACTCCTGCTTCCACTTTTCTACATGGGGCTGAATCCTGACCGAGACCCCCCAATGAAGATCGATTGTTATACAATTGTGGCGACAAGCCGCAAAACTCTACTTGACGTCGTTAGCCTTTTCCAAGAATGGTTATTCAGTTAAACGCTTTCCACGCCACCAGGAGCAGAATAAAATTTAAAGACGTGGCTAATTAATCTCATTTTAATTGTAGGTTTCAGCTTTAAATGGCCTTTTCAAATGTAGGCAGACAGACGGACACAAGCCGATAGAGAGAGAGAAACCCAAAGTCATACCAAACTATGAATGGATGAACTGAAGTGTATGACTGGTCGAATGGCGAACGCCACCTTCTACACTGGAATGCCTCTGTGTGAATGGTGGCTATGGTGGTGGCCTTAAGGTTCCTTCTTCTTTCAGCATTGAAGCATTTATCGCAAAGTCATTGATTCAGAATTGTAGTGCGATGTTCGTTTTCCAAATAGGCCATAAACAATGGTTACATTTTTGTGGGCTTCTGCAATTGTAGCAGTTGTTCTTTGTGCTGTTGTCGATGCATTTCCGCCGACAGGAATGAATAATTGCTTAATATTGTACAATTAATGTATTGTTGATATATTCGCTCCAAACGAAGCAATTTATTAATTTGGATTTGTTGAATTGCTACCAAACCTACAAATATGCAACTCATGACTTGCAGAAATAAACTCAGCGAGAAAAGTCCACAAATATTAATTGGCAAAGAAATACAATTTATGGTTAACCCATTGCAACAGTTTGATATGGCTGCAAGAATTTGTGATAGGAATAAACTGTTTCAAGGCAATATGGATAATTAGAGGATTAAAAATGCTTTAATGCAAATTCGTTTAATATTAAAATTTCTTAACGTTGAAACACCACAGAAGAAATTGTTTCGATCGCTTATGACTGATGCCCACTTTCTTCAAAACATTAACATCAGCCAGTTTGCCAAATCCCCAAAGAAATCAGAGCCTAGGTTAGTCTGCCGCCTTCTGGAGAGATCGACAACAGACGCTGAAGGTCTTCTATAGATTCCTCCCCTCTTTCTCTCCTCAGATTCTACAAAACTCATTTCGCCAGACTTTCAAACTCTCTACGTGACGTTCAATAAGCCAGTGGCCGATCGTGGCAGACATTAGGCATCCGGTCTCAACAACCACAGTAGGAATTAGGTGAGCTGGGAGTTTAGGTAGGACCACATCAGCCTAGAATGTATGCAGTTCCTGACTGTGACCTCATGTCATTTGTTGCCGTAAGTGCACTATCTCTCAAAAGAGCTTGTAAATCGCTAGGCATGCCCACATTTTACAGTTCCCTGAACCATTTAAGATAGTCCTTAGTCTTGCAGGTTCATCTGTTTTGCAGTTCCTCTGTATGTCCCTATGGCCCGGCACCCAAATCAGATGAATATTGAATTGTTCAGAAATTTCGATAAGAGATCTGCAACAGTCGAGGGCAGTTTGTGAATTTCTGTGAACTTTGCATCGACCTGAGGCAGAACATTAATTCTCAGTCATTATGCTAACTCTTTAACAGCTAAGATTTCTGCCTGGTAAACACTACAGTAATCAGGCTGTATTTTTTCAATGGACATATACCAAAGTTTGTATCAGTCTGTAGAGTTGTTCAGGAATCTCCTATGTCCTGGGATACGACCATTTAATTCTGATCAATCAGATATAATACTGAGTGCAATCAACAAAGCCAGTAAAGTATAGGCGCGTGTTTTTCTATTGCCCTTTTACAGATATATATCGCTTTCATAGCCTTTTTTCTCTTTCCAGAATATTGGGTTTGAAGTTGAACTTATTGTCTAGTAAAATACCTAAGAATTTGGCACTTCCAGAGAAATGCATTTCAATATACTCCAAATAGATAGCTATAATAGTTGTAAGCTTTATCTTCTGCTTGAAAGAACTACATAGATGTCTTGGTCGGGTTCATAACACGACCATTATCTGAAGACTGTATTACGGTTCTGTAATGGCCCTGTTGTGCATATCTATAAGAGTAGTCGGAAACTTCCGTCTTGAGCTATTGCCACGTCATCTGCATATGCAATAACAAAAACTTAACACACTTATTCTCCAGAGAAAACAGGAAACTGTTCATGGATAGATTCTATATCAGGGAAGACGGAACTGACTCTTGTGACGATTTATGGAGGTCACTTGATCCAAAGCTAACTGAAATTCGTTTAAGTAATCAGTAAGTTATGAATGAATATCCTACGCCAAGGGTTGCCAGAGCCGCAACTATTTGGCTACAACAAAGAAAACTCCTACTGTGTATTCCTTAAGAGAGTGGGAGATTTTTCAATAAAGTTGAGTAGATCATGCAAGGCAAATGCTGTTTATTGGATAGTAGCTTTGAATCAATTTTACTCCTAAGGTACCCATCGATTAATATTTCGAAGCCAGGGTGCCAGTATATCAGCTACGGCCTCTAGCTCCGTTTGCGAAACATTTTCCGGCCCTGTAGATTTAAAATAGTTAAGGCCTTTATAGCTCAAACAAGTTTAGATTCGGTTACAATCTCGCTGGCGACTTCTACGTTAATCGTTGTATTCACCGTGGCTTAATTTTGGGGATGCGACTTATAACGTGCAGTTTTCTTCTACGAGTGATAGGTCACTCCTCTTCCTTCATTTTTAGATGTTTTTGGAAGAGTTCTGTTGGATGTGTCTCTGAATTAAAATGTATTGCGTGGAAGACAATATGATATGAAGCTCGTGTATGCAAAAGTTAATATATATTAGGTCGGAACGAAAAAAAAGTTGTCTGCATTTCAAATGAAAGCTTGTTTTGTTTAGTCAATATACTCAAAATATTTTGGATATATCTTGACTAGTCAATGGGCTAGAGCTGTATTACATGAGCTCTAAAAATCAAGTTTTCTTCCAAATATCGTATATATAAGTTCATATAAAGGTAAATATTTTTGGAATACTGTTTAATGGAATAAAGGGTAGATTTAACATTTTAATGGATAATGAAGGGATCTTTCTGAGTTATTGAAAAATTATTATTTGTGTAGTTTATTATTTTGGCATTTGCTTTCTTTTCTTCAAAAGACTTGTCAAACATTTAAGATGTGAAATCAACTTCTGTTCAAATATTAATTAATTCACTATAATGTTCTCTTTCTTCCTCCACACATTTAATCTCAAACGCATTACTCTTGTAAATGTTAATCCTTCGCTACTTTAAACAGTCCGACGATTTTAAACAGAAAACAACTCAGCCGCAAATTTATGATTTATTTTGAAATCTTATCAACATTAACAACGCACTTAATAAATGTTTCACTATTTTTATGAATCGCCATAAATTTAAGGATTAAAAATGTCTATAAATTCTACGGATAATTATGTCGTTTAAAGTCGGTGTGATTTTATAGGCATCGTTGGTCGTTATAAACGAAATGTCATAACTATTAAGCGGTGGTTACCATGAGATACAAAATGGCAAACATACATATGACAAGTATCGATATTCTACTATCAACACGACCTTGTTAAGAAATGTTTATGGTTTTATACAGATTTCAACCATTATTGGTCTGCTTTGCTGGTTTGATGTTGGAACTGTGATAATCAATGAAAAAGAATATTAATTTCAAAAATCCTTAACACTTTCCGTCGTTCTCTTCTGCGTAGTATTTTATAAAACTCAGCCTGGTACGAAGGATTTATTAAGTTTAAAAGTTTGTTTTGAAAAAATCCATCTTTAAGTAGCGCAAATAAATATGTACGAGTAATTAAAATCGGATAACCAAATTTTCTCCGGGAGGATGGCATATGTGGGAGTTATATTAATCCAGAAAGGAAAGACTAAAGTCGGACGGGAGCCGACTGTCTTATACCCTCCTCCTTTGTTTGACAATCAATGAACGGTTGAATATATAGGGGCTATATTAACCCACATTACCTAGCATTCAAAGTTTTTTAAAAAAATTTTGAGACCCTAAGCCAGTCTGCCATATGGACCGCATTAGAATGCTAAGTCGTGCCTTCCAAAATTACAAGACTCGCCAAGCCCATATATGCAACCTGTCGAATCTTCCATGAAAAACTTCTAATCAGTAGAAATAAAATTTGTTCCGGTGTACGTAAAGGCTGCGTGTTATGCCCTAGGCATTTTTATTGCGTACTCGACTTCGTAATGCTTTATGAAGATGTAGTACCGACTCCTCCCTTCAGGAAGACGCAACGTCTGACGAGTTCGAGCTGATTCGTAGTGTAGACACGAACGTTCATCATCCTGTCTGGGGTAGTACGGATACGAAAGTAGTCACTTCTTGACTTCTTACCAACTGCCAACCTAACTATTTGTAACAATAATACAATAAACCGACCTTCACACGTTAAGACAGATAGTAAGTACTAGACGTAACGCTCGCTACTAACTAGCTGTCAGACAAAAATATTGGGTGGAATGTACTGGACGACCACTTATTCTCAGATCACCATTATATAGAGTTCAAACTCGCTGAAGAAGCACCCAAAAAGGAAAAGGACCTGCAACAAGCTATTCAACAAGGCCAAATCTACAGGGGTCACCAATTACTAGAGCTTCTCACAATCTATAAGGAGCTTAAAAAGGACAAAGGCATTCTTGACACACTTTCTGTGGAGACGTGGAAAAGGTCTCGGATGCAGCAAAGATGTGTAAGGTATTATCCACAGAACACTGTACACTGCATGATGAAGCAAATAACTGGACAAAAAACTGCGAGCAGTAGTTAAATATACTGATAGACACACATTTCCCGGGGAACTCACCGACAGAACTCGTGGAACAGCAGGACCATCAAGAGACCGAGAGGACTACATGCGTCGCTAGGTTTTTGACTAAAAATACAAAATCAGCAGGGCGATTAACAGCTTTGAGTCCTTTAAATCAGCTGTATCAGACTGCATTACTCCGGCAGAAATGCAGAAAATGTTGAAGTACATTATACCTTATAACCTGTTCTCATTTTGTCAGAGTGCGGTCTTATAAATTTTTTATGTGTTGGAATAATATGTGAAGTGTTGGTTGTGCGTGTTGTTTTATTATGTTCTGCAGACGTTGGTGGAGATTTTCCCATTAATCGCTCCCTCCGAACTGTTGCGGCACTTCACAACATTTGCAAACTCGCTGAAAAAGCATCAAAAAAGGTAAAGGACCTGCAACAAGCTATCCAACAAGGCCAAATCTACAGGTGTCACCAATAACTAGAGCTACTCACAATCTATAAAGAGCTTAAAAAGGACAAAGCACACTTTCTGTGGAGACGTGGAAAAGGTCTCGGATGCAGCAAAGCTGTGTAAGGTATTATCCACTGAACACTGTACACTGCAGGATGGAGCAAATAACTGGACAAAAAACTGCGAGCAGTAGTTAAATATACTGATAGACACACATTTCCCGGGGAACTCACCGACAGAACTCGTGGAACAGTAGGACCATCAAAAGAGCGTCGCTAGGTTGTTGACTAAAAAATCCAAAATCAGCAGGGCGATTAACAACTTTGAGTCGTTTAAATCAGCTGTATCAGACTGCATTACTCCGGCAGAAATGCATTAAATGTTGAAGCTGAAGAAAATTTATGAAGGATGTATCAGGCTCTCATAAATACCCAAACGATGAATGGACACCAAAGTGCAGGGAATTCACAAGGTGGCCTATCTTCACATATAAAGGGCTTTTAACAACATTCACTCATATGCGGTAATTGCACCGCTGTCACATCTAAGGGTGAACTCTAGCTTGATAAGACTAATTCAAAGCATACTCCACAGAAGGTGCATAACAGCAAGTATTGGGTCCACAACTCTAACAAGGTTCGTGAACAGGATGCCCTACAAGGAGAAGGACTGTCTCCACGAATTTGGAAACTAGCAAATGTCTGAAAAGTCGTGGCATATGCGGATGAACTGACAAATTAATCGACGTCCTCAGAGACATCCTACAGGTGGCTCTGAACAAATTGTCCAAATGGGCCAGAAGCAGCGATTTGGGCGTTAACACAAATAATACCAGAAGACGCATAACAGCATGTCTAGGGTCCACAACTCTAACAAGGTATGTAAACAGAGGGACCCCGCAAGGAGGAGTATTGTCTCCACTAATTTGGAACCTAGCGGTGAATGAAATCCTGCTAGATCTAGAATGTTGTGGCTGCAAGGTCGTGGCATATGCGGACGACGTGGCAATCGCAGTGAGTGGCAAATTCGTAAACGTCCTCAGAGACAGGTGGCTCTGAACAAGATGGCTAGATGGGCCAGAAGCAGCGGCTTGGGCGTTAACCCTATCAAGACAGAATTGGTTCTCTTTACTAGGATGAATAATGTCCCACATGTGGACCCTCCACCTCGGATAAATGGAACAGATCTAGTCTTTTCTGAAAGTGCAAAATTTTTAGGAATAATTCTAGATAGGAAAATGTTATTTAGACTTAACGTATTGGAACGTGTAAGGAAGGCCAACGTCGCCTTATATTCCTGCAAAAAGGCTGTAGGGTCGCGGTGGGACTCTCTCCTAAAATCGTCCACTGGATATATATAGCAGTAGTTCGTCCAATACTGTTATACGGTATTGTGGAATGGTGGACGGCAACTAACAAACTAACCATTACCAATCTACTAACAAAGGTTCAGAGAACTGCCTGCCTGAGCATAAGCGGAGCCTTAAGGACTACAGCGACCGAATCTCTACTAGCCCTACTCCATATACTGCCGATTAATATTGTGGCGAGAGAAGTTGCAACCAAAGCGGCAATAAGATTAAACTGCCTATCAATGTGGAGGTACAAGAACTATGGTCACATGAGGATATCAAAGTGTAGTGCTATGGTAACCGACCGAGTGGACTATATACCAACTGTGTACACCTTCGAGAGAAATTACATCACTATAATTCCCGCCAGAGATGAATGGGTCGGCAGAATACCAGGTAATAGAAACCATCTCCACTTTTACACGGATGGTTCGAAGCTTGATGAAAAGGTTGGCTTCGGAGTATACTGTGAAGAACTTAGTCTGGATATAGCTCACAGATTACCAGATACCTGCAGTGTCTATCAAGCCGAAATAATGGCAATATGGGAAGTCGCCAAGTGGCTGAGTCGCAATATAGTAACCAACACTGGCGTTGTCATTTACTCGGACAGCCAGGCGGCCATCAATTCTCTGGAGGCAACATCCCTAAATTCACAAAAAGCCCTCGACTGCCGCAGATCTCTTAACGAGATGGCTGAGCAGTTTAATATACACCTCATATGGGTGCCTGGGCATAGGGATATCCCGGGGAACTGCAAAGCCGATGAACTTGCTAGGAAAGGGACGACATTACAAATTCTCGAAGAATTTGCATATATTGGTGCGCCACTATCCACTTGCAAGCTTTGGCTTAGGCAAGAGGCAATCAGGCAGTCCAACGAAAGATGGACAGAAATCGGCACCTGCAGGGTAGCTAGACAAATCTGGCCAAGGTATGACCTGAGAAGGTCAAAATATCTCCTCGCACTAGAGAGGAAACGATTGTCTACGTTAGTACAGGTTCTGACGGGACACTGCTTGATCGGCGAACACGCCAAAAGATTGGGTATTGACTCCAATGACTTCTGCCGAAGCTGTGGAGATGAGGAAGAAGTGGAGAGCATTGAGCACTTGCTTTGCGACTGTCCCGCTTTGAGTAAACGACGACTGGACATACTGGGGTCGACCTTTTTAGGCAGCCTAACAGATCTTTCCAGTACTGATATTCGTACTATCGATAAATTTATATATCAAACAGGTTGGTTTCGATGAGGGGCATTTCAGCCCGTGGTAACACTAGGGACCTAAACTGGTCTATGTGAGCTTGTAAAAAAAATACGGCTGCCACCCTAACCTAAACCTAAACCTAAATTGGTGATCTACTATTGGTTGGTTACTAGGAACAATAAGGTCTCACATGTGGACCCTCCTCGGATAAATGGAACAGAGCTGATCTTTTCTGAAAGTGCAAAATATCTAGGAATAATTCTAGATAAAAAATTGTTTTTCAGACTTAATGTACTGGTATATGTAAGGAAAGCCAACGTCGCATTATTTTCCTGCAGGAAAGCTGCAGGGTCGAGTTGGGACCAGACAATGAAGCCGACCAAAATTTTCGGCGGCGGCGGCGCATGGAAAAATATCGATAGGCGGCGGCGGCGATCGGCTGAGCCGGTAAATTTTCCACAATCGAAATCGAAAAATCGAGGGAAACAATTTTTTTGGAACTCAAACTTTTTTAAACGTAGACTTTGAAAAAATCGGTTCAGGTGTAATTTTCGTAAAACCCAAAACGCATTTTAAAATTCCCGTATATTTTTATAATATTTTTTTAATAAATGAAATCATAGCTCTAAATTATAGCTCGTTTTCTAAATTTTCATGGTTGCAAAAATAAAATCTTCTTGACTCACCAAATAAAATTCGGCGGCTGAGTTTCAGCCGATATGAGCCGCTAAAATCGGCGGCGCCGACGGCTTGTAAAAAATCATCGGCGATGGCGCGCCGCCGGTTTGCGCCGCGTCGGCTTCATAGCCTGGTTGGGACCTCTCTCCTAAAATCGTTCAATGGGTATAATATCAGTAGTTCGAACAATACTGTTGTATGGCATTGTGATGTTGTGGTGAACGGAAACTAATAAACTATTCATTACAAACCAACTATAAAACGTTCGGAGAACAGTCTGCCTATTCATAAACGGAGCGTTGAGGACAACAGCAACTGAGACTCTACAAGTCCTAATCCATCTACTGCCCAATAATACTGTGGCGAGAGAAGTTTCCACCAGAGCTACATTACAATTGAACTGTCTATCAATGTGGAGGTATAAGAACTTCGGTCACATGAGGAAACCACAGTGTAGTGCTATGGTAACTGACCGAGTGGACGATATACCAAAGGTACACACCTTCGGGAGGAACTTCGCTACTAAGATACCTACCAGAGAGTAATGGATTGGCAGAATACCGGGAAACATAAACCATCTTCCACACTTCCACACAGATGTTTCGTAGCTTGATGATAAGCTTGGCTTCGGAGTACACGGTAAGGAACTCAGTCTTGATATAGCTCTTAGACTATCAGATACCTGTAGTGTATCAATCCGAAATAATGAAGAGGGAAGTCGCCAAGTGTCTGATTCGCAATGCCGTGGCCAACACTGATCATTTACTCGGACACTCAGGCTGTAATCAGTTCTCTGGAGGCCACAACCTTCAATTCACAAACAGTCCTTGACTGCCGCAGAACTCCTAACGAAATGGCTGAGTAGGTAACAAACACCTCATATGGGTACCTGGTCATAGGGATATCTCGGGGAACTGCAAAGCCGATGAACTTACAGGGCAAGGAAAGGCATTACAAATTCTCGAAGAAGTTGCATATATTGGTGCTCCAAGCTTTGGCTTAGGCAATCAGGTAGTCCAATGAAAGATGGCCAGAAATCGGTTACAGGGTAGCTAGACAACTCTGCCCAAGATAAGAACTGAGAAGGTCACAATGTCTCCTCGCACTAGAAAGGAAAAAAAACTGACGTTATTGTCGGTTTTGTTGGGACACTGCCTGATTGGCGAAAACGCCATAAGGTTAGATATTAAGGTCCAATGACTTCTACAGGACCTGTGGTGGTGAGGAAGAAGTGGAGAGCATTAACCACATGCTTTGCTACTGTCTCTAATTAAGTAAACCACGCCTGGATAACTGCGGTCGGACTTTCTAGGAAGTCTGACAGATCATTCATGTACCGACATTTGTATCATTGATAACTTTGTTTATCAAACAGGTTGGTTTCGATGAGGAGCATCTGAGCCCGTGGTATCACTAGGACTAACATTGGTCTATGTGAGCTGAAAAAGCTGGCTGTCTCCCTAACCTAAACCTAAACCTAGATAACAACCAGTAAGGAAAGGCTAAAGTCGGGCGGTGCCGACTATATAATACCCTACACCACTCTCGTAATATTGAATAACTCTGATATATAAATTTTGTACTTCATGTATAAATTGTTTGCATAAATTTACTTTTGGGACATTTTATACTTAAATAATACCCTGTACCACAGTGTGGTGTAGGGTATAAAAACGATTGGATCAAAAGAGCCAAATCGGATGAAACATATATATGGGAGCTATAGCTAAATCTTTACCGATTTTCTTCAAATTCGGCAATGTTGGTTCATGGATCAAGAAACTCTATCATTCTAAATTTCAAAATGATTGGATGTAAAATACAGCTTCTACAGGACTAAAGGGCCAAATCGGACGAAACATGTATATGGGAGCTATAGCTAAATCTTAACCGATTTTCTTCAAATTCGGTAGTGTTGGTTCATGGATCAATAAACTCTACAATTCTAAATTTCAAAACGATTGGATGTAAAATACAGCTTCTATAGAACTAAAGGGCCAAATCGGACGAAACATATATATGGGAGCTATAGCTAAATCTTAACCGATTTTCTTCAAATTCGGTAGTGTTGGTTCATGGATCAAGAAACTCTACCATTCTAAATTTCAAAATTTTTGGATGTAAAATACAGCTTCTTCAGAACTAAAGAGCAAAATGGGACGAAACATATATATGGGAGCTATAGCTAAATCTTAACCGATTTCAACCAAATTCAATAGCGATCTTAACAGCCGCGAAATACTCTAAACTGCAAAATTTCAGAACGATCGGAGTGAAATTGCGACCTGTATGGACATGGACATGGACAGACGGACAGACGTCGTTAAATCGACTCAGCTAGTGATTCTGAGTCGATCGGTATACTTTAAGGTGAGTCTAGCTGTGTTATTTTCAGGTATTACAAACATCTGCCGTGAAACAAACTTATAATACCCTGTACCACAGTGTGGTGTAGGGTATAAAAATATATGGATAGAGGGACATGGCTAAATCGTCTCAAAAGGTGATTCTGTATCAATAATGGTGTGTATATTTTACCTTTTTGATTTATACTTTTAACTGTCTTCTTTGTGAATAGCGGTTTGCTGCTAAAAATCACAATTGAAAATTATAATGATTTTCTTCTATTAGAACATACCTACAAAAAAATTTTTATTATTTTAAAGATATTTCGCCAAAAACATTTTATTATAACATTTAAAGACAAGTTTTAAATTTAACTTACTTGTTTTCATTACTAAATACGAAATGTAATAATTTTAAAGAATATGATGTTTTTCTGCGAAATCCTTCAAAATTAGGAAAAATTCTAATTAGCTGTAATACATAATATAATGGTAATATCTGTTTCAACAGATTAAAATTATTTAAACCGATATATATTTAAAAATATCGGTGCCAGTTGTTAGACAGGTATTAATAGCCCTATTACAAAAGTACATACATAGTACCACTGAATATCCCACCTATTGTTTTCCTCAGTTCTTATCAAAGTGAAAGGACTCCACTGTGACGGTGTTCATGTAGGTCACATGTCGGACACCTAGTTTCGGAAAAATTATATATGCATCAATTTCATCAACTCTACTAAAAGCCCAAAATGAAAATGAAGCACATGAGCGCATGAGTGAGTGCTTCATGCTTTAATTAAAAAACGTTTTTTGTCAACGCTAACAAGTCTTTAAGCCATTGACGACTGTACAATCAATTCACTCAAATAAATTCAATTAAAAACAATCAAAGTCACCATTTCTGCCAACGACCGATCGAAGACCGACGACTGGAGACGGAGTTCAAACTTCAACTTGATGCACGCTATGTCAATGGGTGATTTGACAGTTAAGACTAATGGTTGACACAAGTTGCAACAGCATTCAGCGTTAGGTATTTTAACGGTTATTTGGTGGCTGGTGGTGCCCCCAAAAAAAGTTTGTTACGCCAGCGTTTGCATGGACAACGACAAAGAAAATCTGTCAATGCTCTGAGTTTTCAGGTACTCGTCGTATGTATATAGTTCGGCGCATGTCTCGACACACATACATACATATATATATATATATATATATATTGTCATTTTGTATGAGTTATAGGCAAGAATTTTTTTCCGCTCAGCCATGTTAAGATCAAGCAAAGGTTACAGGTTCCATTCATTCATACGCCGCAGCCGCAGCCACCACCACCACCTTCATAGTTTAACATAACCAACTTTACTCTGTTGTTTGAATGAAATAGGATGAAAATCCTTATTTATTTGCTAAGTTGGCCCTGGTGATGTGGATATGTCGTTTTCTTATGATGCTTAAGCAAGTCAAGTCATGCTGTGTGCTAACCGAGATGTGATAGAGTGATTTCTTTTTCAATCTTTATACTATCATCACCTACTCTATTTGGGGAAATGTGATGGGTTCTTCGATGTATTCATACGTGTTTTTAATATCGATGTAGATGGCCACGGAATTATTAGCAATTTTCTTGGATTACATATGTGCTTCCATAACAAGGATGATATAGGCAAAAACAACATTGCAACCTTTTTAACAGGTTTGTACATCTGCCTGCTGAATCAAAACTGATTTTCGAAGCTTAATTTTAAAGCTTGAGTAAATTGGCATTCGTGAAAATGCTAATTTTAAACTTTACACAAAATGCACTCGACAAATTCGGTCATCAACGTGGAAATGAATCGGAAATTTACCTGAGTCTACTGATCAATTGGAAACCACTTACCGAGCTGAATCCTAGTTATTGATTGGTATCAATTAACTAGGATTAAATGCTCCAAACAATTTTGCTGGATGTGGTGTATCAACATACGACTGCACCAGAGTAATATATTCCTTACTAGTTGGGTTATCTACTACCAATTAAAGGACCGGTTGAGATATCTTCCACTTAGTAAAACACCACTTGGTTTATATATCACATAGTTGACGACCAGTTGGATTATCAGCTCCTTAGTTAAGAACAGTTGGGTTATAAATATAATCCTTAGGAGAGTGTCAGTTTGGGTATCTTTTTCTTGATGAACTGCGTGTTGGGTTATCTGCTCCTTATTTGACAACGAGATGAGTTATCTAACTCTTTAGTTGATGACTGGTTGGGTCATCTACTCCTTAGTTTACGACCAGTTGGGTTATTTACTCCTTAGTGGACGGTCAGCGAAACCTACTCTTCCGTTGACGTGCAGTTGCGTTATCTAATACTTAGTAAAATATCAATATGTTTATCTTCTTCTTATTTGACGACCAGTTGGCTTATCTACTCCTTAGATTACGACTAGTTGCTATATCTACTCATTAGTTGACGACAATTTGGGCTATTAATTCCTTAGTTGAGAACGGTAGTGTTATCAATTCGTTAATAGAGTATCAATTTGGGTTATCTTGTACTTAATGATGACGTTATATACTACCAGTAAAATAACATTTGGTATATCTACTTCTTATTTGAAGACCAGTTGGGATATCCAGTCCTTTATTGACGACCAGTTGTATTATCTGTTCCATAATAGTGTACCATTTGGGTTATCTCCTAATTAATTAAATACCAGTTGGTTTATCTAATCCTTATTTGAAGACGAGTTGGATACCTTAGTGACAACGATTTGGATTATATACTCCTTAGTTGAAGACCAGTTCTGTTATCTACTCCTTATTTGACGACCAGTTGTGTTATCTATTTCTTAGTTGACTACCAGTTGGGTTATCAGTGGGGTTATCTACACTTTAGTTGACCCGTGGAGTTTTTTCTCCCTAATATACAACTAGAGGTCGTCTACGAGTATTCATTAGAAGATGACCATTTGTTTCCGTTAAGGTTTGATACTGTAGGTATTGTTTTAGAACAGTACTTGGAAATATCATAAGGTCGAAATTCGCCACTTCCAATGACAAAGATATATTCAAGATTCCGGTTGTATTCATGCAAAAGAAACCTATCCCTTACATTAATGAGCATATCAAAGCGTTTGGATTTTAGGACGATAATATTTAATATAAATTATGTATTATTTATTTTAAAAGAGATAAAATTTTCAAAAATATTATTTTTTAAATTTAGCTATTCGCGGATAAATGTAGACCAATTGTTATAATATTTGAGAAAGATTATAAAACTTTTTCCAAGTTAAAACAAAATAGTAGCAATATTATTGATATTCGAGCATTTCTTATTTATAGATCAGCCTTTCAACATCAGGTAATTTCCATGCCGACTTTTCGTGGTCTAATTTTTGTTTTCCAAATTTGGTGACAATTTTATTGGGTTGAAAATTAAGAAATAAGCTTAATGTTGAAGTGACAACAGATGTTCTTGAACAGCAGCGCCCCTACCTTCACTTCAACAACGATGCAGCTGAAATGCATTGCTGCTAACGCCGTCATGGTGATGGTAACGCCGCCGTTTTTTTAAAAGTTAGTTATCAACTCACCCGCTTCTGGCATACTCCCGCCACTCTGGCGCGGAGTTAAACATGGTCCTTCGAACCAAAGATCAGATCCAGTAATCCTGTGAATTGTGTTGTGCGCGATAAACATACATTCATGGGTCGACGGTGAATTGCGGGTAGGTTCTTGCCACTACGTGGGAAGTCAATTGTCACCGTCGCTACACCATTGTTTTCATCACGTGAAACAAGGCTTCACGAGCCAGCGACGGATGACAAGATGGCAACAGAATAAAGGCTTCCCGTAAATGCACAGCGGTCGATCCCAACAAAGTTTAACGGCCACAACAACAATTCTCCAAACAAGGAACAGCAGCATCTCTACCAGCCAACAACAACAACAGATAGCTGAGTCATCCAGTTTGGCATTGCACTCGTGCAAGGGGGGCGGTATGTTGAAGTGACAACAGCTGTTCTTCAACAGCAGCGCCCGTACCTTCACTTCAACAACGATGCAGCTGAAATGCATTGCTGCTAACGCCGTCATGGTGATGGTAACGCCGCCGTTTTTTAAAAGTTAGTTATCAACTCACCCACTTCTGGCATACTGCCAGCGCATACGGCTCACGGCCGAAATAAAATCATAAAATATTTAATAAAATATACAAATTTTGTGTTTTTTTTTAACTCCCGCCACTCTGGCGCGGAGTTAAACATTTAATGCGAAATTTGTGGATTTTGGAGGACCGCCTCAATATAAACTCTAGTTTACTATTCCAATCGATATAAAATCACTTCATACGTTTATCTCGCCTTGAACTCTAATATACGTATCAAATGTTACTTGATCATCCGAAATACTTATGAAAACATAAAGGGAGTTATCGGCCTTGTTTCGAAAGAAGTGTTCTTTATTTTCAAAACAAGTGATAATTTTCTTAAATATTAGCATGCTACCAATATGAAACGCTCTTTATGAAGTGAATGAACATTACTTGAGTTAAGAATGATCCCTATAGATAAAATTGTGTCCCCAAAATGCACTTTAAAAATATATCCTCTATGAAAACAACTTATCCCTCATCGACCCGCTAAATGGAATGGCATTTATATATATTTTTGTTTATTTTTATATTTTTTTATATTGTTTATTTTATATTTCCTAGTGATAATGGACCATAACAGTATATAATTTATTATAGCCCCCATAAAAAGGTCCCTTCCGATTTGCCTTCTCGATATTCTACAGCAGGCGTCCCCAGCCGGGGAGCCGCGGCAGCCTATGGTTTTATGTTTATCTCAAAACTCAAAGAAACGTTTATAGCAAACGATTACTGTACGAGTACTTATAAAAAGTTTATATTTATTACAAACCCAGTGAAACGTTTGGTGCAAACGGTTATTGCGTTTGTCACAAGCTATATCTGTTTATCCCAAACCTTATGAAACGTTTGAGGCAAACGATTATTGTGTTTGTCACAAACAACAAATGTTTATCAATAATTGAGAAAACGTTTGTCGCAAAACAATAATTTGTTTGTATTACGACTTTCTTAAATCTTTTATAATCAAAAATGGGAGAGCTCCACGACAAACACCTCTACTCTTAATTGGCTGATATCGTATAATTGAGTTGTTGACAAACTGTAAATAAGAAAACATGTATGTTAGAACATATTTAAAATTTTTGAGACCATTTTAAGGAACAAAGTGAGATGTTTTCTTGTCATATAGCTAATTTTTTAGTCAAAAGTGAACTTCATAGGTCAATATTAAAAAAGTTGCCACTTCCGTGCATAGAAGACTAAACTGTGTTGCATAGTGTTATTAAAAAATAAATTTAGATGATTAGTGTTGAAAATTTCAGCTTTTTCCAAGGGTTATAATCAGAATTATCCAGTTGTATTGTGTCTTATTGAGAGGCCAATGGTTTTGATGGTGGTTTCAGCCATCAACTGATAGTATGTTTTGGTTCTTCTTCACATGCTTTACAGTGAGGGAGAGTTCATTTTTATAATCATTTTGACTTCCCTGATAAAATGCCCAAAAGCATACGACTCTGCGATTGCGAGTGCGATTGCAAATGTTGTGAAGTGCTGCAACAGTTCGGAGCAGTGTTGCCACAGGAGAAATTTTTTCCGACCAAAATTTTCCCTAAATCCGACCAAAATCCATTGTAGCTGACCAAATTTATAAAATTTATTGATGTTTTGTAAAGTTTGGTGACAACATTTTTAGATTTTGAGGAAACATTGAAATTGTTGAAAAGTGGCCCAATCCGAATCGAATATAATCTACATCATTGGTGACATTCAATGATATAACTGGAATTGCTCGTTTGAATGGTTCTGGGTGAAATTCGCCACATTTTAGCTTAATCTCTTGGCATATGTAATTGTTAGGGCGTCAAGAAGGCAAATCTGCTTTGACCTTTATAAATGTGGCATAATAATTGTCGAATTGCAGCCCAAAAGATTGGTATTTGTGGTTACAAAGGCGCCAAGAATTAAATTGGATGGGACTTTTCTTTCTCAAATTTCTTCTGCTATATCAAAACATGGACCTACGACGGTGTGAAGGAACAAAATCGGTTGGGATCTTTCTATAGAGACTATACCGAAACATGGACCGATACGGCGCATTTACAATTCCAAAAAAATACTGGTTTTATTATTGTAGGTTGTACCGTGACAGGGGAATATGACTAAATCTCAGTATATCCTCATTTTATAAAATCGTTGTTTTACAATATACTTCGTCTTCAAATTCCTAAGTTTCAAGACAGTCTTTTTTGTCCCCTTCGATGTGATTAAATGTCAATTTATAAATTGCAAAAAATAATTTGCAATAATAATACTTGCAATATATTTTGCCATGTACAATACATGCTTTCTATCACTGTATAGAAGCAGGTTGGTCTTTAGCCGAGAGTGTATCTCAGTTTAAATAATAATAATTTTTAAAAATAAAAAGTTATTCTGCATTTAAAAAAATGTTTCAATATATTTTACTTCTATTTGTTTCCACACTTTTGCTATCAATACAAAGTGTGTAATATAAACGAACTCAAGTCGATTTCTACTTTATTATAAAACATTTAATACATAAAAAAGGACTGGAAAGGGAAAAGAAAATTGTACGTAGAATACCATATTTATAAAATGTTAAGGTTTGTTGAATTGACTTCAATGTTATAAATACTCTTTAACTTCCATTATTTATGGCTAAGGCCTGAATAATTCAGAGAATCTCCGAAATTTACAAAATGTCAGACAAATACCAGAAGTAGACCAAACTGTTCAATCCACTCGCGGAATAAAGTACAGATGAAAGAAACAATTTTTCCCCAGGAACGATATCTTAGACAACTACAAACCACATTTCATGTAAACGAAATTATCTTTGTCGAACCCGAAATCAAAAACAATAGATTAACGAAGATATTCCTTCCGGTACCGAGTAAGTATCAGCGACGAACGAATAGGAATTTGATTTGACCGAGTGAAGGTTTCCGCGTATTTTCCGACCGATTTCCAGATTTTTGGCAATTGTCACAATCAGAAAATTAATACCAACCGATTTACAAAAAAAGGTCAAGCTATATTCCCGTAAAACCGTTTTTTCGTGATTGGAAAATCATTCCTATTCGTTCGCAACTGACAGATTTTGACATTTGGACGGGAAGGAATATCTTCGTATAATTTATTGTTTTTGCCTAAAATCATTACTTACAAATAAATGCGTATTACAATGTATTTGTCTACAATTTCGATCAACAAGTCGATACAGCTTGCAGCGATCAAGAAAAATATTGGGATTCACAAAAAGGATTAACTTTTAGTAATTCACCATGTTATTAATCTTATATATTCGAGAATAAAACCGACCAAAATTGAATTGGTCCGACCATCCGACCAAATAGAAAAATTTTAAAGCCATCCGACCAAATTTGGTCGGAAATGACCAAAACGGCAACGCTGGTTCGGAGGGAGCGATGCATGGAAAAATCTCCACCAAATCTCTCTGCAGAACTTTTAATAAAACAACACGCACAACCAACGCTTCACATATTATTCCAACACATAAAAAATTTACAAGACCGCACTCTCACAAAAAGAGAACAGGTTACGCTCTTTGTTCTCCAAACTCTCTTTATTATTTTTGCGTATAGCAAGAGAAACTACGTTTACGATAAACGTTTTCATTCACTGGAATTATTTTAACTGTTACGGGGAAAGTAGAACGTTTGAGACAAAGAACTATGTTTGCGATAGACAACCTCCAAAGGTTTTTATCCCTCACCTTAGAGAGGAGGGTATATGTATATCATTTGCTACGAAACAAAAGTGTAACACATCGAAGAAGTGACGTAGGACCCTAAGTATGTTCGCCGGACATCCGTTTTCGGTCATTTTATGTCGAATGAGCAATGTCCGTCCGTCAGTTTGTTTGTCTGTCTGTCAGCTGGCTGGTGCGTACGATAACTCTCGAAAGGAGTAACCGATTGACTTAAAATTTGGTACGTGGTAATATTTTCTTCTATCTTCGGCTAAGTTCAATGATGGGCCATATGGGTCCACTCTTTCTAGTACCTCCCCCACAAAGTGTTAACATTTAGTGAAATATTGATTATCTAATAACTTATATACTATTTATTTGAATCCTCTGAAATTCTACACATAGTATTCGTTTATTACTCACTATTACCTCGAGAAAAATAGGCGATGTTTCCACGCCCCTTTTGGTACCTCCCACACAAATGGACAATTTTGAACCAAAAGTTAATAGCATATAAATTTTTTACCAGTGCATACAAAGACTTGAAATTTTGTACAGTGTTATGGTTTAATAGTACATACAATACAGTGGGCATTATTGACACGCACCTTTTGGTACCTCCCACACAGATGGACCATTTTGTACCAAAAGTTACCAGCTTATAACTTTAATACCAGTGCATACAAATACTTGAAATTTTGTACAGTGTAATGCTTTATTGTACCTAGAGTCAAGAGAAAAATTGGCGATATTGGCCCGCCCCTTTTGGTACCTCCCACACAAATGGACCATTTTACACCAAATGTAAACAGCTTTGAACTTTAATACTAGTACATACTTTTAAGTTATTAAATGCAATTTAAATTGATAATAATTTAAATAAAACAAAAAAATAAATAAATTTACTAATATGTTTTGAGACTCAAGGTGAGGGGATTTATTAGTCGGTTTACCCGACTGAAATTTCTTACTTGTTTATCAGCATATCGATACCTTCATTCCAAAGAATGCTAAGTCGACTTAGTATGTTTACATTTTAATATTCCAAATTATATTCAGTCAAAATTTGTATTTATCCGTTATGTGTTTAAAAGTTATGCGCAAAACCATATAGATCATTTAAAAATTTCAACGCATCTCCTGAACACGTAATCTCATCTCCACAAAAAATCGTAAATTTATTTATTTTCTTGTTTTAATTAAATTGTTATCAATTAAATTGAATTTAATTTTAGTTTAATTTATTAATTTAATAATAATGTAAATAAAACAAGAAAATAAATATATTTACTAATATTTTTTTGAGACTCAAGGTGAGGGTATTCATTAGTCGGTTTACCCGGCTGTACTTTCATACTTGTTTTCTCTTTGCGTGTAGTGCTATCACAGGCTTAGGCCCCACATCGAAATCAATGTGTTTGATGTACAAAGTAATCAATAATAGGAGTATTTGCGCCGGCAAAATCTGTCTCACTCCTAAAAAAGGCCGACCCTAGTTTATCCAGACGACGTTTACTCAATGCGGAACAGTAACAAAGCAGGAGCCCAGTGCTGTCCACTTCTTCCTTATCTCCATAGCTTCTGCAGAAGTCATTGGACTCAATTCTCAACCTTCTGGCAGATACAGCAGAGTCCGGTCAGAAGTGACACTAAAGTAGACACTTTTTTCCTCTTTAGTGCGAGAAGATGCACGGCTAGTTTTTTCGCAAGTGTCACAGGCCATAAATTAGATAGATCTTTCTCAAATTCTCAGAAAATTTTGCCCTAGTATGTCGGAGTGATGGCCCACAATATTAAACAAATTAACTGAAACTTTCGAGCAGTAGGACAGGTCACAGTTCGGAAAAAGTTATATTTATTTCGTAATAGTTCTTTCAAGCTAATTTGAATGCAACAGACCAGAAGAAATTGAAAACAGAAAATATCGTTTCTTAAAACATTTGCCGTGGACTTTTAAATTACGATATCTCAGAATCGATCTAGTTTTTATACCCGACACAACACTGTGGTACAGGGTAATATGACTTTATGTATTTCTTTGTAACGCTTAAAAACAAAGTTCCCTAGGGGAACATCGGTCCATGTTTTGGTATTGCCCCATTGCCAAGGTCCCTTCCGAATAGACTTCTTAGCGTTCTACGGGACGCATTTTTTAATCCATCATGCGGAAATTTAAGCTTTTGTACTTTTTATTGCATTAAATCATCTCTAGTGAAAATGGAGTATATCGGTCTATGTTTTGATAAATATAGCTCCTTATGAAGGTGACTGGAATTTTGAAATGAACTCAATTTATCCTGCAACTGTTTATGGTAATAATGGTTCTCCGTGCTTTTGTTGTCAAACAATAATGGAGTATATTACACAGTAGGACCCGCCCGACTTTAGTCATTCTGTCATGCAGGGTGGATTTGGTCCTGCTGTGAGTAATCTTTCCTGCATTTTAAAGGATAAATTACGGATGCGCCCGCTTTATCTACGTTTGGTTGGTATATAGGCCTGATTGATACAACAAATGTAAAGCTCCCTGATCCAGGGAGAAATTGTATTTCAAAATACATACTGTACTGCGCTAACAAGGTTTACAAAGCTTCTAAAAAAATTGATATTTTTCTGGGTTACTTCGCCTTTGTATGGTGAAGAAAGGTCCATTCAAACTATCGCTCGTGCTATAAATATATGAAGTTCCATTGAAATAAACTAAGTAGTTACTTTGAATTACAGTGTATTTAATTCATTGTTGACCGAAAATGTTGTATTACTGCTACAAGTTATGGGTTTCGTTTTTTTCACTTAAGGTACGAGTATAGCGTTAAATAAATTCATTTCATTTACAATTTGTTAAAATATTTCTTTTGCTTCTTTTCCCGAAAATGCTGTTCATTCAAATTTAAACTTGAAATCAAATCAAACGTTGCGCCTTCTACGTTACTTTTCGCGCTGCTGCTGTTGTCATTGAATACAAAAGAAACGTTTACTTTTTCTGTTTTTTGGTCGAATCGATCCGTTTTTCCGCTGACAAAGCACGCGCGTTCCTTCCATCCATAGAGCCGGTGACAGAGTCCGTCCGTCTGTCTGTCGGTCGGTCCATTCGTCTTGACGCTGGAAACTGTACGGAAGGAAGATTTGGAAAATCTTTGGGCAGGAGGAGCAAAAAATCACCAGAGAGCTGGTGAAGAAAAGAATTAAAGTAACACTATACCGCCACCACCTTCAACAACCATTGCGCTTTGGTTGACGGGAAGACGACGGCCGCCATGGTTCCAGTGGCAGCACCAGCCCAATGCAACTGCCATCACCACTGCCACTGCCACCGCCACACAAAAACAAAGGTGACAAAGTCACGAAATTCTTGTCAATTTTTAACTATAGACCAATTTGTTTGTCTCTTTGCGCGTTGTTTTTGTTCGTTTGCGGATTTGGTTGGAACCGTTTTTGTGCTGTGAGTGTTTCATCTGCTGCTTCTGCATCTTCTTCCTCCTCCTTGGAGTCTTGACTGAATTTCGTGACAAATCATGCTACCAAAATTGGGAGAAAATATTTATTTTCCTTCAATTCGGCCAGAGTGATTGTCTTCTCGGGGTTGGGGTTTCTTTCTTCTTTTTCTTATTGTTGCTGGTGCTGGTGATGGTGGGGGTTAAGGTTGAGTGTTCCTTCATTTGAGTTCGAATCGAATTTGAGTTTTGTGATCCAACTACATTGTATGTTTCGGAATATATCGGCTGCTTATGCGGACAACAATTGTTAGGTTATAATGTATTTGAAATTCAGTTATTTTCTGCAAATCGTACACAAAGCAAAAGGTAGGGCCGTTTGGGGTCACAGGTCAATTATGTATGTATCAGGACCTGTTAATTAAATTAAACAGAAAACTAAGAAGTAACACATACTTTCTTTTGTAACTAACTTTGACATTTCGTTTGAAACACCTTAAAATATTTATCTAAGGATGGTACATCTAGTGGTTTCCTTTTTGAATCATGATGTCTATTGGCTGCGATATGGCCCGTTAGACTTTTTTGGCGGGTACGGTAAAGGACCTATTTTATGCAAACATCAAGTAAACCATTGGTGAGATAGAACCAGAAACCACCACCAAAGTCTTAGAATATTGGGCTGACAGGATACGGTACTGCGAAGCCAGCCGTGGCAGCAACATGAATGAAATCGTTTTCAAACAACCCAGTAATATGATGAAAAAAAGTGTTTCGTTATTTTTTCGAATTTTTTAATATAAACTTAGACCAATAGTTTGTCTCTTTTTTTATTGAAATAATTGTCCATTCATCTTCCCTACACCACTCTGCAGTAAAGGGCACTCACGAGCCAGATGTTGTCTGATTCAGAATCACTAGTTGATTCTACTTAACAGTGACTGTCCGTCCGTCTGTCCATCTTAAGTTGTTCGTAAAATATAGGTCGCAATTTTGCTCCGATTTTGATGAAATTGTTTATAGAGAACTTTGCAGAATCGGCGACGAAACCTATTTACTTATATTGGTTCAGTTTAGATATAGCTCCCTTATACATGCACATCCCGATTTGGCATCTACGCAGCTGGAAACCACAATTTGCATCAAATATTTACGAAATTTGATACAGCAAAGCTTGCAGCGATAATAAACCTAGCCAATTTTGAAGAAAATCAGTTTAAATTTACATAGAGATATCCCCTATATAAGAGTATACCATTATTCCGATTTTGAATAAAAGAGCTATATAACACGAATTTCTGAACAGAACTTGGAAAATTCTATGAATATCGACTTATAATTAGATGCACGCAAAGAACAAAAACGTTTGGAGGTCGTTCATCGCAAACATAGTTCTTTGTCTCAAAGGCTTTACTTTCCCATAACGGTTGAAATATTTCTTGTGAATGGAAACGTTTTTAGTAAACGTAGTTTCTTTTGTTGTCAACGAACATTCTTTCATTCCACAATTTTCATAATTTACGTTTATGGTAAACGAACAACTTTTACGGAAACATATTGTATTTAAACATGACTGAATATTTTAAGGAGAGTTGAGAGTGTACACAACACAAAATATGCAAATGAGTGTGTACACAACACAAAAAGAAACGTTGCTTTATAAACAGTTCTGCAGACGGTGGTGGAAATTTTTCTCTGCATACCTCCTTCCGAACTGTTGTACCATTTCACAATATTTGCAATTAATGTATGTACTCAGGCGTAATGTACTATTGGCGTTTGTGTTGTTCGGTATAAGCGCGCGTGTGTGGCAAAATTAAAAAGTTTTTATCAGTGAACTCAAAATTATTTCATTCATGAACTAATTAAATCAAAGAATCTAAATTATCGATGGTGTGATATCTCGCAAAAATACTGCGGCTCAAATTTAATGTAATAGGTAAGTGGTAAATATAGTGAAAACATGTGGGAAAATAACCAGTTAGTCAATAAATAAAAAGTTTAATATATGGTAAGATTATACCTCGCTTCGATCCATACAATGGCCTTCTAAATTTGTATACCCTACACCACACTGTGGTACAGGGTATTATGACTTTGTGCATTTGTTTGTAACACCCAAAAGGAAAAGAGATAGCTCCATTGTTTATTATACCGATCGACTTGTAATCACTTTCTGAGTCGATTTAGCTATGTCCGTCTGTCTGTCTGTAGATGTATTCTTGTAATCAAAGTACAGGTCGCAATTATGGCCCGATCTTGACGAAACTTTACACATATCTTTTTTTGGCCCAAGGACGATCCCTATTTAATTTGGTTAAAATCGGTTCAGATTTGGATATAGCCCCCATATATATGTTAGCCCCGATTTGACATGAAAGCTCTGTAAAAACTTTATTATATATCCGATCAGTATGAAATTCAGCAGATAGAGGTCTCTTATTATATGAATGAACACTGTTAAATTTGGAAGAAATCGGTTCAGATTTAGATATAGCCCCCATATATACGTTACCCCCGATTTCACATGTAAGCGCCGTAAAAAATTTATTTTATAACCGATCAGTGTGAAATTCGGCAGAAAGAGGTTTCTTATTACATGAAGGAATACTGCCAAATTCGGAGAAAATCGGTCCAGATTTAGATATAGCCCCCATATATATGTTACCCCCGATATTACATGTAAGCGCTGTAAAAAGTGTTTTTTTAATTCGATCAGTACGAAATTCGGCAGAAAGAGGTTTCTTATTACATGAATTAATACTGCCAAATTTGAGGGAAATCGGTTGAGATTTCCCTCAAATTCGATTTGACATGACATGTAAGCGCTGTTGAAACTGTATTTTATATCCGATCAGTATGAAGTTTGGCTAAAAGAGGTTTCCTATTATATGAATGAACACTTTTAGATTTGGAAGAAATCGGTTCAGATTTAGATATATCCCCCATATATATGTTACCCCCGATTTGACGTGTAAGCCCTGTAAAAATGTTATTTTATATCCGATCAGTGCGAAATTCGGCAAAAAGAGGTTTCTTTTTACATGAAGGAATACTGCCAAATTCGGAGAAAATCGGTTCCGATTTAGATATAGCTCCCATATACCCTATTTGACATGTAAATGCTGTAGAAACTGTATTTTATATCCGATCAGTACGAAATTCTACAGAAAGAGGTCTTTTTACATGAATGAGTATTCAGGGAAAATCGGTTGAGTTATATATATAACCTCCATATATATGTTCCTCCTGATTTGGTATCAATGCGCTATAGAAGTTGTACTTCACTTCCGATCATTAATATTTTCCGGAAAGATGTTTCTCAATTTAGGAACGAATATTGCTAAATTTAGCGATTATCGGCTCAGAATTAGATAATATGTTTCTACCCATTTACCAATTATTCCAAATTATTATGGCAATGACCCTTATCGCATTGTTAGGGAGGTGTAGGGTATTATATAGTCGGCCCCGCCCGACTTTCTGCCTTTCCTTACTGGTTAAATATGTTCTAACATATATGCTTTCTAATTTACACTTTGTCTACAACTCAATTAGAAGATATCAACTAATACTCGTATATAGCTGAGGTGTTTTTCGGCGAGCTCCCGAGTACATTTTACTAAAAACTGTGAAATTTTTTATTATAAACATAATTTTAAAAAACATATTAAATATCAACATTTTAACAAATTATTCTTTTGCGACAAACGTTTTCTCATTTATTGATAAACTGGCATTGCTTGTGACAAACGCAATATCCGTTTGCAATAAACGTTTCACAGGGTTTGGATAAACAGGCATTGCTTGTGAGAAACACAACAGCCGTTTGCATTTATTTACGATAATTATACAAACCGTTTGCTATAAACGTTTCTTTGGGTTTTGGGATACACATAAATCGTTTGCGACACATTTGTCGTTTGGGAGTATCGAATTTTTTCTTTGCGTGCATATCCCCTATATAAATATGGGGGATTTCATGACAAGTGAGTGCATTTTTAAAAGCGATGTCTTCTGATCGGGATGAAAATTGCACCAAGTTTAATCCTATTGGATAGTATAGGTTGATCCAAGTAGAGATACTTTTTTCAATAGCCTTTTTTGACAGATCACGTGTGAGTCGTGTCATGCTGTCATGTTATTCTTGTTAAGTATTGTTTGGCATTTCATCACGGAAAGACTTACGCCTGAACAACGTTTACAACGTTTTGACAACAAATTGACATATTAATTATTGTAATATTATAACGGGTGATCCAAGTAGAGATACATTTTTCAATAGCCTTTTTTTTGACAGATCACGTGTGAGTCGTGTCATGCATTTCATTTCATTATGGAAAGACTTACGCCTGAACAACATTTACGCGTGTCATTCGCCAGTTACCAGTCGAAATGCTCGAACGAGTCATCGAAAATTGGACTCAACGGATGGACCATCTGAGACGTAGCCGTGTCCAACATTTGATAGACATAACCTTCAAAAAATAAATGCCAAAGAATGTTCTTTCAAATGATAATAAACATTCCCCATTAAATTTGAATTTTCTGTGTTTTTTGTTTCTTTAAAAAAGTACGGAAGCTCAAAATGGATCACCCTATAGTTACGGCACACAACTTCAACAAGATCGCTTAATGACTGTCCGAGTTGGAGGGTTTGGCATTTTTTCATTTTGGTCAAACGGCCCTGTTTTCTCATCCACATCACTAATTACCTGTTTTATTTAGAAAATTTTGCCCAGTGTTAGCCTCTTCTTCAATAAAAAAAAATTACAAAAAGTTTGTTTTAATTTTTTTTGTCGTAATTAAAACTAGCTTTGAAATTTTTGTCAAAAAACTGTGTTTTTTTATATTTGTACACCAACGAAAGCTTAGGCCATTTCTTTTATTAATCAAAATAGGATAAATGCTACTCGAGTTTTGCTAAAATGCCTGGTTCAGCCTCTGTTTATATACCCTACATCACACTGTGGTACAGGTTATCATAAGTTTGTTTTGTGGCACCTGTTTGTAACACCCAGAAATACTACAGATAGACCTAAAGTCTGTCGGTTCACATGAGTTGTCTGTCGGTTCACATGAGTTGTTCGGTAAGTACGGGTCGTAATTTCACTCCGATCCCGCTGAGATGTGGTAATAACGACTCTTTCACAACTGGGAAGAACCCCACTGAAATGTTTCAGATGTAGATGTAGCCCCCATATATATGTTCCTTCCGATATTAACTTTTAGCTCTATAGAAGCTATATTTTACATCCTCTTTATCTAAGGACTCACTTTACCGAATTTGAGGAAAATCGGTTCATATTTAGATATAGCCTTAGATCTGCCGGTTTTTACTATCCGCCGTACCAATATTGCTAATTCTCCAACTATGGGTCGGCAGATAAAGATTAAAGTTTTTTTAGTAACTCGACTACGTCAGTCGAGTCGGATGGTTCTTCATTAACCAATATGAGGGCTCTGGGATGACTAAGAGTGATGCTTTTTCGACAACATCCAACTAGGCGTCCAGCCAGAACCCACCCACTCGACTCAGAGCAGCCTTATATAGGTATACTGATCTGGCATCACCGAAAGCTATAAGCTTTACTATCCCCTGATGCCACCCTGTATGTTGACAAATTGGTGGTTTGCGCGGCATCTCTCTAAGGACAGAGAGGCACAGAGTATTGGTGGCCGATTGCACACGATTCCATCCAAACTACTTCTGTCTACAACGCTCATCACTACATAGACTCTCCTTCGCCACTTCATTGGAGGGCTTGGGGAGTGTCCTGTTGATGGTGATATTATGACCTCTTGGCTTTTTCGAAGGCATGGGTTAATCATGTGATCTCATTCTTTTGGATTTATCTCCTGCCGTTAACACAACTAAAGTTGTAGCCCTCTCAGCCGATTCAGTGCCGTTAGAAACACTCATAACATTGCTAGCCCAGGTAAGTGACTCCTTTTGCTTCGGTAAGAGCCGAAAATTCAGCGGCTCCCAAATATGTCAAAACTCTGAGAGCTAGCTTCTGGTCGCCTGCATTTCGACGGTCGGACATGACGATTATTTTTTAATTGTGGCGAGCCTATGGAGGTCTGGTTGCACGTTTTGTGCGAATGTCCTCTATATGCAGCAATTCGTGATCTAGATACTCGTAGTTTGCTTTTGTCGATGAGAGTGTTGCAGCTGCGAGTAGGTTTGCTACGCAGCTATTTCAGATGCGTCGTGCTTCTTTTCTTTTCAGGTTTTGGATGACCAGTCCCGTGCTTTATGGAGCAAAAACTGGAAGTAGCTTTTACTACGAAGTCTGACCGAAGACTTTAATCTGGTACCAGAGGCAATCAGGAGCCCCTCTATCTGTTAATAGAGCCTGATCAGATGAGAACGGCCATTAATGGGAGTTTCGTGGCGGCTGTGGCTTAATGCCCAAATGCGGGTAGAGTTTTCGCCTCGATGTGGAGTTGCATTGCAACCGGGTGCAGTGACCCATAGATCAGCAGAGGTTTTACATAGGGCGTTTATAGTCTGTATTCATCTGTATTTTGTGTGGTGACACACTGTGATTCAGGCCTTCACGGCATATAATCACATAAAACCCAATCACGTCTGCACCTCTTTTCGGGGGATCTACGAATCCTATAGCCCTCATCTACTCCCAGGATAGGGACTGGACAGTGATCCCAGATTTCTCGAGTATAACTGGTAGTATCTTCGGCTACGCAGTCTGACCAGAGTCTTTAATCTGGTACCACGGAAGTCAGGAACGCCCCCTGGAAAGTAGGTTCTGGCCTGACTATTGGTGTGGTCCCTTCGGGGGCATCGTGGTGGTTGTGGTTGAAACCAAAATCACTGGTGCCATGACCCATAGAATGAATGGTAAGGCGTTTTAGATGGGTTCCGCTCCTAACTAATGGGGAGGGCAAAAGTGTTCAGAAACACGGAATTGTTTGGTACGCGTGCACATTGTGTTTGGGGGCGTGGATCTACGCATGTATTCACCCAGGTGTTCAGAGCACGGTGGGTTAAGCTTAACGGGAGGAATAAATCCAGAATACCTTACTGTATCACTTGTTGTAAGTATTTTTGAGATATTTTCACCGGTATTGAAATTCGAAACACATCATTTGAAATTCGTAAAATTGCAATTGAAATTCGGAATACGTCAATTGAAATTCGAATTTGTCCATTTAAAATTCGTAATACACCAATGGATTTCGGAAAACATCAATTAAAATTCGAAATTCATCATTTGAAATTTCGAAATTTCAAATGATGTATTACGAATTTTAAATGGAAGAATTCGAATTTCAATTGACGTGTGTTTTGAATTTCAATTGATGTTTTTCGAATTTCAAGTGATGTGTTTGGAATTTTCATTGATGTTTTTCGAATTTCAATTGACCTTTTCCGAATTTAAAATGGAATATTCGAATTTCAATTGATGTTTTTCGAATTTCAAATGGAATCTTCGAATTTCAAATGACCTTTTTCGAATTACAATTCAAAATGGTGTAGTATATACTGTATATCATTCAAATCTGATATTCTGTTAAAAAATTATATCGACTTCAAAATAGCTAAATTTGTAAAATAAAACGTTTAGATGGCAATTTGGTTTATTTTCCCTTAATCTGAAATAACTATTTTGAAATATATATAAAGAAATCTGCAAATCCCTATTATATGTGAAAACAAAAATAGTCCTTCTCGGTACTTATCTAAATGCACAACAATTATATTTCTCAGTGAAAACTCCAAATTAACCACAATTGCCAAATGGTTAAGACAATAACACTCCAAATTCATTTCTAGCATATCATCATTTTTAGCCATGAAAATTAACACTCATAAACAAATGCTTCATAAATTGTTTAACAACTCATTGCCAATACGAGTAATAACAAGACATAACTTTGGCATGAAACAAGCTGCCGTTTGGCCAAATGATAGCCTCCATCCTATTTGCTTCGCAACTTTATGTGCTGCCAAGAAAGTAAACTGGTGGCTCACCTTAGCTTGGCTAACTAACTGCTGGTGCAATCCCAGCAAACTGCCAATATGAAGGAGTTCATGCAGCCAAGCAAACAGGCAACACTCTCCATTCAAACAAAACCAAAAAAAAACAAAGCAAAGAGAAAATTCGCAACCATCAATTACGCAGCAAATTAAAATCAAATAATTTAGCGTAAAAATCACATTGTGAAACTAAAGTTAAAGCTAAAGCCCATTTAGTGCCATGAAAAATTGCATGCAAATTATAGGGATCACATTACGTGGTGTGCAACATGAGCAGTGATTTTCATTTCTACTCATTTCCCCTTTCGGTGGAAGCGGCGTTCCGTTTGACTGGTGCAAAAGGTTTAAGTTGCACCTCCATCAGCCATACCAACTATAGGCGATTTGCTTCCAGGGAGGAATGCAATATCAATAACGAACATTTAGTATACCATTTGTGGCAAATAAGGTGGAAATATGGAAAAACGAACACTTACGAAAAACATTCAATTGAAATAGTTTC
Source organism: Eudasyphora cyanicolor (assembly GCA_963930755.1). Taxonomy (NCBI): domain Eukaryota; kingdom Metazoa; phylum Arthropoda; class Insecta; order Diptera; family Muscidae; genus Eudasyphora; species Eudasyphora cyanicolor. The sequence goes on from OZ005737.1 coordinate 213,006,727, forward strand.
GCCAAGGTTGATATGTGCCCTTCCCTCTAGTGATATTCGAGAAGCTTTTATTTCCCAATATTCGGTGAAGGGAATATTTTTTAAGAGTGATCAAATTTATGTTTATTAATATGCCGTCCTACACTTTTTTGGTGGATGTTTCTCCAAGTGATAATTTTCAGATGAATAGAACAAATCCTCCTAAGGAAAGGACAAATTTGGTGACAATGGCTCTTTATTATCCCCTCACCATCGAGAGGAGGGTATATATCACTTGCTACGAGCCAAAAGTGTAACACATCGAAGGAGTGACTTAAGACCCCAAGTATGTTCGGCGGAAATCCGTTTTAGGAAATTTTATGTCATTTAAGCAATGTCCGTCCTTCTGTCTGTCTGTCTGGCTGTTTGGAGCGCACGATTATGAAATAAACATCCGATCATTTATCTCAAAAATGGCAGTTTTCTTTGAATACCAAAATAACACCTCTTGTTGGAAAACCCTTTATAAATAAACAACAGCTGCACCTGCCTTCTTGCGGGTATTGAAATTCCCTCCTCAGAAAGTGCAATATACTTAGGTATTTACAAGGCTCAAAATTCTAGAAAGAGCAAAGAAGGCTGTGATTGCTCTACATACAAGGACAATAGGAAAACGCTGGGGTCTGGACCCGCTTATAGATTATTAGTAGTATACGGCAGTAGCCAGAACGATGATGATGTACGGCATTGTCATCTGGTGCACAGCTCCGCAGAAATCCATCTTCTGCTCGATACTAAACAAATTTCAGCAAATGGCTGCCCAAGGCACTAAATTTTGCCTTTTTTGAGGAGCTTGAGACTGAAATCTTAACTATTAAGGAGGTAGGGAAAGGCTGCAAAATTAATGTTCTGACCACAGTCGCCATCAATATTTTCTGTGATATTCTGGCTTGATAGAATATCACATTCTTTATAGAATAAACATTCTTCGACTGACACATATCTCTTAACCAGATGACTGAACTGTTCAATATTCACCTGATATAACTGCCGGGCTTATTTCTTTGGGGAGTTAGCTAACTTGGCTGATGTAAAATATGACTATGTGTGGAATTACAGAGGTTTCGGCTAAGTAGTATAGAAGTTATTAGAGAAAAAATATTTCACAAAATTTTAACTCTTTGCGAGGGAGGTTCTGGAAAGAGTGGACCAATATGGTCCAGCTTCGAACTTAGCCTAAGATAAAAAAAATATTATCATATACCAAATTTGAAGCCAATGTATTACTACTTTCGGGAGTTATCGTGTGCTCCAGACAGACGGACGGACATTACTCATATGACTGAAAAATTCACTAAAACTGATTTCCGCCGAAAATACTTAGAGCCCACGGTCACTCCTTAGATGTGTTACACTTTTGGGTCGTAGAAAAGTGATATATACGATCCTCCACTAAATTGAGGGTATAATTATTTCCACATAAAAACAATTTTACTGTTGTAAGAAATAAAATGTTTGTTTGTTTCTTTTTTATAATCAGCTTCATGAAAGGTAATTTCGTTTCTCGTAAACGTCTATAATTGGTGTTTAAAATTCTGAACCTCTGAAATTAGAACCACCTTTTTATTCCGTCTAACGCAGGTTTCATCATTTCAAAAGTATGCACCCTTTTCCGCATAAAGTAATTTCTGAATAAAGTCATTATTAATAGGATTGTATATACTTGGATTTTTGAAATTGTTTGCAATTTAAAAAATTTATTCATTTGCTTTCGTTTAGATATGTTATCACAAATCACACAGAATAATTCCATAAGGGAGGAGTAGGAATTTAAATTTTCTTGCAGATTTAATTGGAGTGTGTGAATGTTTAAATATTTGGATTACTTATTTTATGAGTAATAAAAATACTGTATCGTATTTACATCAGGCCATTGAAATTTAACGCATTCGAAAAAGAAAATGTACAAAAACTTCTATACATAAATGGTAATTTATATTAATATATTCTAGAGAATTCAAGTAATCATTAAGTTAGCTGGAATTTCAAATACATAATTGAATTAAGTTTAATTTCATAAACATATATAATCTTATCAAATCATTGAAAACTCAACTAGAGAAAGTTTCAAATGTATTTCATATTTGTTATCTCTTATAAGGCTTTTTCAACAAGTGGTTTAATCTACTGATCAATATTTTGATAAATGAATCGCTATAGGTACTTATAACCATATACGTGATATTTCACATTTTCGCAAGTCAACTTGCAGCATCGCTCTAATCTCTGACACAGTTGGTTACATTTCACGAACCGTATCTTAAAATCAGAAAATCGACCAAAAAAAAGAAATGAAAAGAGAAAACACGCACTACAATCATTATGAAAAGTTGTATGAAATTTTCGCACCCACTCACCAAAAAAAAGAACGTAAAATTACCAACAAATAAAAATGAAATTTTGAACGGCAACTAAAACCATACAAAACAAAAAACGCAAAAAAATACAGACATTTCCGCACATTAAACGCTTTTGATTACACCCACAATTGACATGAAAACGCATTGACAAAAACCATAAAACCTTATTTTTTTGCGAAAAATAAAACCATGGCACCACTCCATAATAAGGTGGAAGATGGAGCAGGATCAAACCTTAAAAATATTAAAGTCATGATTACAATTGTGAGCCGTTTACGGGTACGTGTACAGTGGGGGATTTTGTACAGAAATAAAAACAGAGTGATGTCAACCTAGACATTTTTCTGAGTAGATTGAGGGACCTACATTTTCATAAAGCCGACCCCATTTCTGAAAGCATTATGTCTAGAGAACCATTGCGACAATTGTCTAGAAATTGTATTTGAATGTATTTGGCAGCACTGCGCGTGTCTCAAGGGGATATATCGGATAAGGTGGTGCGGCAGCGCCCATTCGACTTCATAATTTAAAACGAAATATCTACAGAACCAACTTATCTACGCTAAATAACACCCTATATGTTCAAAATTATAACCTAGCTTGTATTAATACTACAAATTAAGTCACATGGATTTCGGGAAAATTCATTCACAAAGTGAAAACACCAAAGATGGTTCACTGCCTTTCCATATCATGGATTTATTCGCTCTATTGCCGAATTAAGCTCTTGTTCGCTTTGTTACAAAATAAAATCTTCAAAATTATTTAGGATTCATTATTTCTAAAAATCCTCCACTGTGCACTAGCGTCAGCGACGGCGTTGATGCTGCTGGTGTATGTTTGCTGTTAAAGAAACGCACGTTCCCTAAATGAATTAATTTCTGCACCACGCACACCACATCACACAACAACCATCGGATGACGATGATAAAGCTCTTAACGCTCCAGAGTCTGCAGCCAAAAACTACAGCCAAACACAAAACCACGAATGATCTCCCTCCGACAAAAAAATTGTTAATGATTCCTTTTGTTGCAGATAAGTCAAGAAAGCGGGAAAAAAATCGTCTTCCATTCTTCTTATCGCGTCCGCCCGTCTTGAGCATCTCTCTCTCCCTCGCGGTGGTTGGAACAAATAATTAATACGCGAAAATGCGACATAAAACGCTTTAGGCTCATACTTCACTTAGTTAGGCCTGAAGAAGAGTTTCGTTTTGTTTGGAATTGAGATTTTTTTGTTCATTCGTTTTTCGGTTCATCTTCTTTTTCTGGATGCTGTTATGTGACTGCGACTGGAAGTCCACATATTGCATTTATAATTGTTTATAAGTTGAGATTGTAAACAATTTACAGTCGTATATGACAAGCTGAGGTTTGGCGGTTGTTCCATCGTTCGTTGCCAACTACTGTAGATGTTTCAGATGACAGCGTCGCGCTAAAGTTCTGCTACACTGAGGATAAGGTTTTTGGTTAGAAATATATCCAAGGATAATTTTCAGGAAGGATGTTCCTTCCTTTTCCGGAAGGAACAAACAATATATAAGGATCTTTATGAAAACTCACTTTTCGACTGGAAATGCTACCCCAACAGAGGAACAGCCGCAGAACGAAAATGTGTTGAACCATGTAACTAATATAGCAGGTAGTATTGTGAAATGCGTTATGAAAAGCTTGTATCCTTTCAATGCTGAGGGACCGTATGAAATCTTTCCCGCACTCCTTCAAAATGCGGTAGATCAACTCATGTGACTGCAGTTTTGAATTCATGACTAACATACGCATATACCCCAAAATAATTGGCAGGATTCAAGGATGGTCCTCATTCCCAGGCCTTGTTGTGCGAGTTATGTGACATCAAATGAACAATATGTAGATGACTGGGCGAAGTAATATACCGAATGACGGTGTGAAATTTAAAGGAATATCAGTGGAAATACGTAGGTGTACTCTTGGATCTGAAATGGAGAAGGAAGGATAACATACAACAAATGTTGGTCGTTGTCACGCCACAGTGGTCGACTCTAGTATAGAGGAAGACCACAGTGGTCGACTCTAGTATAGAGGAAGACCACAGTGGTCGACTCTAGTATAGAGGAAGACCACAGTGGTCGACTCTAGTATAGAGGAAGACCACAGTGGTCGACTCTAGTATAGAGGAAGACCACAGTGGTCGACTCTAGTATAGAGGAAGACCACAGTGGTCGACTCTAGTATAGAGGAAGACCACAGTGGTCGACTCTAGTATAGAGGAAGACCACAGTGGTCGACTCTAGTATAGAGGAAGACCACAGTGGTCGACTCTAGTATAGAGGAAGACCACAGTGGTCGACTCTAGTATAGAGGAAGACCACAGTGGTCGACTCTAGTATAGAGGAAGACCACAGTGGTCGACTCTAGTATAGAGGAAGACCACAGTGGTCGACTCTAGTATAGAGGAAGACCACAGTGGTCGACTCTAGTATAGAGGAAGACCACAGTGGTCGACTCTAGTATAGGGGAAGACCACAGTGGTCGACTCTAGTATAGAGGAAGACCACAGTGGTCGACTCTAGTATAGAGGAAGACCACAGTGGTCGACTCTAGTATAGAGGAAGACCACAGTGGTCGACTCTAGTATAGAGGAAGACCACAGTGGTCGACTCTAGTATTGAGGAAGACCACAGTGGTCGACTCTAGTATAGAGGAAGACCACAGTGGTCGACTCTAGTATAGAGGAAGACCACAGTGGTCGACTCTAGTATAGAGGAAGACCACAGTGGTCGACTCTAGTATAGAGGAAGACCACAGTGGTCGACTCTAGTATAGAGGAAGACCACAGTGGTCGACTCTAGTATAGAGGAAGACCACAGTGGTCGACTCTAGTATAGAGGAAGACCACAGTGGTCGACTCTAGTATTGAGGAAGACCACAGTGGTCGACTCTAGTATAGAGGAAGACCACAGTGGTCGACTCTAGTATAGAGGAAGACCACAGTGGTCGACTCTAGTATTGAGGAAGACCACAGTGGTCGACTCTAGTATTGAGGAAGACCACAGTGGTCGACTCTAGTATTGAGGAAGACCACAGTGGTCGACTCTAGTATTGAGGAAGACCACAGTGGTCGACTCTAGTATTGAGGAAGACCACAGTGGTCGACTCTAGTATAGAGGAAGACCACAGTGGTCGACTCTAGTATAGAGGAAGACCACAGTGGTCGACTCTAGTATAGAGGAAGACCACAGTGGTCGACTCTAGTATAGAGGAAGACCACAGTGGTCGACTCTAGTATAGAGGAAGACCACAGTGGTCGACTCTAGTACAGAGGAAGACCACAGTGGTCGACTCTAGTATAGAGGAAGACCACAGTGGTCGACTCTAGTATAGAGGAAGACCACAGTGGTCGACTCTAGTATAGAGGAAGACCACAGTGGTCGACTCTAGTATAGAGGAAGACCACAGTGGTCGACTCTAGTATAGAGGAAGACCACAGTGGTCGACTCTAGTATAGAGGAAGACCACAGTGGTCGACTCTAGTATAGAGGAAGACCACAGTGGTCGACTCTAGTATAGAGGAAGACCACAGTGGTCGACTCTAGTATAGAGGAAGACCACAGTGGTCGACTCTAGTATAGAGGAAGACCACAGTGGTCGACTCTAGTATAGAGGAAGACCACAGTGGTCGACTCTAGTATAGAGGAAGACCACAGTGGTCGACTCTAGTATAGAGGAAGACCACAGTGGTCGACTCTAGTATAGAGGAAGACCACAGTGGTCGACTCTAGTATAGAGGAAGACCACAGTGGTCGACTCTAGTATAGAGGAAGACCACAGTGGTCGACTCTAGTATAGAGGAAGACCACAGTGGTCGACTCTAGTATAGAGGAAGACCACAGTGGTCGACTCTAGTATAGAGGAAGACCACAGTGGTCGACTCTAGTATAGAGGAAGACCACAGTGGTCGACTCTAGTATAGAGGAAGACCACAGTGGTCGACTCTATTATAGAGGAAGACCACAGTGGTCGACTCTAGTATAGAGGAAGACCACAGTGGTCGACTCTAGTATAGAGGAAGACAACAGTGGTCGACTCTAGTATAGAGGAAGACCACAGTGGTCGACTCTAGTATAGAGGAAGACCACAGTGGTCGACTCTAGTATAGAGGAAGACCACAGTGGTCGACTCTAGTATAGAGGAAGACCACAGTGGTCGACTCTAGTATAGAGGAAGACCACAGTGGTCGACTCTAGTATAGAGGAAGACCACAGTGGTCGACCCTAGTATAGTTTCGTTTTCAGTAATAAGCAAAGGTAAAGTTTAAGAACAAACAACACTATTCTTCCGGTGTAACATCTACCCAATAAGCAGTGCGTAAGTTTAGGAGTCTCTGGCAGGATTTTTTATGCTATAGCAAACATTTTTGTCATCTGTCTTCATCTGCAATGATCGTTTTTATGTTTCTCTCCTTGTAGCCTTCAATTTTTCTTCTGTTCCAAACAGAGCTGACTGTCCCCCAACCATACTTGCACTGATGTCTGGGCGCTGATGGTGGTGCTGGTGGTTGGTACCTGTTGCTGTTAATTTTCTGGGTGTGTACGTTTAAAATTTCAGCCATCGCAACAAAACAATCCACCTCAACCGTGAACAAACCCAGAACTCAGATTGGCAGAAAAGACCGTCCCCGTCGTACACCCAGTGAGAAGTAGACGAAGATGCAGACGCAGAGGAAGAAAGGTGTCTGCCTCGGTTGGTTTTTGTGGATTTTATACGTTCGTTGCACCTACGCCCACAGTATTTGACACTGACTGAAAAGTCAGTCGGCCGGAGCACTCGAAGTCGCTTTTGCAGGAATTCAACGCCTGTTGGTGTGCCTTCATCATTATTTGAGTGGAGTGGAGTTGAGCTGAGCTGATATGGCTGTCTGGCAGACGGGGTGATGTTGCAGATGTTTGCTTTGTCAAAGCCTAAATGAATGCTTTCATTTATATGTTGATTTTATAGGCAAAAATAAAGAAGAACAAAAAAACGGAATACAAATCTCAACTGAACCGTAACAAAACGTACTGGTATTAATGGAGAAATTGAATTTCGATTTAATGAATACACCCGTTTTTCTGCACAGTCAGTGTCGAATGCTTATACATACAGTGGGTGCCACAAGAAAAGAAGTCTGAGAGAAAATAAAGTTTAACTGATGTCACATTCGGTCAACTAAGGTTATATTTAAGGCAATCACTGTGGTTCAAAAGGGGAAGAGACCAGGTATAGTAATAGTCAGTCCCAAAAGGGTCTATAAGTCTAAGTGAGTCTGATCAGAGACTACCATAATATCATACCTGACCTAAACCTAACTCAGAGTTTAGCAACTTTGGACCTTGATGAAGTTGAGGATAAAAACAAAAAAGTCAATAAGGCTTTCGCTAACTGTCAGGTTCTCAGCCAATTAGTCATAAGGTAAACACCATTGCAATCAAACCTATGTCTCCTCAGGAATCAAAGATATTGAAAAATATCCACTTGAACTTAATCAATATGTAATCTAATGGGTGATTTTTTGGAAACAATGTTTTTGGCAGCTCAGGTGTTATCTTTAAACATTGTTTTTCTTCTTTAAACATTTAATTATATAGACCGTTTTATAGACTCAAATAAAGATTTCTTACATTTCTCTAAGTTTGATGTGTTTTTTTATATCGAATCCGAAAGCTCTTAAAAAATCACTCTGTACATTGAAATGAAAATCAAACCACCTCCAAAAATAAATGGACATATACTTGATCTACCGTTTCATCCCACCAAAAAACACTGCACTCTTTCAGTGGTTGGTACGTAGATGAACCGCAAGATCAGTCGAAAACATTACGCAGACCTCAACTTGTGCGAATTTTACTTCGTGACTCGCTGAATAGGCCCTGGGGCTGTTTGAAACTGACCCTAATTTTCATCAACAAATCATCTTCAGTCATGAAGTCAAATTCAAGAAAAAATATTTAGAAATTTGGCACCATACCAATCCAATGAGATACAATACCAATGAGATCCAAAAGCGTCCAATTCATCCCAAAAAAATGTTTGGTGTGGATTTTGGGTCGTAAGCTTCATCGGTCCATATTTCTTTGAGAACGACGTTGGCCAGGCCAGCTATAGGTCTATGATTACCAATTTCATTTGATCAGAATTAGATAATATGAACACCAACGACAGACATGTGGTTTCAACCTACCTGCCACCCAGCTCACGTCACATTAGACATTCTTCTCGAGCGCTATGAAGGCATGGTCATCTCACGTAGAGGTGATGTGAACTCGCCACCTCACCTCCACGTTTTTGTTGGGTTTTCTTAAATCGCAGGTCTTTGCAAAAAAGCCACATACCACAGCGGCCCTCAAAGCCAACATAATCCATGCCATCTGTCATATTCACTCTGATTCATGCAACTGACTAATGGAAAATGGGACATTACAGATGTACGACACCCAGCGAAGCCGCGGCGACATTTGCACGATGTTATAATCCGTAACTATTGGCATCGATAAGCCTTTGAAGTGAAAAGAATAAGGTTCGTTGATATCTCACACACACTTTGTTTTATTTAAATTAAAAAAGGAAGCGCTTAATAAAATATATATTTGTTAGTTCAAACGAGACACCCTAAGTCCGGAGTGTTATACGAACCGTGCCCATCGGACTTGTTAGTTCGTAGCCAGGGGTTACCTTTCCTGATACATGGACGCCTCAGCAATAACTTAGACCTTGTCATGTTTGGGGACAATGACGTGATAGATCTTCCCTACCACTTATCTTGGCTGATACTTGGACGCCTCAGCAGCGCTTAATAAAATATATATTTGTTAGTTCAAACGAGACACCCTAAGTCCGGAGTGTTATACGAACCGTGCCCATCGGACTTGTTAGTTCGTAGCCAGGGGTTACCTTTCCTGATACATGGACGCCTCAGCAATAACTTAGACCTTGTCATGTTTGGGGACAATGACGTGATAGATCTTCCCTACCACTTATCTTGGCTGATACTTGGACGCCTCAGCAACGACTCAGTCCTTGTCACTTTACCCTACACCCATCCGTGGGACCTACATATGCCTCTCAGCATCCTTGAGAAACTATAAAAAGTCGCAGTCAGGGCTTATCTTGGCTGATACTTGGACGCCTCAGCAACGACTCAGTCCTTGTCACTTTACCCTACACCCATCCGTGGGACCAAAATCAAATATGGCTCTCAGAATCCTTGAGATAATTAATAAAGTCGACACTTCATCTTTGTCCAACAAGCAGAGAGAATCTATAAAGTAGGCACTGAGTATTTCTGGATATCACAGGTCGGCGAAAAAAAAATTTTTGTCAGCTGCATGAGATATTTTTACTGAATTATATGTTTTAAAGTGCGCTGATTTCAAAAGTGATGGCCATTTGTTTCTATCACATAAGGATTTTTTGCAAATTCAAACACAAAAAATTGGTTAAAGCACTCCTTTATTCAAAATTTTCAAACAATTAGTATTTTTTTTAAGCAAACGAAACATTATTTTGATACATATACTTATTCATGTTCTTTATGAAACCTCTTCTTCTTTTCCTTGATACTTTGACGAGTCCTTTTCCGATTTCCATCTTCAGTTTCTCGCTTAAGCAGCCAACAGTAGTCAGCAAGCATAGTGACATCCCATCGCCCTTGGTACCTTCTCTCGATATCACGGACATCCTGGTGAAATCGCTCCCCCTGCTCTTCACTGTAAGCTCCCAGGTTTTCAGGAAAATAGTCTATGTGAGAGTGTAAAACATGGACCTTCAAGCTCATCTTACAGCCTTGAGCTTCGTATACTGCTAGCATCCGTTGCACAATGGTTTTATAGTTAGGATCCTTAGTATTTCCCAAAAACTTTCGCACTACGTCCTTGAACGATACCCAAGCTTCTTTTTCCTTCTCATTCATAGTTTCCACAAATGAAGGGTCCGTTAAAAGTTTTCTTATGTCGGGGCCGGTGAAAACTCCCTCTTTCAACTTTGCTTCTGACAGCTTCGGGAATATTGTACATAAATATTTGAAACAGTCTCCACCCTTTTGCAGCGATTTTAGAAATTGTTTCATCAACCCCAATTTGATATGGAGACGGAGCAACAAAACCTTTTCTGGTAGTGTTTATAACATTCTTCTCTCCAGGTTTTAAAGTTTCTCGGGATGGCCAATCACTTTTTTTCCAGTGCTGTTCTCTGGCTCTACTATCCCACAAGCATAAAAAGCATGGGTATTTGGTCCAGCCTGCCTGCTGACCCAAAAGAATTGTCAGTATTTTGAAGTCCCCACAAATCATCCATTGATGGTCTTGATACTTGATTTTTTCCGGGATAATGACCAAATCGTTATAATCTTCTTTCATATGCACTGAATGTCCAATCGGAATCGAGGCAAATTTATTTCCATTGTGCAATAATACTGCTTTAAGGCTAGTCTTACTTGAGTCAATGAATAGGCGCCATTCAGATGAGTCATACTTTATATTAAAGCGATGTATGAGTTCTTCCACATTATTGCAGAAAACTAAATTTCCTTCTTTTGAGAAAAACTAGGTAAATTCTTTTTCTCGGTGTCTGTACCAGTAGAAAGAAGTGCCACGTGATAAAAGGTTTTTATTTTTTAATCTAGAATCTAACAGTTCGGCTGCATCTTTTGAAAGACCTAAATCTCTTACTAAATCATTGAGCTCACCTTGAGCAAATAGTTGGGGCCTTCCATCTTCGTCAAAAGAAAAATCTGAGCTTGATTCACCCGGAGGAGATAATGTAGCTTCGTCCTCCAACTCACTAGGGTATTCATCCAAACTGGAAGGTGGCTGCGGGATAGATATCTCGGAGCTATGGGGCACTGGACGTATAGCTGAGTGAAGATTAGGATAACTTATGTTTCTTTTGTTTTTTGAATTGAATCCCTTAACGTTAACTGAGCAGAAGTAGCAGTCAGTAGTGTGATTTTTCTGCTCACGCCATATCATAGGAATTCCAAATCGAAATGCATTTTTCTTTCCCTTAAACCACAAACGAAGATCTTCTTCCCATCTTCTACACACCTTATGCGGGGCCCATGGTTTATCTTGATCACCAAGTTTTAATTTAAAGTAGGCAAAATAAACTTTCCTTACAAAATCACTTATATTTCTCTGTTGACTTTTAATAGTGAATTCACCACAGATATAACAAAAACTGTTTGGAAAAATAACACAACCCCTTGTAGCCATGATTAACAGACAACAGCACTGTTCACTTGAATATCAGTATGTATACTGAGAGCTTTTCTTTGTTTCAAGCGATATACGTCATTTGACTTGTCTCAACCAGAGAATGCCTTTTAAAGGTATTCAGAAGTAAACGAAGGCACTTGTGCGTGTTAGGTTGTACAGAGAGTAAGGGCCTGTTTCTGTAACTTTTTTTCGTTCGTCTATTGCGAACGATCAAAAATCACTCAATTATTCCGAGAAATCTATAAATCGCAGAAGTTTATAATTCGTTATGTCTGTAGGAAATCATGTAAAAAGCTTGTTACTAAAATATTTCTAACCTGCGTTTTATAGAATTCAAGTAATAGCTGACAGAATTTTGATCGTTCGCCGTAGACGAACAAAAATAAGTTACAGAAACAGGCCCTAAATGAGCGTAGCAATAGACAATGGATAAAGCGAAAAGCAATATGTTAGTATGAGTAATAAATTGGTTGCCATGCAAAGGAACGCTGTTGAACGGCGGAATTATAGGGAAATATGTACATATATACTGGTTTATTACCAATGAACATAGATACTGCAATATACATAAAAACTTATGTGATATAATAATTTTAATATTTTTTCTGTTTTGGGGAGGTCAAAATCTGTAAGAAAATGTAAAAAAATCCTATGCAGTTTTTTGGTCGCAGACCTGTGTATTTGATCAACTTCAATACTACAGCTCGTAAAAAGGCTGCCCTCTCCTGATGAACCGACGCCTTCCAAAAGGACCAAAGTGGTCGGTGTGAACTCTGGTTCCCGGTCCATCGCAGACGTTGCTAAGGACGGCTTGGTACTGGCGGTCATCAACAGTGGAGGTAGGGTGATGTAGAGGATGCACTGCCTTCTGATTTCTTCTACGTTCTTAAGGAGCCGAAGGGCCCAACTCTTAACTGTGACGAATCAGGCTGGTTCAGGAACGCATAAAACTTATCGGATTTAGTGATACTCGTATGCTCCCGATTGAGTGATCTTTGAAAAAGATTGTAGAAATCTGGCCTGGTGCAGCACAGGATGTTGTAAAAAAGGACATACCGTCTCGGCCATCATTAGGAGGCTGAATGACCGCAATCTCGGTCTTCGCATTTGTCAACTGGAAGGTCGGTCAATTGGATGAGGCGGATAGGTCATACTTGATCACCTTCCATACAACAGCCTGTTAAAAGGCTACGCTAACCTGATAAACCGCCAGCTTCCAATATGACCAAAGTGGTCAGTGAAAACTCTGGTCCACGATTCTTCGGTGACGTAGCTAACGACGGCTTGGTACTGGCAGTCATCAACAGGGGAGACGAAGACAGCAATATTCCGAAGGACAAGTGGCGATGTTCTTAAGGAGCTGAAGGTTATCTTTAAACACTGTTTTTCTTCTTTAAACATTGAATTATATAGACCGTTCTATAGACTCAAATAAAGATTTCTTACATTTCCCTAAGTTTGATGTGTTTTTTTATATCAAATCCGAAAGCTCTTAAAAAATCACTGTGTACATTGAAATGAAAATCAAACCACCTCCAAAAATAAATGGACATATACTTGATCTACCGTTTCATCCCACCAAAAAACACTGCACTCTTTCAGTGGTTGGTGCGTAGATGAATCGCAAGATCAGTCGAAAACATTACGCAGACCTCAACTTGTGCGAATTTTACTTCGTGACTCGCTGAATAGGCCCTGGGGCTGATGTTCTTAAGGAGCTGAAGGTCCAATTCCCAATTGAGACGAAGCAATCTGATATCAGGGCCGCATAAAACTAATCCGGTTCAGTGATATGTGATCGATAGAATGCTGCCGCTACTCTTTCTAGAAGATTGTTGAAATCTGGCCTGGTGCGGCACTGGATGTTGTTAAAAAGGAGGACATCCCGTCACAGTCTGGTGTCAGGGCCGCATAAAACTAATCCGGTTCAGTGATATGCGCTTCCAGTCAACTAACGAAATTGTGAAATGATTAGTCTTAATGCCGTTGATATAGACTATGTCGTCGATATAGCCAAATAGCTACGTAGGAGATTCTGACTGTGGCTATGACAACACTCTCTACATTTGGATCTAACGGGTTTTACAATAGGGATGATATGATTTTGAAGTGACGTTTCGGCCATTTGTAATATGTCATGATCTGTCATTTGTTTTTCATTGTATTAAGTAGTGCTTACAATTTCATCATGGAGAGATACACGCAAGAACAACGTTTACAAATTATTCAGTTTTATTATCAAAATAATCGTTCTCCAATTGCAACTTTTCGTGCGCTAAGTCCATTTTTTTTAATCCAAAAAAAACACGTTCCAGTCGACCTACGACCTTGACACCCATGAGCAATATTTTAGCTCTCGTTAAGAGCTATCTTTTTGCCATTTACCAATTGTGGCTACGTGCCACACAGCAAATGAAACAATTGAATTGTTGCGAGAAAAGTTTGGAGATTCGATTATTTCAAGAAATTGTGATATTGAATGGCATCCAAGAAATTGTGATTTAACACCATTAGACTATTTCTTGTGGGGTTATTTGAAGTCATTGGTCTTTCGAAATAAACCAGACTCTCTTCAAGCTTTACAAGTCAATATTGAACGTGCCATTCATGACATACGACTTGGTTTAGTGGAAAAAGTGCTCGAAAATTGGGTTCATCGAATTCGTTCCTGCAGAAAAAGTCGTGGAGGCCATTTGAATGACGTTTTATTTAGAACTTAATTGTATCGATTGTACTTCACATTAAATAAACATCTTATTTCCTTAACAATAAGTGTGTTTTTTTAAAGAAATCATACCACTCTTTTTGGAAAACCCGTTATTATGCAGTGCACCGTTAGAGTGGATATTACTGTCGACAAATTTTGTGTATCTTCTTTGTGCGGATTAGTCTCGAAACTCTACATGTTTTCCCCCCGTTATAGTGGCTCCATTTTGAGCTGCAACCTACAGGAGGATAGTGGCGTACCTGTACTAACAAATTCTCCTCAAACTTTTAAAGTCTTCCCCATCCACGCTAGTTCATCAGCTCTACAATTCAAGGATGCCAAGGGTCCTGACACGCATATAAGGCGTATATCAAACGGTTGGACTTCTGCATAAGATATTCGCGGCAGGCTCAGACTGTTCCTATGTTTAGGGAGATCCTATCCAAGTATTTTATGGCGGCTTGACTATCCGCGTTAAATACTACTCCCCATAATCCTAAACGACAAACAAAGCTTCGACTTTTTGTTTGCTTTAACCTACTGTGCTAACCTCGCTTGGTGGGGTAAACCACTCAGGCGGATTCGTGTGCGTGGCAAACGTATAATTATAAAAATTTCAACAAAATTTTTACAGAATTTCTTTACAGAATTTCTTTATAATATTTCATTTTATTTTGGCAAAACGGAGTGTGCGTTTTTTATTGCTGTACTTGAATTTTTAAATAAATGAATTAGTGGCACATGTAGTCGGCGATTTTTTTGGTTTTTTTCATTCGCCACCAATGAAAAAGTGATTCTTTATTCATGAGTTTTAAAGTGCAGAGCAGCAATTCAATGATTGTATTGCGATCGTTTGCCGGGCCAACCCTTTGTCATTTGTTTGTTTTTCTTACTTGGAGTCAGTGATTGAGGGAATTTTGGGCGTTTCTGTGTTGACGTGAATATAAACATTACATTTTTCACATACGAATTTTGCAGTGATCTGTCCAGCAGTAAGACAGTCCATCGAGATGGATGGAAAGGATGGCATGTTTCGCCACAAGTTTAATACAAAGTTAGCCACCAAAAAGCCGGAATGGATGTTGGGTCCTCTTGAATTTTAATCCCGCACACTTCGGCTCTCGGTGTGGTAGTGGTGATGTCTTTACACAATGACCTGAATTCCGTTTTATGACAGGATAACGGTTAAGACTTATAATGAATTCATTAATATAAAAAAAATTCAATAAAATCCACACTGCAGAAGAATCTTAATTATAGGGGGTTTGTAAATTAAGCAATTACTCGGTGGAAAAATATGATGACGACGATGCACATATTTGGCAAGTGATACCAAACTGAATGTTCAGTACGGCATGGTGGAAGACCTTCTTTATTGATAACAAATTTGAACATCCTTATGGCCCTTAAAAGTCAGACGGACGTGTATAAACATGACAAATTGCGTTGTGTTCGGCCAGGCCGAAGCTTCTACACCAACCTCCCAACTTGCATCAATGATGCTTCTACAGCATTAAAAAGAAGTCGAATCAACAGAAATGCTGAAATTTTAGCCCAAAGGACGGAAATTTGAAGGTAATATAGTGTCAAATCAGAAAGGACCTTTTAGTGGTGCCTATATCAAAACGTGAAATTACGACGACCATTGTTCGTGAAAAAATGAGAGGTTCTATATATGGGAATTATATCCAAGCATGGTTCGATATTGACTATTTTCTATCTTAAGTGAGTTGCAAATATACGAAGTCTTTGTGTCACACTCTTAGTCATATGGCTCAATTAGTCAAAACAGGACAATGATTTCAGCAATTTAAACATTTCATATTGTCAATTAATTTGACAATATTTGTAGACAAAATTCGGTCCAACCTCAATATGACTCATTAATGTTATTCATTCGACCACGAATGAATCGTGTATCTATCACATTCGTGTATTGAACGTGAAAGTAGCCCCAAAAACAAGAACTTCTACATCATTCGTTTAGTCAAGTTGGCTCAATTAATAACTTAATGGTCATACGAATTTTTGGATTTTGCACTTTTCTATATTTTTAGTGGAGTTGGATTTTTTGCACCTTTTTACATTTTTTCACGGTATACCGTACGGAATATCGCTATTGTGTCTGAAGCAAAGTTGTAGATATTGAATTAAAAATCAGGAGTAACTCCCAAATCAATGAGCTGAAAAATGCTGTACTGTTGTATGATTTCACAGAATTAGGAAACATGTAAGTTCTTTCCTAGCACATCCCGTTGCACCGATATGATTGCGATAGGTTTGGTTAGGGTGGCTGTTTGATACGCAAAATTATCAATAATACGAACTTCAATACCGGCAAGATCTTTCAGACTTCAATGACAGGCCGACCCCAGTATATCCCGACTTCGTTTACTCAGTGCGGGACTGTAGCAAAGCAGGTGCTTAATGCTCTCCACTTCCTACTTATCTCCACAGCTTCTATTGAGGTCGTTGGACTCAATTCCGAACCACCTGACGTGTTCACGCATCAGGAAATATCCAATCAGAACTGACACTAACTTAGATAGTATTTTCCTTTTTTAGTGCTAAGATATATTTTGATCCTCTTAGGTCATATTTTGGCCAAATTTGTCTAACTATCCTACAGGTCCCGATTTCTGTCCGTCTTTCATTGGACTGCCTGACTGTCTCTTGCCAATGCTTGTATACGGATAATGGCGCACTAATATAAGCAAATTCTTCTAGATTTCCTAGCAAGTTCATCGGCATTGCAGTTCCCCGGGATATACCTATGCCCAGGTGCCCACATGAGGTTTATGAATGTTCAACCGCTGTCATCTCGTTGAGAGATCTGCGGTAGTCGAGGGCTGTTTGTGAATTTAAGGATGTAGCCACCAGAGATTTAATAACAGCCTGGCTGTCCGAGTAAATGGCGACGCCCGTATTAGTTACTATGTTGCGACTTCCCATATTGCCATTAGTTCGGCTGCAGGTATCTGGTAGTCTGTGAGCTATATCCAAACTAACTTCTTCACAGTTTATTCCGAAGCCAACCTTTTCCTTAAGCTTGGAACCATCTGTATATAAGTGGAGATAGTTTCTACTTCCGGGTATTCTGCCAACCCAGTCCTCTCTGGCAGGCATCTTAGTGACAAAGATCTCCTTGAAGGTGTACACCGTTGGTACATAGTCCACTCGGTCCGTTACCATTGCGCTACATTATGGCCGTGCATCAAATCGAATGGATAATTTGTGTCAATTTGATATTTTTAATTGCATCTTCAACTGCATTTTTCGCTTCGTATTTAATTAATATTTAATTGAAAATACAAAAATTGCAACTATTAATGCAATTGAAAACAATTTTCCATTGCTTTCTAAACTAATTAACTCAATCAACTACATTTTTAGAAATCAATCATTTTTTTATTTGCTAAAAACCCTGCGGGAAATGAAGTGTCAATTTACCCGAGTCTAACGATCCCAGTACAGGTTCAATTGGGACAACTCAATGAACTAATTACGTTAGGATTGATGGTATGTATCAATTAACTAGGGTTAAATGTACCAAACAATATTGTATGTAATATGTCATCCTACGACTGCGTCAGATAAATGAATGAAGGTTGTCTACTCCTTAATATATGTCAAGTTGGGGTATCTACTTCCCAGCTAAGGGTCAGTTGGTTTACGAGTATTTATTTCAGTTGGGCTATCAACTCCTTATTTGAGGACCAGTTGGATTATCCACTTCTTAGTTGACTACCAGTTAGGTTATCTACTTCTTAATACACGACAAGTTCGGTTATCTACTCCCTAGTAAACGACCAACTGGGTTATCTACTCCTTAGTAGAAGACCAGTTAAGTTAAGATAACCTTAGCCGACTACCAATTTCTTTATCTAATCCTTAGATGATGATCAGTAGGGTTATCTACTCATTAGTTAAAAATCGAGTTATTTACGCTTTAATATATAATCCGACGGGTTGTCTACTCCTACTTCTCCCAGATTTCGAAGCTCAAAGATTTTATTGGTTCCAATATTGTTTATGCTGTAACTGATTTTAAAATATCTGATACTGTAGGTGTTCTTTTAGAACAGCTAATTGGACATGTCAGAAGATGACCATGTTAAAGATACCGGTTGTTTTCATAAAAAAGAGACAATATATACCTTTCATATGAAACTTGTCGTGGAAAATTTTTAATTTAAAAAATTCGCCTGGAAAAGTGTGCACTGTACTCTAAATAATAACAAGTTAAAGCAGTTTTAAGTTCCGTCAGGTCGAACCTTATAAATAAACTCAAATTACTAAATTTCGGTAAAATTTTTGGTTCCTAAAGCGTTACGAAGTCCAATTGGGAGTGAACTTACGGGAGTTCTTTCAAAAGATGGACCTAAGAAGATTGTTGGTCGTGTGAATGGTTCCGAGTGTGAATAAACCCAAATTACCAGAGCCAGATCCAGAATATTTAAATATCATATCAAAATCAAAATTGAATATAATTAATTCCTTTCTCTATTTAAATAGGACTATATCGAAAAATTTATCAAGCTACAAGAATTATTTGTACCAAATAGCAGTCATCCAGCTCAATTATTGTAGATTGCCTCATGTGGCCGTAGTGCTTGTACCTACACATTTATAGACAGGTTAATCTTAATGTCGCCCTGGTTGCAACTTCTGCAGCCACAATATCAATCGGCAGTAGATGGAGTAGGACATGTAGAGACTCTGTCGCTGTCCTTAAAGCCCCAATTATGCTTAAGCAGGTAGTTCTCTGAACTTGCCCACATGTGTCCAGGTTGTTTGGGTTAACTATTTGTTCAGAGCCACCTGTAGGATTTCCCTGAGGACGTTTTCGAATTTGCCACATCCGCATAAGCGACGACTTTGCAGCTACAGCATTCCAGATCTAACAAGATTCAATTCGCCGCTGCGTTCCAAGTTAGTAGAGACAGTACTACTCCTAGTGGGGTCCCTCTATTCGCAAACCATTTTAGGGTTGTGGACCAAAGACTTTCTGTTATGCGTCATTTATTGAGAAGGCTTTGAATTAGTCTAATCAAGCTAAAGTTCACCATTAGATGTGGCAGTGCCGCAATTACCGAATCTGAGTAAATGTTTGTAAAAGTCCTATGTCAAGAAAGGCACCATAGTGAAATCCTTGAAATGTAGGGACGATTCGATAGGGTCCACAAGTTCGTGCAGGGCAGATTCTGTAGACTTGCCTTGTTGTAATCATGCCGGACAAGAGTTTTGTATCCAGTTCGTATCTAAGGAAAGAATCCTGAATCCTTTCCAAACTTTACAGGATTAAGTAGAATAGGCTAATTGGCCTGAAGTCCTAGTGTGCGATATCTTTCACGGTTTGGGTATGAATACCACTTTAATGTCCATCCATCGATTGTCGGTATATGAGGGTCTGATACAGCCTTAATAAATGTTCTACAGCCAGGGGATAATACTTCAACATTTTCTGCATTTCTGCTGGAGTAATGCCGTCTGGTCCAGGTGATTTAAGGGCCCAAAGCTGTTAATCGCTCAACCGATTCTGGATTTCTCGGACAACAACCTAGCTCAGTCAATAACATTTGCAGTCCTCTCCTTCTCTTGTTGGTCCTGCTGTTCCTCGAGTTCTGTCAGTGAGTTCCCCGATAAATGTGTGTCGAGCAATAATTTCAGCGACTGCTCACAGTATTTTGTCCAGTTGTTGACCTCATCCTGCAGGTAACCCACTGTACAGGGAGTAGCAGATAATATCTTACACAGCCTTGCGGCATCCGGAACCTCTCCCACTTCTCCACAGAAGGTACACCAATAAAGCCTTTGTGCTTTCCTTAGCTCTTTCTTGTAGTAAAGATAACAAATTCTGTCATTGGGCCAATTTGTTCGTGCCATGACTTTGCAACCACTACGTTCCAGATCTAATTCAATTTGCCGCTATATTCCTAATTAGTGGATACAGTAGTCATCCCTGTGGAGTCCTTCTTGTTAAAAATCTCGCTAGAGTTGTGGCCCCGAGATTGTTGTTATTTACCTAAAGTCTAGTGAAAACTGGCCAAATCGTACTAAAATTTAATAGCTCATAACATTAACACCACTTTCTTTAATTCGGTACAGTGCAATGTTTTTGAAGTATCTACAAAATAGGGGTATTTGTCAAGTACCTTCTGGTACAACCCAGTTATCGAATAATCACCAATTTTGATTACTTCTACACTGTCTTCTATTAAGCCAAGTCTTTCTGCGCCATAATTAATTCAAACATCGAAACAGTTGTTCGATGTTCTGCAACATTTGTGTGAGTTTTCTTGTCTTTTTTTTTGCGTTAGATTTCTGTTAGACAATTGTTAACATCGGTTGGCAATTACACATCTATTATCGAAATGCCAAATAGCAATGGCAATAAGAAATGGAAACATGTTACTTCACGTCTTTTTCGTCCACAAGTTTGCCTGTTTGTTTGCTGCTTTCCTCCGAGAAATGTTTTTATGCAAATTTCGATTATGTCTCCAATAATACGCCAACCAACCATCCGAGCGATTCGCCATCAGCCAACGATCCAAGCCTAGGAGGCCCATCTAGCCGCCACAATGGCAGGCAGTCCTCGAAAATACAAATGCAGCAACAACAATAAAAGACGACAACAAACATAAATTTTATTTGCATATATGAGTTGATAATTGTTCATAACTTCCATCGGATATAAGGCTGCACACAGTAGTTTTCTTTATGTTTTTCTTGCAACGAGGGTGGTATGGAAAGATTGATCATCTTTCCATACCACAGCCCCTTTCACGAAGTTACAAAAAAGAGAGATTTCAACACACATAAATAAAAGCTCAGAGACTGATGAATTTAACTAAAGCCGATTTCGTTTATGGAAAATGTGCAGCATTTCTTTACCCTTTCATTTGAAAAATTCACTGTACCAATACATTTTGGAAATTTTTGAAAATTGGAGTTAAGATAAACTCAAGTCGACTAAAAAGTTCCAAATATTTTCTAGTATTTCACGTCGACGGGGCAAAATTTTGTCTAGAACCGAAATCGCCATAAGTGTAATATGACACACAGATGACTCTGCCTTAGAGATCCTCTCTCGTATGACATTTTGCCTTCAACGAGAACGTGGCATGTCGTAACATGCTGCTCATTCATTGCACGTGTAATAATCGTTGTTAAAGAGGAGGATAACAACAGCAATAACATCAACAATAAACGATCTCATAAACAATAAAACACCACAGCAACAGCAACAACAAAAGCAACAAAAACCAAGGAAACAAATGTTTAATTCAATGTAACAAGGCACGGCTAGAGAGAGAAGGGGGCAAAAAGTGCACTTCGGGAGTGGAAAAAACATTGTCTTGTTGCACACCCCATTAGGACAGTGTTTGCCCGGAGACACTGAGGGCAGTTAAAGGCGAACTTTAGCTAAAGTGGAAAATCCAATGGTCACAAGTTTTTTATGAATTTCAAGGAGAATTATAGTATATAATTTACAAAGTTAAAGCTAAACAGAAAAAGGATGAAGAGGGTACTCCTTGAAATGATCCTTCAGTACACTGGACTGCATTGCATTACTAGTTATTTCTTAATTGCGTTCAAAAGGAAAAAGGAATGGTTATTATACCCATCGATCAAACAGAAGACGGATCCCCAGAGCCGAAGACAGAATTGAAAAGGTTCATGGGCATAGAAAAAGGTTCCATATAAAGGAAAAATATTCCATAGAACATAGACGGGTCCATGGATTGAAAATGACTTACTTTGTGGAAGCGCAATGAGCACCAGATAGCCCTCAGAGTTTTGACGAAGTTGGATTCCGTTGACGTTTTGACTCTTAACGAAATGTGCTAATGTCTGGTAACAATGCTAAAAGAATCAGATCAACTGATGATCCGCCGCCTTCGAAAAAGGCAAGAGTCCATAATGTCTCTCCATCAACAGGAACCACGCCACGCCATTCAATGAAGTAGGGAAGGGGAGTATAGTGTTATAGAGAAAAGTAGTGAGGATAGTACCAAGGAAAAATGGAACCATGTGCAATCGGTCATTACAGCTCAATAACTCGCTGTCCTCAGTGAGATACCGGGCACACCTCCTATCTGCAACGATGTAGGATGACGTCAGGGGAGAGTAAAGCTGTACAACAGTTGGATGTTGTCGAAAATCACAACATCCCTAGTCACACCAGATCCCCCACCATTTAATGAAGTAGCGAAGGAGAGTCTAGTGTCTAGACAGAAGTATAAGTAGTGAGGATGGTACAAAGGACAAATGGAACCATGTGCAATCTCTCATTATAGCTCATTACCTCGCTGTCTTTAGCGAGATACCGGGCACACCACCAATCTGCAACGATGTAGGATGACGCCAGGGGAGTGTAAAAGAGTATAGAGACCTGGACGGGCGATCAGTGGATGCTGTCTAAAACAGGGTTACCATACGTCCTCCTTTCGGAGGACATGTCCTCCTTTTTCACCATTGTCCTCCCGTCCTCCCTCCTTTTTGAAAAATGTGGGATTTGTCCTCCTTTTGTTACTGCTTCAAAAGTATTTTTATAGTTCCACCAATCGTGGTTTTGGGTGGACTTTTTCAACAATAATGCACCTCAAGTGAAGTATACTTTCAACCACTGAATGTTTTTTTTGGCTTTACCAGCATAAACAGCTGTGATTAACGCCCAATTGACATATGAATTGATTCTACAAAAACTGTAATTTGCACTAAATTTTATTTCAAGAACTAGACTGCCCTCCTAAGAAAGAAAGTCGTATCTCCATTTTAGTAGTTTTGAGATATTTAGCTTTTACGTTTTTTGACTTTCGCGCCTTCAGTTGTATGTTATGGTGGCAGCCGGTTTTAGCAGCTCACATAGTCTAATTTAGGTTCCTAACCTAAACCTAATAGTAAAAGGCTTGAAATTTAATAAACGCAAAAGCTAAATATCTCAAAATTACTAAAATGGATATCTGACTTTTTTCTTAGGAGGGCAGTACTCCTCTGTAGAATTTTATATGTATTTGTCGGCGGCCGGAATTTGGACCCCAAGGAAATGCAGCCAAATTGAAAAAATGAAAGTGCGCCCCAAATTTGTGGCCTATTTTCGTTACAAAAAGTGCTTTAGGAAATTACATCCCCATTCAAGAAAACAGAAAAGACACATTCTAATTATAACTCTTTTTTGTGCGGTCGGCCTACTCCTGTTGTTACATTTGCAAAATTTATTGTTAAAATTCTCATTATGTACATACTATATGTAAAAATTTAGGACTATGGCGCTTTTTTTAAAAAAAATAATTTTTGATCAAAACAAACTGTATTTTTCTTCAAATTACTGCTATTTTTTACTTTAAAAAAATGTCCTCCGAAGGTTCGAAGGGCTCTTGTAAATATCACAAATGTCCTCCTTTTCTGACACAAATGTCCTCCTATTCGAAAAATGTTTATGGTAACCCTGGTCTAAAATCACAACATCCCTAGTAACCTTAGAGCCCTCACCTGGGTTACAGCAGAACCAACCAACTCGACTAACATACATGAGATAATTAAAAATTCCAATCGTGGTCTGCCGACCCATAATTAGAGAATTAGTAAGACTAGTAAGGCGGATATAAGAAAAACGTCAGCTCAATTTGATTCTTAATGCCGAATCCACACCAGACAATGAAGCCCGCCAAAATTATCGGCGGCGGCGGCGCATGAAAAAATACCGATCGGCGGCGGCGGCTGATCGGCTGAGCCGATAAAATTTCAACAAACGATGGCGCACGAATGTCTATCTCAGGCAAAGATGGCGCTTTAAGATATTTACAATTAAATGAAAAAACTTAAAATTAACACAACAATTTAAGAAAAGTTATGGAAGTTTTGTTGTGAAGTCGAAAATCGGTTCAATAAATCTCTACTCATTAGTCTTTGTTGTGAAAGAGAATTTATTGTCAATGACATAGTGCCTTTTGCGTTCTCTTTAAAACGAGACGTAGACTTTGTAAAAATTGGTGCTCAGGAGCTATTGTAATTTCCGTAAAAACCAAAAAACGCATTTTTCAATTTCAAAACCCATAAATTTTATGGATTTTTTGAAAGAAATGATAGCGAGATCCTTTTAGAAACGTTTTATAAATTTTTACGCAAAAATAAACTTTATTAAAAATTCTGACCCTATTGTATTACTTAGTAAGCACTTTCTTAATTTTCATGGTTGCTTAAAATAAATCTTTTTGACTTACTAAATCAATTTCGGCGGCTGAGTTTCAGCCGATGTGAGCCGATAAAATCGGCGGCGGCGCCGGTTGGAAGAAAATGGCCGGCTGCGGCGCGCCGCCGATTTGCGCAGCGTCGGCTTCATAGCCTGATCCACACACCACTTACAACGGATAAATGGAACCCTGCGATATGGCTTCGAGACTATAGTTTTGAAGGTATACAAGCAGGATATAGCCCCCCATTGCGGAAGGTGGAGTATCCACCGTGGTCGTTACCCAGCACTGCGGAGTTACCCACGCCCATAATTTCTAGAGTCTCATAACTTAGCACAAAAGCTTTAACGCCAATATCTGATGACGAGAGCACCACTTCGGACACTGTGAGGCTGAGGAGGGTTTCTGGACTCCTTGACGCATCTGATGGGGACATGAGTTCGGTAACACTCTTGTTGGGGTAGAGGTTAATCTATCGGTTACCAATGATGGTAAGAATTCTACAGATTTACCTCCATCACGCTAAAGCAGCCTCAGCGGCTTTGTTGTTGCGCCTGTCCACAGGCGCAGTGGACATCGTCCTGATACAGGAGCCCTAAGTAGTAGGCGGAAAAGTGTGTGGTATCAGGACACCCAACTTTAACCTGCTTCTGGCCAACTGTGAAGGTACTCCAAGAACCAGGAAAGATCTAAGCATTTTTCTCTTGACTAATTTCAGTAGTAAAGACTTAACAGCTGCTAGTCTGGAGATCGATAATCACATATTTTGGGTGGTCTCCAGTTACTTTCCTTATGTAGTAGACAGCTCTCTTCTGGGAAGTACATAGTTGAAGAAGCAACGTTTGACGAGCGCGAGCTGATTATTGGCACAGACACGAAAGCTCATCATTCTATCTGTGGTAGTACTGATACAAACAGTAGGCATGAGCCACTTCTTGACTTTATTCTGACTACCAACCAAACTATTTGTAACAAAGGCAATGTACCGACCTTTACAATTGAAGACAGACAGGAAGTACTCGACGTAACGTTCGCTACTGACTGGCTGCCAGACAAACTTATCGGGTGGAATGTACTGGACGACCACTCACTCTCAGATCACCATTAAATCTCTATATAATTCAAACTCGCTGAAAAATCACCTAAACCTGTCGTATACCGAAATGTGAGGAGGACAATGTGGCAACTGTATGAGAAGAATTTCAAAAAAGTCCTCAACTCTAAACTTCTATACGAACCGAATGACATAGTCGGTCTGGACAATTTAGTCGATCACATCACTACTTCGTTCAATAGCTCCCCTGAAGAAACCTGTCCAAAACCAAGGTATAAGGGTAAAACTAAACTTCTGAACTAAGGCTAGGAAAAACCCTGCAACACGCTATACACAGCTGTGCTGTGTATATCTTTAAATGTACTGCTCGACATACATTTTCCGGGGAACTCACAAACAGAACCCGAGGATCTGCAGGACCAACAAGAGAGCGACTGTCGCCAGTTGTTGTGTGAGGAAACACGAATAAGCTGGGCGATTAATTGCTTTGAGCCCTTGAAATTACCTGGTCCAGATGGCATTACTCCAGCAGAAAATTTTGAAGTACATTGTCCACTGACTGGAGAACATTTATGAAGGCTGTACGGAAAGATATCGCAAACTAGCCCAAAAGACTTTAGTCCAATTAGCCTATCCTCCTTCCTATTGAAAGGGTTGGAATAATGTTACAAAAACTCTACTCTGGGAACCAATATGGTGGTATTTCTTGACAAAGAGGGGGCTTTTAACAACATTTACTCAGATGCGGTAATTGTGGCGCTGTCACATCTAGAGGTGAACTCTAGCATTTCATGAGGAGCATTTCAGTCCGCGGTAACACTAGGGACCAAAACAGGTGTAGGTAAGCTGGTCAAAAAAAACGGGTGCGTGCCATCCAAACCTAAACCTATGGTTAGACGCACATATAACTAGACACACCACTCTTTATTGGCCCACGTACAACCTCTATGGGAAATCTAATCTGATTAAGATATAGCTCTTATATACAAATATCGCTCATTTTGTGCAAGGCATCCAATTTCAATTTAAAGTGATCTGTACTGTACTGTAAACTGCACCACATTTGTAAAGTTTCGAAACTGGAAAAACTGTTATAAGAGTTTTCCCCATGGGGAAAATTTATGAAAGCTGTACGTACGGGAAAGATATCGCAAAATAGGCCAAAAGATTTCAGACCTATTACCCTAACCTCCTTCCTATTGAAGGGTCTGGAAAGATTTTAGATTCTTTCATTAGGGAAACTTGTATACAAAACTGCTGTCGGGGAACCAACATGGTGCTATTTCTTGAAATAGAGGGGGCTTTTAACAACATTCACTAAGATGCGATAATTGTGGCGCTTTTACATATAGAGGTGAACTCAATCTTTCGATGAGGGACATTTCAGCCCGTGGTAACACTAGGGATCTAAACTTGTCTGTGTAAGCTGGTCAAAAAAACGGCTGCTATGCTAACATAAACCTATGGTTCGACACAAATAAAACTTGACACACCACTCTTTATTGGCCCACGTATAACGTCTATTGGAAATCTTTTCTGATTTAGATATAGCCCTTATACATATACAAATATTGCTCATTTTAAATTTAAATTTGAAGTGATCTGTTCTGTAAACGGTACCACATTTGTAAAATGATCAGATTTTGATTGTATTGATTAGAGTGGATTTGAAAAAAAATATTCAATTAATATATATTATAAAATCGTATTTAAAAAAAAACATAAAACGACCAAACATTTATTAAATGTTAATTTATCGCAGTTGCCACGACATATATTATTCAAATATGCGTTATAAATATCCTCATTAGTTCTAATATTTAATATAATTTCTTATAAAAAGGTTTTGTATATATAAATTCTTTTTCCAAATATTTAACAAAGTAATAAATTGGATGCTATAGTCATTTAAGAAAAAAAATGCTATTAAAAAACAGCAAAATTCTGCACCCCTATCTTTGTGGAGGATTCTTTAAACTTAATGTTCTAAATAATAAAAATAGTGAAATGCATGGCATCAGGTGACAACCCTTTTGTTTGGTTCAAAAAAGTTTAGGTCAAATAAAAAAAAATAATTTCTTAGTGGATTTATTTCACAACAATTAACACAAAGCTTGAAATTAGTACATGTTATTAGCTTTCCGCTCAATTTTTTATATTTTATTTCGCTTAATTGGTTCTTTTTAAATTCACTATTTAGAAAATGCTTCAAATCGGAAAGAGAACAGTAATTTTTAATACCAAAAATAAAATTTAACTTTGACAGTTGATTTACAAAAGTTCAAACAATTTACGAAAAAATAAGTATGCAGTTTTTACCCCCAAAGTATCTTCTTTCAAACCATATTCATTTTTTTGGATTTGGACTAACTTGAAAAATTGGGTTTTGGTCAGGAAATCAGGAAAATTACCCACTGGCTAGCGCTATCTAAAACATGACTATTGTTTTAGTTCTTTCAAAAGACTGTTAAAACAAACAAACATACAATTCCTAAAATATGAAGTAATATATATGACAAGAAATAAAACTAATTTTTAATATTCTGACAGTGGTCAGTGTAGCATCGACCAGAACAATTTTCATTATTTCACTGATTTTAAAAGTTCCTTAAGAGCAAAGAGTATTCAAATGTATATGTTAATACTAACCTCAAAGGAGATGCGAAAACAAAAATTCGACGTACAGTCTAAGGCCAAGCCGTACACAAAACCGCGTCTTAAAATTTCTAAAGCCTTTTAAAAATGTATCGCTCACTACTTACTATGGTAACATATCTAATGGTGTCAACTATCAAACTGTGGTCAGCGTAGCGGTGACCAAAGCAGTTTATACTCTTTCTATACTTTAAAAATCCCTTATGAGCTGAGCTCCTAAATCGATATATGGAAAGTAGATATAGTCGTATGAAATATGCAATAGTATCCCAGCAAAAAAAGAGCATCCAAAGGTATGGTATATTTAATTCCCATAATTTCTTTTAAAATTATTTTATTATAATCTACACCACACTGTGGTACAATTTATTATAATTTTATGCATTTGTTTCTAACACCCAAAAGGAGAAGAGATATAGACCATTGTTTATTATACCGATCGACTTAGAATCACTTTCTGAACCGATTTAGCTTTGCAGTTCGCAAATATAGTCCAATCTCAAAGAAATTTTACGTTCAAAGCAAAGTACATTCCTCAAGCATCGAAATACAATTGGAACTGCAAAATAAAGTAAATATTTTCATCAGCAACTTAACTAAGCGCTACAAACAAGTTGGATGGAATAAGTAAAAATCAAAACAATTGTGGTAGACCACCAAAATCACTCGGCAACTGTAGAGATAGAATTAAAAGGCGGAAAGTTGAGGATATCAATGAAGAAATTGGATGTGAAACTATTGCAGAAAGCTTGTAACATCAATTGCGATCACAAAAACAACGCACAAAAACCAACTCCAAGCGATGAAAAACAGTTCTCAAATGAAGAGGCATTAGTTCGGCAGAGGTAAAACTTGAAGACCTACTTAATCATACAGCTCAACGCTTGCTACAATCATTTAAAGGATATGATTTGAAGAAATGTGGGAACTGCAAGTTAACTCTCTTTTGCAAATGGGGATGTGATGGTTTTCCTGTACAAAAACCATACAAGCAATCTGTATGTGAAAATACTTCAGACGCAGATACGTTCATGGTGTCATTTGTGCCATTGCGATTGATAACGAATTTGAAAGACTCGGAACCTTCGACCAGTACGATGCCATTAGAAGTAGAAATTGAAGGCCAGACAGCTTCATCCAGCTACATTATATGTCAATCTACATCAAGCAAATTAAACCAAGTCCCGGAAAAATCAGTAGATAATACTGATGCATATGAATTTAAATTATCGCCACTACATACAAGAATACGATTTATGGAACACATACTTGAAATCAGTTATGATTTGGATTTTGGACCTACAGGATCAATATTTTTCGCTGAACATTAGATACTTTAAATTCATTGCACTGTGCCGAATTATAAGCATTTATGTGCACTGGTAAAAACGTTATGAGATATTAAATTGTGGTATGATTTGGGCATTTTGTGTGGGAGGTACAAAAACGGGCGTGGCGATAACGCCCATTTTTCACAGGGCTATAGACACTATAAAAACATTACACTGTACAAAATGTCAAGTATTTTTATTCACTGGTTTTAATGTCATAAGCTGTTAACTTTTGGTGCAGAAAGGTACCTTTGTGTGGGAGGTACCAAAAAGGGCGTGGCAACAACGCCAATTTTTCCCTTGACTGTAGGCAATATAAAAGCATAATACTGTACAAAATTTCAGGTTTTTTTATACACTGTTATTAATGTTATAAGCTGTTAACATTTGGTGCAAAACGGTGCATTTGTGTGGGAGGTACCAAAAGGGACGTGGCAACTTCGCCCATTTTTCTCGAGTTGATAGCGACTAATAAGCTAATACTATGTGTGGAATTTCAGAAGATTCGAATAAGTAGTATAGCAGTTATTAAAGAATCAATTTTTCACAACATTTTAACCCTTTGTGGGGGAGGTACTAGAAGGAGTGGACCAATATGGCCCATCTTCGAACTTAGCCGGAGATAGAAAAACATATTACCTCATACCAAATTTGAAGTCAATCGGTTACTCCTTTCGAGAGTTATCGTGCGCACCAGCCAGCAGACAGACAGACGGACGGACGTTGCTCATT
The DNA here is from genome assembly GCA_963930755.1 of Eudasyphora cyanicolor. NCBI lineage: Eukaryota > Metazoa > Arthropoda > Insecta > Diptera > Muscidae > Eudasyphora > Eudasyphora cyanicolor. The sequence goes on from OZ005737.1 coordinate 213,037,007, forward strand.
CGACTTAAAATGACCCAAAACGGTTTTCCTCTGAACATACTTGGGGTCTTAGGTCACTCCTTTGATGTGTTACACATCCCCTCAAATCATATATATCCTCGTCACACTAAAGTGAGGGTATAATGATGACATTCGTATGACATTTTTTTAAGAAATAAAGAAGATGAAAAGAAAACCCCACATTTCCATGCAAAATATTAAAAAAATCATAGGTTCCACTTTGAACTTGAATTCCTCAATAACAGCTGAGCCGATTTTATTGAAATAAAAACTGGCAAAAAGCTTAAGTAGTTACCTGTCAAACAAAAATTACTAAAATATATCTATCGGTTCCAAAGTTACAGAGCTTTGGCCAGTAAAAACGATTCTGAACCACTGTGCGGCGTATAATCAAACAGACAAAGCTATTTGCGAACCAATGATTTTAAATACTTTTACATACTTATATATATAATTATATATCCTTAACTAAAGCCAATTTTTTTTTGGAGTTTTTGGTCCTTATTTTTGATAATTATTTAAAGAACATTCCCAGAAATTATGCAAATGGTTTTTTTATAAAAAATCGTAAAAAATAGTTCCCATCAATTCACCACTTCCAAAATCATACAAATTTAAAAAAAAATCGAAGGGTCCAATAGGTCACGTATTTCAGAAGATACAAGCTAAAGAATGGACACACCTTTTAGAAAAAAACGTAATTTCGTCAACTTTAAATTGCTCATAACTCTTAAAGAAATTGTTTTAACATTTTTTCTATAAGATATTTTTATTCATAGGCATAAACAAAATTTTGAAGCAATCAAAAATATTGATGTCAAAAATCGTCCCGTTTGGCATGGAATGACTCATATACAACGTTCTTGCCTATACGAGTACAATTAGCCGTCAAGTGGACGAAAATCACATGACGAAAATCAAATGGACCATTTTGCACCAAAAGTTAACTGCTTATAGCGTTAACATAAGTTATTACAAATGGACCCACAGTCCAGTGAAAAATGGGTGTACCCCTTTTGGTACCTCCCACACAAATGGACTATTTTGCACCAAAAGTTAACAGCCGATTGAACTTTCTTACTTATTTTTAAATGTTTCCCAAGTCCCAATTTGGGGGTAGAAAACGAGTCAACAGAGTTCACCAATCGAGTTTGACCTCGGAGTCCAAAACTAACAGTGTACGAAATAAAGCCCTTACCAAAACGATCGGACTTCAAATAGCAACACAGCAAAAGGAAAACTATAAGGGCGGTTGGTGGGGTGCACAAAAAATAAAACAATTGTTCTGAAATTGCTTTGAATAATCTTCAAATCTAGTGTATATTATATGCAAAAAAAAACTTTTATTTGTACCGTCTTCAGTCTATCCCCTCCTCCAACATACGCCTCTGATGCAAAGAAAACAAGTGCATTTATATGAAATATTTCTCAGTTTGAAAGGTATTATTGATAATCAACACAGTATGAATGTCTACAGTTTTTTTTTTGCATTCAAAGGAGAACGACGTAAAATTACCCCCCGAGTGATAATGCTAAAAGCTCTCAAAGTATCGAACAACAAACAACGGCGGCAACAACGACAACGCCGCAAAGCAAAAACAGTGGAGAGAGATACCGCGTGGTGAATTTATCAACACTAGAGGAGAGCCGTCCAGCCGGCATACACCGGCGAGAATCTATGAAATGAAGAAAAAAACATCAACAACAACAATAGCTGATAAGCGTAGAATCATTAATAAAACGAAAACCCCGGCAACAACTTGGAGCATGCACTCACTCAACTACCCCACTAGAGACCTATTGAAAGATGTGTGGCGGAGAGAAGAACACGAGACACTGGAAACCGCATTGTCAAAGAAGACTAAACTCAACACTTTGCACGACGGCAGCAAAACAGTTCGCGTAGATCGTTTGACAAGTGTAGAACACACCGTGCGGCAATTTTGCAAAGTCAACAAACCACCAAAGAAGATCCATCTATTTTGAAAAAGGGAGAGCCCAGAGACCTACAACAATAATGTCAGCTTTGATCAGAAAATTGATTAGCACCAGTAATGCTGCCAAACCAGTAGCGCCATACAAGTAAGTACCTACAGATATCTTCCATTGAGTATAAGTAGTGCGGTGCTTCTGGTGGAATAGATCGACCAGAAGACGAACATAATCATACCGCAGACGACATACTGCTGTGTGGTATGCGTATTTCCATGCATTTGCCAAATGGGATGGGACATGGATGGGCTGGGCGCACGACTGGCCTCCGCTTAGAGATGAAACAATGTATCATCAACGCATATGATTGCCGATGCAATGAATGGTTGTTGTGAGCAGTTATGATTGGAAAAAAATATACACAAAGCAAGGATTCATTTATTTAAAGTCTTGGAATTATTCTTCGTTTCAAAGCTATACGAGGGTGGTGTGGGAAAGCAGGGCAATATGTATATTCAGTGTGGAATGACACAACATTTGATGTTAAACCCTAAGCCCGATGTTCTATTAATCGAATACTTTGGTTTACACTTTCCTGCTTTTTCCTTAGATAATTCAACGCATATTTGTACTAAATTTTTTTAATTTTTATTTGTGGGGTCTGAGCATTATTTTTTTTATTCTTACATGATCTGCATTTTATGGGATTATAAAATTATTTTTTTTATTCTATATTTTCCAAATTTCTTATTTTTTACATAAACTAGAAAGAATAAGTGTTTTTTTTATTCATATGTTTAGAGGCACAGTCGGGCAAAGCGGTTTAAATATGCTATAGGGCAAAATTGGAAGATAAACTTGAGATATGAAGTGTTTATTCAATATATATGGCAAAAAGGATTAAATATGGTACAGTGGGGCAAAAATGAAGATTTTTTTGCAAAATTTGTACATCTAAGACATGGCTTCTCAAATGGCGATCCGCGGCCCACTGGGGGTCCGTAGCGGCATATCAAGTGACCGTTTAATTAAATTCAAAAATATATGTAGCTCAAAGAATTTAAAAAAATTTTTGTATTGAAATACGTATTTACCCTGCTGTACCGCTAGTAGTTTATTTATTATTATTTACGTGACATGTCCAAAGGTGAACTTTGAAATTTCTCGGGCTATGGGCATTCGATTAGCGTTTTCTTTGTATTTTATGTTGGCACACTTCGATACCTCCATTCTAAAACATGCAACAAGTTAACTTAGCATGTTTTTAGGGAGATTGCATTTTTAACTTCTAAATATTCCTAATTATACTCAGTCAAAATTTGGTGTCTATCCTTCAACCCAATCAAATGTTATTCACAAATCAATGCAGGTCATTCGATTTCCATTACAAAGGAATTCCACACAAATTTAGCAAATTCATCAATCTTTGACCGCCTATCCTGAAACGTAGTTTACGTTTTTGCACTTAGCATAGTTTAGAATGGAGGTATCGACTTGTCTCGAACATATGTCCTTAGTTGAGTTTGTTTGTGTTTAGTTTGTTTTTGAGAGACATAATAGTTAGATGTGGTTTGCTTGTTCGACGATTTTGTGCTATGGAACAAACTGGATCAAACAATTTGCTTCAAATTTTGAATAAACAAGTAAGAAAGTTCAGTCGGATAAACCGACTTATGAATCCCCACAGCTTGAGTTCCAAAAAAAATATTTATTTACTTTTTTGTTTTAATTTAATTATTATCAATTTAAATTGAAGTTAATAACTTAAAAGTATGTGCTGCTATCAAAGTTATAAGCATATAAGCATATATTTGTGTGGGAGGTACCAAAAGGGGCGTGCCAAAAACGCCCACTTTTCCCTGGACTCTAGGTACTATAAAAGCACTACACCGTACAAAATTTCAAGTATTTTTATACACTGGTATTAAAGATATAAGCTGTTAACTTTTGGTGCAAAATGGCCCATATGTGTGAAAGGTACCAAAAGGGGAGTGCCAATAACGTCCACTTTTCTCTGGACTCTAGGTACTACGAAAGCATTATATTTTTCAAAATTTCAAGTAGTTGAATGCACTGGTAATAATGTTATAAGTAGTTAATTTTTGGTGCAAAATGGACCATTTGTGTAGGAGGTACCAAAAGAGTCGTGTCAACTTCGACCATTTTTCTTGAGGTGCTAGCAACAAATAAGCCAATACTATGTTTGAAATTTTAGAATATTGGAGATAAGAGTATAGCAGTTATTATATTTCTTTAATTTTATACCCTCACTAAAGTGAGGGTATAAAAATGTAATTAAGTGCTCACAAGCACTTGAAATGTTGAGAGTGACATAAGGTGATTGTACTCTGAGTCAGAAAAATGTGTACAAGTGGTACAAGCTTTTCAAAGGAGGTCGAGAAGACAACGCTCGTCCTGGAGGATCCATCGCATCAAAAAGCGATGACAATGTTCTGAAAGTTTTCGGAAAATTTTAACAAAAAACCGTCGCATTATCGTAATTTGTTGGGCGAAAATAATACCGTACCAATGCCTCAACCAACGTATTCACCAGATTTGACCCCCTGCGACTGTGTGAGGTACCAAAAGGTGCATGCTACTGACGCCCATTCTTCAGTGGACTGTAGGTACTGAAAATCATTACACTGTACGAAATTTCAACTATTTCTTTGAACTGGTGTTAAGGTTATAAGTTGTTAACTTTTGACGCAAAATGGTCCATCTGCGTGGGAGATACTAACAGGGGCGTGACAATAACGCCCACTTTTCACTAGACTTTGGGTACTATAAAAGCATAACACTGTACAATATTTCAAGTATTTGTATGCACTATTATTAAAGTTATAACCCGTTAATTTTTGGTGCAAAATGGTCCATTTGTTTCGGAGGTATCAAAAGGGGCGTGGCAACCTTACCCATTTTTCTCGAGGTAAAAGCTGTGTGAATAACGCCCATTTTTCACTGGACTGTAGGTACTAGAAAAGCATTGCACTGTACGAAATGTCAAGTACATATTTGTTAGCACTGACATTATAAGCTGTTAACATATGGTACAAAATAGCCGATTTATGTGGGAGGTACCAAAAGGAGCGTGCCACTGACGTCCATTCTCCACTGGACCGTAGGTACTATAAAAGCATTACACTGTACGAAATTTCAACTATTTCTTTGCACTGGTATTAAGGTTGTAAACTGATAACATTTGGTGCAAAGTAGTCCATTTGTGTGGGAGGTACAATTTTAGAAGATTGGAATACGTAGTATAGAAGTTATTAAAGAATCATTTTTTCACTAAATTTTAACCCTTTGTGGGTGAGGTACTAGAAGTAGTGAACCAATGTGGCCCATTTTTCGAACTTAGCCGGAGATAGATAAAAATATCACCGGATACCAAATTTGAAGTCAAGCGGTTACTACTTTCGAGAGTTATCGTGCGCAACAGCCAGACAAACGGACGGACATTGCTCAAGTGACTTAGAATGACCCAAATGTATTTCCCCTATCATACTTAGGGTCTTAGGTCACTCCTTCGATGTGTTACACTTTTGGCACATAGCAAATGCTATATACCCTCCTCTCTAAGTTGAGGGGATAAAAACCGAATCGCCGAACAAGCAAAACACGTCTAACTGTTATGTATCTCACAAACAAAGTAAACTAAACACAAACAAACTCAACTAAGAACATTTCGAGGCAAAACGTGTTAAATAAGGCCCAAGGGTACAAAAGTAGCTTTTGGAATATTAACTATATATTTTATATTTTTGTGCTTTTGTTTGTAACGTCCAAAAAGAGAAGAGATAGGCATATACATAGTATACCGATCGGCGAAGAATCACTTTTTGAGACGATTTAACTATTTGTATATGTTTGGTTTTCAACTGTTTCATTAAAGATTCACTCAAAATGTTCAACAAATTTAGGGTTTTTAATCTTCCTGCAATTTCTCCTTGCATTTTCCAACCCACCTCTTCACATAAAACCGATACCACCTATAAAACAACAGTGAACACATGTTTTATCTCTGTCTCTTTCCATGATGCTGTGTCATTTGTCTTGTGGTGATGCGCTCCTTCCTTCCGTTCGCGTTCTGCCTTCAATTCCTAAAGTCAAGCTGTTGTGGCAGATCGTACCGTTTACGTCTCTGGCTGCCTGGGTTTGGATAAGAACACCATGAAATTGGTGCCGGGTGGTGCTGTCGCAGAAGCTGAAATGGCCTTGAAAAATCTAGAAGCTGTACTTGTCGCTGCCGATTCCGGCATCGATAAAGTTATAAAGAATACGATCTTTCTAAAGGATCTCAACGATTTCGGTGCCATCAATGAAGTGTATAAAAAAGGTAAGAAGTACAAACACAATTATTTGCCTCACTTAAGGTAATCAATTTCAATATTGTTACCGCAGTACACAATACTTTTTAATTTGGCCGCTTTCAGCTCTTATCATTATTTAATCATCGAACATTATTTATAATATATTTATTGACCGAACTAGTTAATAGCATTTCACTAAAATGCCTCGTTATCAGCTGATTGTAGCTCTTTAATGAGGTGTTGATGGTTTATGTTTTTATTTGTGTAAATAATTTTGACGTTTATCAGTCAACATCTGTGGGAGAGTGTTGTCTTTTATACTCTCCCATTCATTCACTCTTATTTATAGTTTTGGGAATTCACCTCTACTAAATTCCCCTTTTTAGAGTACTCAATTTCTAAGTGTGTGTATTTTATTATCTCTTTCGTTCGCAGTATTCACCAAAGACTTCCCCGCACGCAGCTGTTTCCAAGTCGCCCGTCTGCCCATGGATGCTTTGGTTGAAATCGAATGTATTGCCATGACCGGCGATGTTAAGACTGTCACCTCGGATTGACTAGATTCCCCAGCCGATAAAGCGATCTCGAAAATGTGATCGATATTTTGAATATAAAATAAAGATTCCATTACAGTAAATATTGTAAAATTTGTAACTAGTTATGAATATTCTTATCAGTGTTTATGGATGTATTACAATTAGAATTGGTAAGTATTAAGTAGATTCGACCGTACCAACAATATCTACAGTATATGTAGGTAAACACTAAGCGAGGCTAAATAGGTATATTTTTTGTGAATTGTGTTTGCGTAATTAAAAATTGAATGTGTCGATGTTTTTAATACGATTTAATTACAAAATTATTTAAAATTTCTCAGAAAATGGGATGGGATTTTTCGCAATATCTTGTAAAATATCGTTGAAACCGCTGATGGGATGAAAATAAAATATTATAAGAAGATGAAGGTCACTAAATTTAGGATCCTTTAAAACCATCGTTGAGCTGTTTATTAAGGATAAATGGTTATCGAAATATTCTAAAATATGTGGTTCAACCTCTATTTACCCCCTCACCTTAGAGAAGAGGGTATATATTAGGGCGGGTCGATTTAAAAATCGCCCATTGCTCAGTGAAAATCGTATTCTAGGGATCAAAATAAGAAACTTTGCCGAAGGAACCATACCTCTAAAGCGAATTCTGATGTCCCGGAAAAAATCCCAGTTTGACACATTTAGTGTGCTCCAATCGAGTCCAAATGTATGACCGACCCCCACTCAGTGAAGTGCTCAGTGAAAATCGTATTCTAGGGATCATAATAAGAAACTTTGCCGAAGGAACCATACCTCTAAAACGAATTCTGATGTCCCGGAAAAAATCACACTTTGACCCATTTAGAGTGCTCCAATCGAGTCCAAATGTATGGAACCCCCAGGGGGTTCCAGGGGGTGTGCCACTGGCATGGGTGGGTCGGGCCTCCAAAGTTAGTGGGGGTCGGTTATACATTTGGACTCGATTGGAGCACTCTAAATGGGTCAAAGTGGGATTTTTCAAAATTTGCCCCTACCCAAAAGTTCGACCCAAATTCCGGGACATCAGAATTCGTTTTAGAGGTGTGGTTCCTTCGGCAAAGTTTCTTATTTTAATCCCTAGAATACGATTTTCAATGAGCAATGGCGACTTTTTTTGCCTCCCCACAAATCGACCCGGCCTAGTATATATGTAACATTTTCTACGAGCCAAAAGTGTAACACATCGAAGGAGTGACATAAGACCCCAAGATGTTTTGTGGAAAATCGATTTTAGTCATTATCCCCTCACCTTACAGCGAGGAGGGTATATATCATTTGCCCAAGTATGTTTCTGGAAATTCGACTTTGGCCATTTTAAGTCATTTGAGCAATGTCCGTCCGTCTATATGTCTCTCTGGTGGCTGGTGCGCATGATAACTCTCGAAAGGAGTAAACGATTGACTTCAAATTTGGTATGCGGTAATATTTTTCTCCATCTCAGGTTAAGTTCGAAGAATATTCTATAGGGTGATAAATTTCGAGGTTCCATACATTTTTAAAGAAAAAAAAAAACACAGAAAATTCAAATTGAATCGGGAATGTTTATTATCATTTGAAAGAACATTCTTTGGCATTTATTTTTTGAAGATTATGTCTATCAAATGTAGGCCGCGGCTACGTCTCAGATTGAGTCCAATTTTCGATGACTCGTTCGAGCATTTCGACTGGTAACTGGCGAATGACACGCGTGATGTTTTGCTCCAAGGCCTGAATCGAAGCGGGTTTGTCCGCATAAACTGTAGACTTTGGAAGTCTAAGGGTGTGATATCACACGATCTTGGTGGCCAATCGACCGGCCCAAAATGTGAAATTATCTGCTCACCGATCGCAACAATCAATGGATTTATTGAGAGAACACATCCATTGATTGTTGCGATGTGTGGGAAGTCGCGCCGCGCCGTCTTGTTGTCGCCGAGATCACGAGCTTCAATTTCAGGCATCAAATAGTCGGTTATCATGGCTCGATAACGATCACCATTGACGCTTACATTTTCACCGGCATCATTTTTGAAGAAATATGGACCGATGATTCCGGTACGTCGGATCGGGAATCGGTCAATGACAAAAAGATAGCTCTTAACGAGAGCTAAAATATTGCTCATGGGTGTCAAGGTCGTGGGTCGACTGGAAAGTGTGTTTTTTTGATTTAAAAAAATGCAATTGGCGAACGATTATTTTGATAATAAAACTGAATAATTTGTAAACGTTGTTCAGGCGTAAGTCTTTCCATGATGAAATGCCAAACAATACTTAACAAAAATAACATGGCAGCATGACACGACTCACACGTGATCTGTCAAAAAAGGCTATTGAAAAACGTATCTCTACTTAGATCACTCTATAGTACCTCCCCCACAAAAATTTAGTGAAATATTGATTCTTTAATAGCTTCCATACTACTTATTCGAATCTTCCGAAATTCCACACATAGTATTAGTTTATTAGTAGTTATTACCTCGAGAAAAATGGGCGAAGTTGCCACACCTCTTTTGGTAGCTCCCACAAAAATTGGCCATTTTGCACCAAAAGTTGGCTATGCAAATGATCGTCCAAGGGAAAATCGCCCAAAAGCTAAAAATGAATAATCGCCTAAAAATTTTTACAACAAAATGTTGGCGTTTGTTCATTCTTGTTTGGGTAATTGTTCACGTTTTGGTTTGTGGATATTTATTCATAATGAAAAAAATGTAAGTAGACCTAAAACGTTTTTGGGCTATTATTCATTTTTCTATTAATACAGAAGACATTTTCGTCTGTTGTTAACTGCATTTGAATAATTTGTATTTTATTTAAAAAATCAAGCATTTTTTGTTAACAAATTTTTCCCAAATTCTTTTTTTTTCTTATCTTATTTGAAAATTATTTAATTATTGTTAATGTTAACAATTTTCTCCTCTCGGGCTAGAAATTAATTTTTGAGCAATGGTTTCTACGGTAAAGTTTCTTGGTATAACCATAGAACAAGAATCGCGAAGCCCCTTTCTCGCAAAAAAATTTGACCGGCATAATGTATGTGCATCCCCATTTGGGATTTTCAGAAGCCACAATTTTTACCAAATATTAACGAAATTTTTTTTGATCGTGGTGAATTTTTTGCACCTTTTCTAAATTTTTTCTTGGTGGATCAAGGTGGATTTTTTGCATTTTTTTCTATATTTTTTCTTGAAATACCGGTGTCTGAAGCAAATTATAGATATTGAATAGGAGAAAAAAATGCGGAACAAATCTACCTGAAAAAAGTGCATCCATTGCATTAATAATCGCAAAAATGTTCTGTTCTCTTTTATAATGTTCTGTACACCACACTGTGGTACAGGGTATTATAAGTTTGTTTAATGTTCGGTTTTACACGTATACGTCAGTATTTGTCAGTAATTTACTGACAGATATTTTATGACTGTGGACATTTTAACGATTTTTAAGGCACTGGATGCACTTTTTCGGGTAGGTTTGTTCCGCATATTTTTATACCCTACACCACACTGTGGTACAGGGTATTATAAGTTTGTTTCACGGCAGATGTTTGTAACACCTGAAAATAACACAGCTAGACCCACCTTAAAGTATTCCTATCGACTCAGAATCATTAGCTGAGTCGATTTAACGATGTCCGTCCGTCCGTCCGTCCGTCCGTCCGTCCGTCCGTGTAAAGTTGTTCGTCGACTACAGGTCGCAATTTCACTCCGATCGTTCTGAAATTTTGCAGTTTAGAGTATTTCGGGGCTGTTAAGATCGCTATTGAATTTGGTTGAAATCGGTTCAGATTTAGTTATAGCTCCCATATATATCTTTCGTCCGATTTGGCCCTTTAGTCCTATAGAAGCTGTATTTTACATCCGATCGTTTTGAAATTTAGAATGGTAGAGTTTCTTGATCCATGAACCAACATTGCCGAATTTGAAGAAAATCGGTTAAGATTTAGCTATAGCTCCCATATATATGTTTCGTCCGATTTTGCACTTTAGTCCTGAAGAAGCTGTATTTTACTTCCAATCATTTTGAAATTTAGAATGGTAGAGTTTCTTGATCGTTTTGAAATTTAGAATGGCAGAGTTTATTGTGCCATGAACCAACATTGCCGAATTTGAAGAAAATCGGTTAAGATTTAGCTATAGCTCCCATATATATGTTTCGTCCGATTTTGCACTTTAGTCCTGAAGAAGCTGTATTTTACATCCAATCATTTTGAAATTTAGAATGGTAGAGTTTCTTGATCCATGAACCAACACTACCGAATTTGAAGAAAATCGGTTAAGATTTAGCTATAGCTCCCATATATATGTTTCGTCCGATTTGGCCCTTTAGTTCTATAAAAGCTGTATTTTACATCCAATCGTTTTGAAATTTAGAATGGCAGAGTTTGTTGTGCCATGAACCAACACTACCGAATTTGAAGCAAATCGGTTAAGATTTAGCTATAGCTCCCATATACATGTTTCGTCCGATTTGGTCCTTTAGTCCTGTAGAAGCTGTATTTTACATCCAATCATTTTGAAATTTAGAATGGTAGAGTTTCTTGATCCATGAACCAACACTGCCGAATTTGAAGAAAATCGGTTAAGATTTAGCTATAACTCCCATATATATGTTTCGACCGATTTAGCCCTTTAGTCCTATAAAAGCTGTATTTTAGATCCAATCGTTTTGAAATTTAGAATGGTAGAGTTTCTTGATCCATGAACCAACACTACCGAATTTGAAGAAAATCGGTTAAGATTTAGCTATAGCTCCCATATATATGTTTCGTCCGATTTGGCCCTTTAGTTCTATAGAAGCTATATTTTACATCCAATCGTTTTGCAATTTAGAATGGTAGAGTTTCTTGATTCATGAACCAACATTGCCGAATTTGAAGAAAATCGGTAAAGATTTAGCTATAGCTCCCATATATATGTTTCATCCGATTTGGCTCTTTAGATCCAATCGTTTTTATACCCTACACCACACTGTGGTACAGGGTATTATTTAAGTATAAAATGTCCCAAAAGTAAATTTATGTAAACAATTTATACATGAATTACAAAATTTATATATCAGAGTTATTTAATATTACGAGAGTGGTGTAGGGTATTATATAGTCGGCACCGCCCGAATTAGCCTTTCCTTACTGGTTCTATTTGCTTCTGACACAAAGAGATATTTTGTATGGTATACCAAGAATATAAAGAATATATAGAAAAAGTGCAAAAAACTCACCTTGAGCCAAAAAATTCATAAGTCCATTTAATTATTAATTGAGCCACCTTGACTACACGAATGATGCAGAAGTTCTTATTGTTGGGACTACTTTCACGTTCAGTTCTCAATTGAGTCCCAAAATCATGTGTTGCACTGTGTAATAGTTTCTTCAACAAAGACGATACATGACAAATTTTATGAAAATTTGGTTAAGATTTAGATATATAGGGACTATATGAAAATCTGAACAGATTTTTCATACTTAAACTTTAATCAATTTTTTAACAAAATAATTTTTTTTTAACAAACTCCTATATGTATAGTGTTGAAACTCAATCCTTCGAAGTATTACACTTTGGTCCGTTGCAATTGATATGAACGTATATTTACTAGGCAGGGTCGATTTGTGGGGAGGCAAAAAAAAGTCGCCATTGCTCAGTGAAAATCGTATTCTAGGGATCAAAATAAGAAACTTTGCCGAAGGAACCATACCTCTAAAACGAATTCTGATGTCCCGGAATTTGGGTCGAACTTTTGGGTAGGGGCAAATTTTGAAAAATCCCACTTTGACCCATTTAGAGTGCTCCAATCGAGTCCAAATGTAGGACCCACCCCACTAACTTTGGAGGCCCGACCCACCCATACCAGTGGCACACCTCCTGGAACCAATGTATGGAACCCCCTGGGGGTTCCATACATTTGGCCTCGATTGGAGCACTCTAAATGGGTTAAAGTGGGATTTTTTCCGGGACATCAGAATTCGTTTTAGAGGTATGGTTCCTTCGGCAAAGTTTCTTATTTTGATCCCTAGAATACGATTTTCACTGAGCACTTCACTGAGTGGGGGTTGGTCATACATTTGGACTCGATTGGAGCACTCTAAATGGGTCAAAGTGGAATTTTTTCCAGGACATCAGAATTCGTTTTAGAGGTATGGTTCATTCGGCAAAGTTTCTTTTGAACCCTAGAATACGATTTTCACTGAGCAATGGGCGATTTGTAAATCGACCCGCCCTAATATTTACCCTTTCCCGATAAGGTGAGTGTATAATTCTCCTTTATTACTCACTAAATACCGCTGACCGCTCATGGCATTCCTGAAATATCGACAATTTGCGGAAACTACTAATATTTTGCGGAATGCAATTGTCCATTAAATTTTTCTCATAATATCCACGGCAAAGTATAACACATTGCCCAAATTACAGTCATTCTTATTTAATAACTAAACCAAGCAAATAATTTAATGTGAAATTACCCACATTTTTGTTGGCAGGGGAAAAGCAAAAACTACTATAGCTATTACAGCTAATGCAAAAAAATACAAAATGAGTAAAACTTCGACGAAATGAAACGAAAAGAAAACTTCCTAATTTTGCACCTGAATTTTACTCGTATAACAACAGCGTCAGACAGCCAACCAAATAACCGAGCCAGTCAGTCAGCCAGCCAGTCATCTAACCTACCAACCAACCTGTCGTCTGAGTTGCATGAATCAAATGGCTAAAATTCCCCCACAATTTAATGGGGCTGAACCAACATCAAAACAATCATCATTAACAGACCTACAAATTTGTAAGGAGAAAAAGTTGGGTGTAATCGAATGTTAGATACCCTTTCTCAGTTAAAGTATCATCCGTTATTTTTATCATGTGAATATCATGTCAATATTTTAATCAGAATATATTAAATGTTAAATATTCCGAATATATCAAGATCATTTCTACACTAAACAAATTATGTTCATCAAAACAAAGAAGAACTTATTTCATTTAAAGAATGTTACATAGTTTTTTAAGCAAAGAAACGTATGCGACTTTATTCCACAGAAACTTTTCTTAATTTTTAAAAAAATTTCTTTAAAATAAAAAAAAAACATTTTTTTGCGTAAATAATAATGAAAACTATTTCTTGTGTAGAATCATTGATTCCCCCTCAAAAAACTTCAAATTACCATCTACTGATTTTCAAGTGTTACAAACAAAATGACAAAAGGTATATGCAATCCCTATTTCTTGACTTTGCTTGGCGTTGGTGCTTGGTGGCATAGAAAAGGCTTAAAACATTGTAATGTTATCGCCATTTGTGTTGTGAAAACAACTGTCCGATCTGTCCGGGAAAACTTTTTCAACAACAAGCCCACTAAAATGCAACAACCTGAGCAAAACAATTGTTTAGCTAGTAACTCACAAAGACTCCAAAAAAAAGAACAATAAGTATACAAATATTCATACCATAATAGTATGAACAAACTGTTGTCCGTTGCGAGGATAGTATGATAATTAATAACCCGCCTGAGATAAAAAGTTAAGTCCAAAAAATCACTCTTTTCTTGCTTTAAGGCTTCCATGTCCGAGAATATATAAAGGGTACCCTTGAACCAATACTCCTGTTAATGTAATCGACATGTGAACTTGATACATTTTCGCTGAAAAAAATCGTCATCAACAAGTATAATTGTTTTAAATTAAAAACAAACGTTATCTAATTTCTAGCAAATTGGTCCAGATTTAGTTATAGCCCCCGATATACATATGTGTCTATTTTGAATCTAAGCCCTATTAAATACACATGTTTCTATAGGTAGTTCCAATTGGAAAAAACATTGAAATATAGTCATTGACTTGACTATATTTCTTCTTATTCTGCTCTAATAGGGTGGTGTAAGGTATTATATACACAGAGCTTTGATTACGAAGACAAAATAACCTTATAAAGGGTCCGCCATCTAACGTTTTTTTTCAACTCATGTCTGATTTGACAGATAATTAGTTTTATCCTTCCTCTGAACGAATATGGTTGTGTATACGCTTGAACAACGCTTCGCTAAGTGGGCCTGCGATCGACTTACAGAAGATGCCGATTATGCCAAAAAAATCATCTTTACAGATGAAGCTCATTTTGATCTTGGCGGGTATGTAAACAAGCAAAATTGTCGCATTTGGGGCACAGAAAACCCGCACGCATACATTGAAAAGCCGATACACCCAAAACGAGTCACTGTTTGGTGCGGATTTTGGTCCAGAGGCATAATTGGGCCATTTGGGCCAAGGAGTGGCCGTTACGGTCAATGGCGATCGTTATCGGGCCATGTTGAACGAATTTTTGTTCACAAAAATTGAACAGGAGGATATTGGCAACATTTGGTTTCAACAGGACGGCGCTACGTGCCACACAGCCGAAGCTATACATGATGTTTTGCGCCCTGTTTTTGAAGATCGCATTATCAGCCGCAGATCTGATGTCGTTTGGCCACCTCGGAGCTGCGATTTGACACCGTTGGACTATTATTTGTGGGGTGCCCTCAAAGATAAGTGTTACGCCGACAAGCCAGAGAAAATTGACGCTTTAAAGGACAATATTCGTGAAGCCATTGGTGAAATACAGCTGCACACAATCGATAATGTGCTTAAAAATTGGACCGATCGTGTAGGCTACTGCATGGCCAGCCGAGGCAGCCATTTGAATGAAATTATTTCCCATTATTAACCGGAAGGATTGTACTTTCAAATAAAAAAAGAAATTTGAGAAAATATTCAGTAGATTTTTTTTATAGCATTTTCAAAAAAAAAGTTATTTGGCGGACCCTTTATAAGGTCGAATCTACATGAAAAATGGTTGAGTTAACATTATATAAGGTTGGTTTTTTTAAGAGAGAGGCAGAAAAATTTGCGAGGTAAACAACAATTCAAAGATCATTCGGCTCTGTTGTGGTCGACGTTTTTCAACTGCTTTGTGTTAGACAAAGTTCAGTATTAAGTAACACGAAGTTGAAACGAATGCGACTGTCGTCATAAGAGAATTTATCTCGCTCATTCAAAACACCACCAAGTGGTAGCTTCGGTGCCTGATGGAGTGCGGGAGTTCAGTTGGTGTTGAATAGTCGATGGATCTAGTGCTGGTGTCGGAAGCTATTGGTATAAAAGTATGTAATAAAACATTTTTTAAAGAACTACATTGATAAGTAATTATGTATGTACATATGTCTATTTAAAAAGTGAATTAATAAAATATGTGTGTAAAAATATTAATAGTGTTTTGTGCCTGTGCAATTATAGTAATATTACTATTATTTGTTGTGCTTGTGCCATTAAAATTGTGAAATTCCGGGGTTAAAAGTGGAAACAAATATGTACACGATATCACATTAACGGTGCATGAAAAAACAACAATGTATGTACATAAGTATATGCAGCGGCAATCAAACATACGGAGAGAAGTGATGTGTGCGTTGAGAGCGTATGGGTATGTGTTCATCTTGTCTTTTCGTTTGCACACTTGTGGCTGCTACGCCGTACATACATATTCCGATTATAATTTTGGTGGGACATAGGCTTTCTATCAGATTGCCTTTGTTATTAATCTCCTCTCTCCTATAAGTTTGCCGTAAGATCGGACTAAGCTCAGTACCCCAAACTAAGAGACTAACCATCCTGGGCCCTTAATAATCGAATGATTCATGGAGTTTGCGTGAACGGCAACTTTGTAGCGGGGACTGATCACATGTTGGTTAAGCACAGAAACGTAGGCATTTAACTTATAGTCACAGAGCAGATTTTTCCATCAGATCAGTTCATCGGTAAATGGTTATGCCCTTTGAACCAAAGAATTTAGGTAAAGAGTCAAATAATCTTCTTAGAAGTGCACCCTTTTTTGACATTAATACTTATATTTTCTAATCTTTTTGTTTTTTTTTTCTTTTCAGGTGTATCTTATACATACATATATATGTACACATATTCTCGTAAATAAAATAAAAAATAAACTTGCGAAAAGTTAAATATTTCTTGTTTTATTTAATATTAAAAATTATTAAAACAACTATGTTTCTGGTTACAAGAAGTAACCACTAAATAGTTAAATTAACAATAAAAAAGGTTTCAGTAACAATCTTCATAGTTAATAATATTAACATTTTCATTGTTAAATAGAATATGCATTGTTTTAATAAATTAACTATGAAATGTTAATATTAACAATTGTCATGGTTAAAAAATTCAACAATGCATTGTTAAAATAATAGTTATTATTGGAATATTAACAATTTTCATTGTTAAAAAATTCAACCATGGAATAGTTAAATTAAATATTATTATTGTTAAATACCAATCAGTAATAAATCAAAATAATGTTCAAATTAACCTCATACTCGTATAACGTAGACTCCACATCATGTTTATTTATGGTTAAGTTAACCTTATATAAGGTTAATTTTTGGCTCAGAGTAGTCGGCTCCGCCTGACTTTTGCCTTTCATTACTGGTTTTGACTACAGCTTCGGAAGGAGACGTTCAATATGCTCACGCAATAAAGAGGGGTTCAAGCGTTAAGATTGTTGAAGCCTTTTACGAAAATGGGCGTTCAAATCAAAATGAATTTCGTGCACTTCGTTGTTTTTTGGTCAGCATAATCTACTAAATGGGTCCACAATCGGGAGAATCGTGCGAAAATTTCAGCAAACCGGGTCTGTAGGAGATGCTCGCCCAGTTCGTACTGCGGTAAACATTGATGCAGTTCGTGATAGTGTGGCAGAAGTCGTCAAACACTGTGTTCGCTATCGCGAGATGATAACGGACATCTTGTGGCTAGAAATTGAGATATGGACCAGGACGATATGTGGTTCCGCGACAGCCAACGAAACAATGGCTCTTTTGCACGAAATTCAATGGACTGTTATCTCACGTCGCACACTGCTCCGTCAGAAAACCGACTTACTTCGAATTAATTTTTTGGTATCATTTTAAAGGTAATAGTCAAAAGTCGCAAAAATATTTTCATAGAAATAGTTCTTTGGTCTGCAGAGAAATTCAAAGTGTAGGTAAATTAAACGGATTTTTTAGTTTTAGTAGTAGAAACATTGTTCAAAAATAAATTTGTACACAGAATTGCATATTTTTATATTTTCTGAATAGCTGAGGAGTTATTTTTAATTAATTTTTAAATATTTTATTTTTAAAGATTAATATTTGAAAAATTACCAATTCTTAATAGCAAAAATAAAATAACTTCATAAAATTCGGTGAAATTTGTTTACATAATAATTAAGTTTGAATAATAATCTAT
This sequence comes from Eudasyphora cyanicolor, assembly GCA_963930755.1. Taxonomy (NCBI): domain Eukaryota; kingdom Metazoa; phylum Arthropoda; class Insecta; order Diptera; family Muscidae; genus Eudasyphora; species Eudasyphora cyanicolor. The sequence goes on from OZ005737.1 coordinate 213,055,061, forward strand.
CAGAAAAAATCAAAATCTTCTCCGATCTTTTCCGATTCTTTTTTATTTTAATGTTTTTAGAGTGCCTAAAAATGTGTTCTCTAGAAGGTCACGATTATACATATGTATGGATCTTTATATGGGAACTATATCAAAACATGCACCGATAGGTTGAGACACCTATTTTACCATAACTCGAGAACCATTTCTCCGAATTAGATTAGGAACGTTTTAAGGAACCCAAAATAAAGCATCTTAAACTTCTTTTAATACCATTTTTTCATCCGTTCAGCGGTTTCGACGAAATCTTACATAATAGTGCTAAAAAATCGTATTTTTTGAGGAAATGTTAATAATTTTTAAATAAAAACGCAACAAAAACATAGAAATATGCTCAATTATTACATTTTTATTATTTTATCATAAAGTCTCATCGGTCAGTCTCATCTCATTTTATGAGACCATTTCGAAGAAAATCAATGCATAACGTAAAAAGTTGTAGCAAAGTTATCAAATCTATCCCGAAATTATTTCCACCTTAACTGGTATCGAAACCACTGTCTTGATCAACAATTTTGTTGAAAATCCTATAAAAACGCTTCGCTTTTCTTTCTAATTTAGCTGTAACTTTTGAAGTTGTTTATCGATTTCTTTCGGAATGGTTTCATTTTATTCACGACCAATCGGACTTTATGATAAAATAATAAAAATTTAATAACATAGCATATTTTTATGTTTTTGTTGCGTTTTTATTTAAAAATTATTAACATTTCCTCAAAAAATATGATTTTTTAGCACTATCTTGTAAGATATCGTCCAAACCGCTGAAATGGTGAAATAAAGATGAAGGCCGCTTAATTTTGGATTCTTTGAAACTTTCCCAAACTAATTCGGATAAATGGTTCTCGACTTGTGCTATATTATGTGTCTCTACCTCTCTATTTTCGCAAATCGTGATTTATCGCGAGAAATAAAGCTAATTCAAAGAAACTAGCTTTTAGGCTAAGAACTGTATTATCTCATATACCCAAATCGAACGCGAAACCCTGTGCCGCAAAAAAATTTTGACCAGTTATATTAATACTAGTTGCTCCTTACACTGTTGAGGTGTTGCAAATTAAGATAAATATGTACTATATTATCGGATAGTACAATATGCCGACTCTGATATGGACATATTTGAAAGCTTTAGGATATTATTACTCTTCTCCTGAAAATGAATCTGACAATTACGGAAGTGATTGTACATATTAAAATAATCTGCCCTAGTTGATATACATAGTCATTGATTCAGTAGAAACACAACCAAACAGAATGAGTTTACAAGAAAACCGTAAATGTTACGTAAAACTCGAAACATTTTTGAATTCAGCGCATCATTATCCATTTAGAAATTGTATTTTGACAACTCCATCTAATTTTTTCCAATTCTAGTGTGGGGACGGAGCATTGTGCGTCGTGGCGATGTTATTTGGCCAACACGATCATATGATTTGGCACCGTTAGACATCTTTTTTTGGGGATATTTAAAAGAAAAAGTGTACGTCAATAAGCCAAGAACAATTCAAGAGCTAAAGGATAAGATACGGATAGGACATTGAATCTCAATTATGTCTCTGAGTCATTAAAAATGTGGACCATCGGATAGAGGAGGTATGCAACAGAAGTCGTAGCGAACATTTGGCCGATATTTTGTTTCACACATAATTGTCATAGATCCTTCTATCAAAATAATATATTTATTTATTTATTTATTTATATGAATTACAATACAAAGTAAATTTATATTCTAATTTTAAGGTCCAGGGAGAAGCAGGGTGACAAAGACCATGTTGCTTGTTAATTTTTGTTGCGACAGACCAGAGCCTCTGGTGGGAATCGAACCCACGACCCCCAAACTCATAGGCGAGCTCGTTACCAACTCACCTACTGGGGCGCTCGAAAATAATATATATTAAGATAATTCTCTGAATACTTTTTGTTTTATGTTAATGGTGTATCGACCTTTGTGTAATTGTTATATAATTTTATTTAAAACGGGCTTTTAAGGTCTAAGTTTTGTTTGTTTTATTTACAATTCACATCGTGCTTTTTGGTTGGACCACCCTTTATATCAAAACATGGATCGATTTTCAAAATTTTTACTGCGATTTATTCTAGTCAGAATAGCATACAAAGCGTCAATCCATCAATGCAATTTATAGTTAAAACATCGCTTCTGTAGTATGTTGTCCCAAACATATTCTGCTTGAAACATTTATATGTTTAGGGTACACTCTAAATATGTGATATTTGGGTACATATTGTTCTACACCTAATTATTTTTTTTTGGGACTATTATTTCAGAAATATAGATTTATTTGTTTTAAGCATTCATAAAATATATCGATACCTTAAACTTAGTGCAAGTTTTCAGTGTTGTAAAGTTAATTTTTTAGAAATTTCAAATCTTCGTAAAATTCTTTTATAATTGAAATCGTAAAATCTTGCATAACTATAAATTGCTCGATGAATTGGCAACAAATGATGACTTAGATGTTTTACATAAATAAAAAATAAAAGCAACAATCATGAAATTGAAAGCACAGGGTTAAGCGATATTTGCATAAAAGTTTTGTGTTTTTTTTCGTGTACTAAAATTTGTGTCAAATATTTCCACATCTCATAATAGTGATGAATTTGTAATATGGGATTTTTAATTTAGTTATGAATTGTTTGGTTTTTTGTTCAATAAATACAATCAAAATTAATGGAAAATGTTTTTAATTAATTGTCGGTAGTATATGACTGACAAATTGTCAGAACAACCAATTTTTAAAACGATTGGTTGTGGCAACATACAACAGATAATTTTAGCCACCATTTTCGTAGTTGGCGCAACCAAATATGATTGTTGTCAACATGGAAGCAGAAGCATACCACAACCAAAATATTGGTTGTCCTGATGGAATCGCATAATAGTAGACTGAACTACCAAAATTCGGTTGGCAAATAATTCGGTTGAGGCAACCAAACTGTATTCTGTGTGCGGCTAAAAAAACATATCAAAACATTGACCGAGGTCGCCCATTTGCAATCCCACACTACATGCAACCATAAGAAGTATTTCTACCAAATTTGATCTACCTAGCTCTATTATTACGGACTGTAGCGAGTTTTTAACAGAGAGACAGGCGAACCTAACGAAATTGTTTTAAAATTTCACGACGATCAAGAATATATATACTTTATAGGGCCGCAGATCAATATTTCAAGATGTTGCAAGCGGAATAATAGAGTTAATATATCTCCATCCTATGTTGGGGTGGTATAAAAACAGTCTTTAACTTTAATACAAATACTTGATTTTTTTTTACAATTTGTTTATTACCAAGCCTCATTTGGAACATGCCACACAAAATGGCCAAATTATATCAAAAATTAACAGATCATAGCTTGCCTGCATCATTTGGCTGCGTTAGTTGGCGCAGGACGCTCACCACTCGCGTTCGTTTTAATTAGTTAAGGGGTGTTATTATGTCAGGAAAGATGCGTTTTTTGAACCAAGAACAAATGTGGCTAAATTAGAAAAACAAGTAAAGACGGATTAAGTTCGGCCCTCCACCATGGATCGCATGTGAATGGTTTTGGGTAAAAACTCATTATAACAAATTTCAGACCAATTCGTGGAAATTTGAGATCATTGTGGCGTTACGAAGTAAAATCTAGAGGGACCTTTGTATGGGGGCTATATAAAAACATGGACCTATGACTACCGTTTTCGTGTGAAGAATTCCGGTTAAAAATAAACACCAGTTACCAATTTTCAGCCCGATCAGTTTAAATTCGTGGTCTGTCTGACGTTAAGCACTCAAATCTCAGATCAGTTTAAATTCGTGGTCTGTCTGACGTTAAGCACTCAAATCTCAGATCGTCATAAAATTGTAAGATTATTGTCTGTCTGCCTATCTGTTGAAAGCAAGATACAGGGCGTAATAATAGAGCTAGGTCGCTTACATTTTGCAGAAATATTTCCTATAATTGCTGGTCATTTGGGATTAAAAATGAGCCGTATCGATTAATGTTTTAATATATCTACCCTTAGAGATGACTTCCAAAAAAGTTTCTTTAAGCCATAAAACATAATTTTTTCCAGAAATTTAGCTGCATCTTTGCAGTTTGTTTTCTATTTCGGCATGAATTCGCAACAGTAAACATTGGAGTACATTTTGTTGTAGTCCCCATATTAGCTTTCAAATTTGTTTATTTAAACCATAAATACCACGTTTTTCGTACGATAAGACTGTAGTTTGTATTCCATATCTAATTAAATTCTGCACACCGAAAATTTTCCATATTGTTAAATTGTTTCATATAGCCCTTCTATGGAGGTAGCTCTTATCTAAGCCGTATATGACATAAAATTTAATTGATATATTAACGGCCTGTTTCTGTATTTCTAACGAAAGTCTCTGCGAACGAAAACCAATCACTCACTTTCGTCTGGAATTTTGGTTTCTCTAAGGTTCGTTCGTTCGTTCGCCTGGCTTTACGTCAATGACGTTAACAATTTACCAATTGGCAAATAACACAGTACAACACAAAAAAAATAACAGGGTTCTGTCAATGGATTATGGTAGAGGAGACCAAAAAAATATATACGTATATCGGCGTTTTGAAAGATCACATCGGAATTTTATTTTAGGGGGGGTTAAAGTTTTCCCGCCTTTGCTAGTTCGTGCAGAATATCGGTATATAAAACTATGTGTTCTGTTCATCTGAGGTGTAGGGTATCTTCAGCAACTTTGTAGCAAATGTTAAGGCCTATATTTTTGTGGAATATATTAACCCTCTAGCTTCCCCCCATAACGGTGATTTTTGCCTATATTTTAACAAATCGTAAAAAACTCCCCTAAAAATGGGTGGAGCGGGGTTGAAATATTCTACAAAAATGTCGGCCATAAAATTTTACTATAAGTGTCAGAACACACCAAAGCCCAAAACTTAACACAAACACCAAAAAGCCGGCCAAATTCAAGATTTCCTGTTAAGGGTTAATTTAGATATTATATAGTGTTAGTACCAAAAAGGTTTTTTTCGGGGTTGATGTGAGAGATGCCAAAAAAATAATGATTTTATTTTACAATTAAATAATATTTATTTTATATTAAATTATATTTCAGGACTATAAACAAAAAATCTATTAATAACGCATATACAAGGAGAAATACTTATTAAATACATAAGTTCATTTATTTTTAGTTCACTTTTTTTCACTCTTGGCAATTCGACGCCATTATCAAACAATGTCCAACATAAATCTGTTATAAGTGACAAAATGCTCTTGCCTTTATAGCGTTTTTCAATAGGAAGACATATCTGACGGAACCGTTCGCCATGCTCATCAGTTTCAGTTGAAAACTGAAAATCAAAATATAAATATATATCTAACAGGTGGCGCAAAAGTAACCTTTCGATGTTATGTTAGACGCGATTGGCGGTCAGCAGCTAACAGCTGATGCTCCGTCTGGACTTTGTACGGAAACATCTTCAAATCTTGTACCAAAATTCGCTGTAGAGACCGTCGACTGATACCCATTTGCGTGGCACGTCGTCTGGTCGATGTCGACAGCGCTTCCATGACATCCTCGGCTACAGCAGCAATATTATCTGCAGAACGGCTACTCCGGGGTCTGCCACGCCTGGCAGCATCTCGTGTTGTGCCAGTCTCTTCGAGGCGAGCGGCTAAACGTCGCAGTGTTTCACCAGTAGGCGTTGGACGGCCAGGAAATCTGTGCCAAAGTCACAAACCGATTATTGGTCAAATAAATAGTCAGCAATATTCCGCGTTCTGGAGCAGTGTATTTACTACACAAATGTCAAAACAGAACTGACATTAGTGGCCAATCGCAAAATTTATAGCATTTTCTGATAGGAGGATTACTTTTGCGCCACCTTGTATAATCAAATATAAATCAAAACTTGTATTACCTTTAGAACACAGCATCAAACCGATATAGCAATTTCGGCATATATGTTTTGGCACCCATGGCTCATCTGGAAAAACTTCCAGTTCAAAATAAACTTAATATATATCCTCCACTTTGCTCGTAAAAAATTAAACCCTATGTTCCATAAGGGTATGCTTGCCACAGACGTAGCAAAACCAGTCAAGTTTTCCCAAACAGCCAGTCATTATTATTCTTACTAATTCCCTTGTAGACTATTGTAAGAAAATAAAAAGATTAACAGGTTGACCCACGATGTCAAACGTTAACGTTCATAAGTAACGTGCCACACAAAAGTTCCGTTATGGTAATTTTGAGTGACAAAAATATAATGACAGAAATAATGAAGAAGAACAAAAGTACTCTTGGTAGTTGTTGAATAACAACCTTCTCTTCAGAGCTGGGAGAACCTACATATGCGAGGAATAACAAATTAACCCCTAACAGGCTATCTTAAATTTGGGCGTTTTTTGGAGTTTGTGTTAAGTTTTGGGCTTGGGTGTGTTCTGACACTTATAGTAAAATTTTATGGCCGACATTTTTGTAGAATATTTCAACCCCGCTCCACCCATTTTTAGGGGAGTTTTTTACGATTTGTTAAAATATAGGCAAAAATCACCGTTATGGGGGGAAGCTAGAGGGTTAATATATTCCACAAAAATATAGGCCTTGACATTTGCTACAAAGTTGCTGAAGATACCGTATACAGATGAACAGAACACATAGTTTTATATACCGATATTCTGCACGAACAAGCAAAGGGCGGAAAACTTTAACCCCCCCTAAAATAAAATTCCGATGTGATCTTTCAAAACGCCGATACACGTATATATTTTTTTGGTCTCCTCTACCAGAATCCACTGACAGAACCCTGTTATTTTGAAAAAAGTTTGAAATTGTTGTACAGTGTAATGTAATTGCCAGGTCAATAATTTCACAACTTCCGGTCTAAAAAAGCACACATTTTTGTATGGTCAACCTTAGAAAATACAACTCTGTATCCTTTACTCTAGTGGTGGCCAAAAATCAACCCTGGGTGGTTTAGCTGAGCTGATCCAACACTCTCATTTCTTTCTCTCTCTCTCTCACGTCTCTCTCATTGTGCACTGATGAATTTTTCCATCTTAGCGAGCTGCCAATGTTGACTTCTTTATGCTTAAAAATGTAAACATATGTATACAATTTTATTATTTTTTAATTGTTTTTACCATAATCATATTTATATCTACATATTTTTTGCTTTTAATAACGTTTATATTGCATTGTTCCTATCAGTCGACAAATAAAATAAAGTGACTCGATCTGACACTTGTGTTCGCCCAGATGACAGCAAAGAGAGATAGAGAAACCAAAATTTACACTGAAATGATTACGTATTCGTACGAGTTCATTATCGTGCGACTTGCCGTTGTGATGGTAGTTAGTGAAACCCAAATCAGCTGTTTGTCGTCTGGCAAGCGAACGAAAGCAAAATTTTAAGTTACAGAAACAGGCTGTAAGAGAATGCAATCAATGGTGGGGGTATATTAGATTCGCCGCGGGCGTACTTGTTGACGTTTTTATTTGTTTCTGTTAACAATTGTATTTTTCCTCTTTCCTGTGTCTTTGAAAACACGCAATTTTATTAAATATCCATTTTAACAAATATTGAAGAATAATGCAAACATGTTACAAATTTGCCTTAGTTGTTCGCACTTATCAAACTGACTTCCATTATTTTAAAAAATTGATATACCCCTTGTTTTTTTCATTGCAGTTGTTAAAATCTCCAACTGCAATGCAATTGCCTTGTCATTGTAATTATCGAATTGTTGTTGCCATACCAAGTTACAAGTTGCACTATCTTTGCTGCAGCAGTTGTCGTTTTTGCTTCGGCCCCACAACATCCACCTCCAACAATCAAAGGAATTGCAAAGATTTTCTCATGATAAGGAAATCATTGGAGCACCACCAGTCGTCGTCTGGCGAAAGCTAATTCCCTTCCACCCAAAATGAGGGAGGGAGGGCGGTGTCGTCGTCGACAACAACAGAGAAATCTTCATCTCTACATTCGGTTGGATTGTAAGTGTATTTAAAACGCAAACGCAAGGAAAAAACTAACAACTAGGGAAAATGGATTATTAGGTTTATTAGATTTACAAACAACACAAGAAATCGTGTACATATTTTAGTTGTCGCCATTTTCCGCAGCGGCGGAGAAGGGACCAGAAACTACTGCAAAAATATTCGACCTCAGTACCTTGGTTGTAAAATTGTTACAATCAGTGTAACTCCTGACGTACTAGGGGGTTGTGTTTAAAATGGATATTTGTTTTTCGAAATTTGTTAGAAATTACATTCTTCATGTTCGTATCTCAGCTCGTGTAATTGGTATTGCACTGTGGTGCATTTGTGACAAAAAGGGGAATTATGAATTTAAATTGCATTTCATTAAATTTTTCCGCTATCTATTACTGAATTGAATTTTGATTTTTTTAAATTTTTTTCCTTAAACGACCGTTTTGGACAAAAAATGATCCATATTATGGCCTTTTTAATTGCCAAAGAAGACTTCAGCTTTAAAACCTATGTTTAATGTATTTACCTTGAATATTATATGCAAAATGGAATTTGTATACACTCACCTGAAATTAAAGAAAAAGAAAATTTTATTAAAATAAAAATAATACCCTATACCACAGTGTGGTGTAGGGTATAATTAAAATTAAATAAAATTAATACAATTTTACGTTTAAATTTAATTAAATTAATTTTAAATTTAATACAAAATAACGTTTAAATTTAAATTACACTGAAAAGAAGTAAGAAAGTTAGTATGTTCGGCAGGCCGAATCATATAGAACCTCGACCATGGATTACATAATCAGACAAATCTTTGAAGTGAAAAAAAAGTAAATTAAGGAGCGATATTGTTTTTTTGTAGCAAATTAATTTAAAAATAAAAAAGCTGCACAGTTCCAGTCAAATTTTTTTAGATAATGTGACATCTATTGGATGTCCAAAGATATTTAAGAGCGACCTCTGAATGGGTATTTTATCAAAATATATACCGATAAAATAGCTTTTATTGAGCAGCACTAAAGGGGAAAACTTTGTTTTTAATGACACTATGCATCACGATTTATCACCCAAGTTTTACATGTTATTTTCTGATGTAGTTTGGTATTCTATTCACGGACGTGGAAACTTTTGAATGGTCAGCATTTAGGCCAGCATTTCTAATATTGACCTATGAAGTTCAGTTTTGACTAAAAAGTTTGGTATATGATAATATTACATATCCCTTTGGTCCATACAATGGCCTCCTACATTTTTAATATTTTCTAACATACAAGGTGGCGCAAAAGTAACCTTTCGATGTTTTGTGCCAAAGTCACCGACCGATTATTGGTCAAATAAATAGTCAGCAATATTCCGCGTTCTGGAGCAGTGTAGCGTAACATTGTTTATTAACGTGTATTTCGCATGTGTTTACTACACAAATGTCAAAACAGAACTGACATTAGGGGCCAATCGCAAAATGTATAGATTTTCTGATAGGAGGATTACTTTTGCGCCATTTATAGCATTTTCTGATAGGAGGATTACTTTTGCGCCACCTTGTACATGCTTTCTTATTTACAGTTTGCCTACAACGTATTAAATATCATTATTCAAAAAAATTATTCTTTTGCAACAAACGTTTTTTCATTTAGTGATAAACTGGCATTGCTTGTGACAAACGCAATAACCGTTTGCAACAAACGTTTCACAGGGTTTGGGACAAAGGGGCATTGCTTGTGACAAACACAATAATCGTTTGCACCAAACGTTTCACAGGGTTTGTAATTAAAGTAAATCATTTACGATAAGTACACTAACCGTTTGCTATAAATGTTTCTTTGGTTTTTGGGATAAACAAAAATCGTTTGCTACAAACATAGACGAATTTCGTTTGTCTAATTTTTCGTTTGGGGGTAACGATTTGTTCTTTGCGTTTACTTATATCAAAACAAAGAGAAACATCTAAAAAATAGAGGTCGAAACATGTATTTTGACATAACTCGAGAACCATTTCGATCCCTAACCGCCAAAAAGACGTAAGCGCCACCATGATTTACTTTTATTTTTTTGAGGGAAATCGTTTACTTATGACAAATGGCATCATGTTCCCGAAATGTATAGCTGTAAAATGTACCGTTATACTAAATAACACAGTTTTATAAACAGATGTATGCATTACATATGAATTTAAACAACAAATAATAGCAAAAGAAACGTTCTCCTCTAAATTTTTGTGAGTGGCGCTTACGTCTTTTTGGCGGTTATGGCTCGATTTATCCCAAGGCTTTAAATAATCCTAATTTAAGTGCCCTTCATCTTCCTCTAATATCATTTTTTCATCCCATGAGCTGTTTCAAAGATATCTTATTGCGAAAGATCCCTTTTTTTAGAAAATTTTAATAATTTTCTTAAAACATCGTAAAAACCACAATTATCATTTTTTTATTATTTTATCGTAAAGTGATCGGTCATAAATAAAATGAGACCATTCCGAAGAAAATCGATGCATAATTTAAAATGTTGTGTCTCATTTAGGAACTTTATGCATCCCACAAATTTCTTTTAGGCTATTAAAGCAAATGATATAAACTTTCGTTTGAGCAAAAAAATATAGTTTTTTTTTTGCAAATACAATAGGATGTTAGTTATATGAATGGGAAAAGGGGCCTTTTGACCAAAATGTCAATATTCAACAGCCTCCAACTCGGGCGCCCTTAACCGATCTGGACTGGCCAACAATTTGGTAGAACATTACAGAATCGAAGTTCTTCAAATCTAACAAGTTCGTTCTTAGTTCAACGAACTGTTATACGGTAAATTTATACTCGTAAGATCTTTCAGGATTCTATAGCCCATAGATGAATGAAATTTGAAACGATTTTTTTCAAGCAAAGTTCTTCCTTGGTTCCAAAAATCTATTATCCCCTAAATTTTATAAGAATTTGTTCAGAATACTATGTATATCCAAACGTGAAGCTGTTTCCACCAAATTCAATAGATTTCGTCATTGGACCGAATGAAATTAGAAACCAGAATTATGTATCCTACACCAATTAATATCAAAATGCATGGTCTCTTTTTGAGATATAGGTAATCGAAATAATCTCTCTCTTAAAAAAATATAGCTTACACCATACTGTGGTATGGTGTAAAATACTACAACTAACTGATTCGATTTAACCGTGTCTATCTGATTGTCGCTTTAAGTTGTTTGCAAACTACAGGTCGCAATTATAATACGATCTTTATGAAATTTGGGACAAAGTAGATCCTTATATCTGGAACGAAACCCAAAGGTCAAAATTGGTCCCTGTTTTGATATAGCCCCCATATAAAGGCCCCACCAATGTCACTTCATGACGAGAACACATTTTCCAACTGATCTGGCTGAAATTAAAGCATTTATACTTTATACTGCAATTAATAGTCCCTAGTGAAAATGGGGAACGTCGGTCCATGTTTTAATATAGCCCCCATATAAAGTTTCAGTGGCGCTCTAGGGGACGCTTTTTTTACCCGATCGTGCTAGGATTTAAACGTGTGTACTATATATATACCGTTACTAGTGAAAATTGAGTATATCGCACAGTGGTCGGTCCCACTGACAAAAATCTATAATAATGTATTGGCTAAAACCATGTTGAAATTTATACTCGTAATATCTCCAATTAAGATAAATAATAACAATATTTTTTGATTTAGCTTTTTTTGACACCACGAGAAGTCGCCAAAGTAAATAGTTGTATGTGCAAATCGACCAAAAATAAACTACATTAAATGTACTATGTAAAATTGCTGTAAAAAATTCGTTTATTAGGGAAATTAATCTAAACCTTTTGTATATAACATTTAATCTAATTCCTTATAATATAAAAAAGTCGCAGAAAATGGCCTACATACTATTCAGAATTGCTTTGGAAAATTCATAATTTTTGTTATATTGAAAAAAGTTTGCAAATTTAATTGGAAAGAGAACAAAAGTTCGAACAGATCCCTAAAATTTTATTTGTCCAAAAAAATATATGTAGTGATACTACTAAATAAAAAATATAAAACCAACAAAAAATGCGCACTAACTTAAAAAACTTTTTTTTTATGTCTAAAAACATTATTTTCAAGTCGCCAACGCTTAACTTGTAGACAAAACTCATATATTTTTTGAGACAGATAGTAAGAATTCTTAAAAATTCATAAATTCATACATAAAAAATATTTATGAGGAAAATATAAAAAATTGTTTTTACATGGTGCTTTTATGTCAAAAATAAAAAGAAAATATTTATGGCATCGGGAAAAAGTCGTATATATCTCAATTTTTTTGGCCAGAAATTATTAACGCCATGAACTCTTTAAACACAAAATATAAAAGTTCTAATTATACGTGCACAAAATTAAGAAAAAGTACTTTTACTCTAGGTCTATTTTCAATTTTCCCTGGTGCATTCTCCCATCATATTTATAATCTACACAAAAGAGACCCATACAAAGGTCCCTTTAAATTTTACTTCTTAATGCAACAAAAACCACAAATTTCACCGATCAATGATGGAGGCTTAATAAGTTTCGGCATGGTCGAACTTAACACCGTCTTTACTTGTTATGTTTAATATCTCCCGAAAAATGTTCAAATTGTATATTTTTCGATAAAAATATGTATGTACATATATAAATTTGAAACATTAAAGACAATGCAACTTCGTTTTTAACCTCTACATTTCTGGGGGGGTTTTAAAATGCATAACAACATCAGTACCACTGTTCGCCCCTACACTTGAGTCGCATACATTCCAAACCAACAAACGACAGGTTGGTCAATTATTAGAGCTACTCTGGTATTGTAACCCGTGTAGCAGTTGTCGTCTTGGCGAAATACCAGAGCAATCACTGGCAGTACAAGTACCTTCAACATGCCACAGCAACGAATATCATTGCCAGAGTTTATCCTGTCCCAGCAGCAATTGCTGGTAATCTTCGCAGATATCTCAGAGTTTATTGTTGATTTTAGTTTTTTATTTGATTTCTTCAAGTGGAGAAGGCCATTGGGTCTTCAAAGGTTTTCCTGCCGTCGTGGACTCTTTCTTATCACGATCACTGCTGTGACTGCAGAAATAGTGCTGACGCTGCTGCTGGTGGTGACTGTGGTGGTGTTATTGTTGTTACAGGTTGGTTGACATCCAATTTCTTTGTAGGTTAATCATGATTGCATTTAGATTTCTTCCACATTTTGTGTCATTTTCCCCCACCGCCCCCTCCATTCGTCTGTAATTTTATTTCATCGTAATGTTTTGGGAATTGGGAATTATTTGTATTGTTCATTGTGCCCTCTTTTCTGCGATACAGAGAATATGTGGACATTTTTTTCTGGCCAATTTAAAGAATATAAATTGTTTATTATTTTCAGATATTTATAACAGTTTAATTTTCGAAAAATTACTAATATAAAATTGTATATCATCTTTGTTATTACTGGCAAAAGGATGAAATAGAATCATTCGTTGTGGAAGAAACATTGGTGTCTATACGCATTCCAGCCAAAGAATTTTTGTTTATGGACATTTAATGGTCATTCCCTGAACATGTTCGATTTTTTTAATTTGGATGTTAACGAAATTTATAACTGCAGACTAAAAATACTGAGTGAGTGAAAGGTTTCGGGCTGGATAGGGAATTAAAAGAATTATCGTAATATAAAATATTAATTATATATTTATCATATAAATATATCCTATACATCATTTGCAACGGGCCAAAAGTGCAGCACATGGAAGCAGTGCCCTAAGACCCCAAGGATGTTTGGCGGAATCCGTTTTGGGATATTTTAAGTCATTTGAGCAATGCCCGTCTGCCTGTCTGGCTGAAGCGCACTATAACTCTCGAAGAAAGTAACAAACTGTCTTCAAATTGGTATGTGGTAATATTTGTTTCCAAGTCAGGATATGTTCGAAGATGGGACATATTGATCCACTTCTTCTAGTACCTCGCTCACAATGTAATGATTCGTCCATTTTGTGTAGGAGGTACCAAAAGCCGCGTGGCAATAACGCCCATTTTTTACTGAACTGAATGTTTTCATATTTTTTAGACAAAATTTCGAAGAACTATAGACTGACAAAGAATGAACAACTTTGTTCAACGTTCTGGCATATACAAGCCGGTGTGTAATTTTACACTACACACAAAGTAAGCGACTGATATTTTCTTACTTGTTTAAATTCCATAAATTTAATAACAGTCGACTTAAAGACTGATATTAAAGTTATGGACTTTTCACATTTTGTACAAAACATCCCTTTGTGTGGTTGGTACTAAAAAGGTTATAAATTTCCATTACCGTGAAAATGTTAAGAAACTGAAAACTGTTTTTGTTATTTACAATTAAGATCGTGCGTTTTGCTTGGACCACCCTTTATATGTCGTATTTTAGAGTTATAGTGGAAATTATTTTAAAAAAATAAGAAGTAAGAACGGGCCAAAAATATTAACTGGTATTGTTGCCCAGCTTCTCTAATTTACACTATTTTTTACAGAAATTTTAAAAGTAAGCCTTAGTTTCTCCTTTACAAAGCCAAAATATTTAAACCTGTACTATTTGTTGTAAGGTGATATACCTTGAACTGTAGGAGGAATTTGGAGCGCGGTTTTTAGAATAGTAGATAGGGGAAAATCAAAACAAATTATTATTTGGGGATTTTCGAAATTATTTTGGGAATTGTGGGGTTGACTTTTGAAAATATTATTATTTGCTAATAACTTTCGATTTCTGATGTCAAAACCTACAAATCACAAAATATTTCATTTGAAAATTATGTCTGCATTTGAAAATTGATTTTTTTATTATACTGACCCTGGCAGGTTCATATTGTTAATATCAGTGCAGAATATAAACCGAGAAATGGGCAAAAATAGCATTGCCATGCTATTTATAACAAGTTAAGACGAATTAGGTTCGGCCATGCCGAATCTTATATACCTTCTACCATAGATCACATGTGAATGGTTACGGGTACAAATAAACTACTTATACCAAATTTCAGCCCAATTTGAGACTTTTGTGGCGATACGAAGTCAAATCGAGAGGACCCTTGTATGGGGGCTATACGAGAACCTGGACCTATGACTACCGTTATTCGTGTGAAGGATTTGGGGTATAAGTAAAGCCTAATTAAAAATTTTCAACCCTAACATTTGAAATTTGTGGTTTCTATGATGGTAAAAAATTCAAATCGAAGAATTGTCGAATACATCACCTAAGAAATCCATCGAATTTAACTACTTTTGATATACAATTATTTTTGGAGGAAGATTATTAGGGCATCAGCGGGGGTGGCGGGTGTTTTAGAAGAAATACTTCCTGAAGTGTCTCCTTTATTTTGTTCTTTGGCGTGGAACATCGATTGCGAAGACTTCAAGCCACAAGCAAAGTGGCTACCAGCGATTTTTTTTTTAAATTTAAAAATTTAAGTAATTTTAAACCCACTTCCATCTAAAGCTTATGTTAGATAATTAATAAAAGTTTAAAATATAAAAAATTCGCAACAAATCGAAGAGTACAAACAATTTAAAAAATTACATTTAAATTGTAAAACTTAAAAGTCGCACACAAAATCATATTTAATATTCTTTGTACATTTTTTTCTGAAAAGTACCGGCAAATACTAACATTTCACAAAGAAATTTTCAAATCGGACCATACTTAAGAAGTTATGATCAAACACCCGATGCACATAGTGATATCATAACGTTTTTTTAAATATCGATAACTTCTGAACGAGTTATCGGAAAAATCTGACAAAATTCCAAAAAGCATTTCTTAGGTGTACTAAAATATATAAAAAAATGGGAAAAATCAAAACCGAAATTTTTTTGAAACCGTCGATTTGTCGTGGTTTTTCCCATATATACTATATGGGGTCTCAGATCAATATTTAGAGGTGTTACAAACGAAGTTGCAAAATGGATATTATTCCTCCCTCCCTAAAAACCCTTGTAAAATATTACTGTGTAAGGAATTGCAGATGATTCTGATAGGTAGTGTAGAAGTTGTTGGTAAATCAATATTTCACTAAATGTTAACCCTATTGTGCGCACCAGCCAGACAGACGGACATTGCTCAAATTGCTACTTAGGATCTTAGGTCACTCCTTCGATGTGTTACACATTTGGATCGTAGCAAATAAAATATACCATCCTCCACCAAAGTGACGGATTACAAAGCAATACACGGGGAAAAATCGCCTTTTTGGATATGTTTGAATCGAATGAAAATATATTTGGAACACAAATTTTTAGATATCATATATTTCTTAGCAAATAAATTTTATTTGAAAATCAATACAATATATTTGGAACGCATATATTAATATATTACAAAAAATTATATTTGCAAACTAAATTTCTCAAATAAAATATGTGTTTTGGTACAAATAAAATTATTATTTAGGATTTTTTCGAAGTATATTTTATTTAAAAAAGATGTCCAAAACTTTTGCTGAGTTTTTCAAATTTCAGTTTCAAGTTTTCTTGGGTTTAGAATTGTACCTCCCAGTTATGATACCATATGCAGCATTAGCTTCTGTTTTAAATCAATCATTTCAAATTTCTGAG
Source organism: Eudasyphora cyanicolor (assembly GCA_963930755.1). Classification (NCBI taxonomy): domain Eukaryota; kingdom Metazoa; phylum Arthropoda; class Insecta; order Diptera; family Muscidae; genus Eudasyphora; species Eudasyphora cyanicolor. Next base: position 213,071,674 of record OZ005737.1, read on the forward strand.
TATTCCAAGCCATCATTAGTTGTCAATCCTCTAAGTACTTTATATTGATCCAAGATTATATGATTTTAATTATTATTTTTTTTATGAACATTAAAAATTTAACTTTGAATTACTGAAACATTTTACACAATTTATGCATTTTATGAATACTTACATGCAAATAAATATTTGTTTCACATTTAGCAGTCACATTGGGATGTAAACAAATATTTGTTTAGAACAACATCTTCCCAAATACACAATTTTTGTGTGTACCAAATATTACATGCTTAGAGTCTACCCTAAACATATATATGTTTCAAGCCGAATATGTTTGGGACAATATACTACAGAAGCGATTTTTTTTCAGCGTGTAGTAACTTTACATCTTGTAGAGCTAGTGTACAGCGATTTAACGATGGTTAAAGTTGTTTTTTTTTTGTCATATTGTACAGCAAATTGCTTCTGAGAAAAACAAAATTCAGGCAGATACTTTTAGTAAGTAATGTTAAGAAAATGACTTAAACAAATTTTAACAATCGTTAGAACATATTCATTATACCCTACATAAAACTATGGTACATGATATTATAAGAACACCCAAAAAGAGATGAGATAGACCCATTGTTTACTATACGGCTAGACTTAAAATCACTTTCTTAGTGGATTTTGGCATATTTGGGCACTGACTTTCACAAATAAAATATTTCTTTACACACAAACCAAGATTTTGTTAAAATGTTTTCCAAATATATTGTATTTATAAAAGAGTTTAAAAGCTTTATTGCCATTGTCGAATTTTAGTTTTAATTTTTCCTAGATTTCGTGTTATTCTTTATAGTTAAAAATGTCATAAGCAGCATTTACTTTTGTTTCAATAGCAATGGTTTTTATTTATTAAAACGTTTTTGTTATTAACAAAAAATATTTTATTTTAAATATTCCGCAATTATCACATATTGTCAATCCATCAATGCGATTTATCGCTACCCAAGATTGTACAATTTAATTTGAATCAAATTCTACAATTTCTAAAAAAATGTGCTTTCTGAAAAATTGCTTTGCTTAAATAGTAATTATCCAAACAAAAGATATTAGGAGGGAAACATAGTTTTGTTTGTGTCAAATATTATATATTCGGAGTGTACCCTAAACATATGTATATTTCAAGCAGAATATGTTTGAGACAATATACTGCGGAAGCGATTTTTTTCAGCGTGTACTAGTATACGCTAATAAAAATCATTATTGGTAAGGTGTTATTTAGCCCCTTATTGGTATGACAATAATAACTATTCGTAAGCGTGGGAGCAAGTAGTTATTTGTTAACTCTTTGTATGCTTGCATGGAAGTACTTTCCTCCAATATCATGCCCATGTAAAAATAATCTGAAGGGTGGCTAAATGGTAAGTCATTATTTCTTTTTTATTTGACTTACCCGACAGGTTACCTGGTAATGAGCGTTTTTGCTGGGGAGGGTTTTTTTACAGGAGGTATAAAATACTTTATGTTTTGTTTCATATTATATTTTTTAAAAACTTTAAATGCATTTTTCATGTATTTCGTTTCTCAAATAATGCTAAATTAAAAGTATATATTTACTGCCGAATTGTAGGCTCTTTTGTGACTCAGCGCTGTTTCGCTTACGTCTGTACGAATATCAATACCGGAAAGATCTGTTAGACAGCCTAGAAAGGCCTCAATATGTCCAATTGCCATTTATTCAAAGCGGGACAGTCGCATAGCAATTGTTCAATGCTCTCTACTTCTTCCTCATCTTTACAGCTTCTGCAGAAGTCATTGGAGTCAATACCCAAACTTCTGGCGTGTTCGCCGATCAGGCAGTGGCCCGACAGAACTGATGATATCGTTGACAATATGTTCCTCTCTAGTGCGAGGTATTTTGATCTTTTCAGGCCATACCTTGGACAGATTTGTGTAGCTATCTCACAGGTACCGATTTCTGTCTGTAAAACAGTATTGGCGACGTTGGGCATCCTAACACGTTCCAGTACGTTAAGTCTGAATAACAGTTTCCTATCAAGAATTATTCCTAAAAATTTTGCACTTTTAGAAAAGACAAATCTGTTCCACTTATCCGAGGAGGATAAGCCAACTCGTTCAACTTGTCCATCTGGCCAACTTGTTCAGAACCTGTAGGATGTCTCTGAGGACGTTTTCGAATTTGCCACTCACTCCGATTACGCGTCGTTCGCATATGCCACGACCTTGCAGCCAACAACGTATTAGATTTAGCAGGATTTAATTTACCGCTGGTTCCAAATTAGTGGAGACAGTACTTCTCCTTGTGGGGTCCCTCTGTTTACAAACCAGGGCTGTGGTGTCGGAGTCTTTGAGTCGGGGATATTTGCCCCGAGTCGAAAAATTATGGTCGACTCCGACTCCGAGATGGATTGTGCTAAATGTACCATTTATGCGATATAATTTTTGCACGCAACAATTTTTGGGAAACAATTCTGGTACAAAAGAAGGATAAAACATTTGAAGCTTTTGACCAAATATTTTTGTGTGTCCAAAATATCTATAAAGTCAACCAAATCATCGAGTTTTTATGTAAAGACAGTTTTGGGAAAGTTCTGTTTATATATGTGATCAATTTAGCAAGAGGAATATGCTGCTAACAAAATAAGAATTTATTAGCAGCATATTCAAAATGATTGAATGTAGAATACAGCTCCCATAGCGCTAAAAGGCCAAATCTAAAGAAACATTTATATCTGGGGGCAATATCGATCTGAACCTATTTTTACCAATTGCAATAGGTTTCCTCCCTGTTGTGAAAGATTTCTTATTGTCAAATTTCAGCAGGCTCGGATTGAAATTTTGACCTGTACTCAACGAACAACTTAAGATGGACAGACAGGCGGACTGCTAGTGATTCTGAGTCGAACAGTATACAGGGTGGCTGATATGTATTGCAACCAACTTCAGGTTGCTATCATTTCTAAACCGCTAGTCTGATAGCTGACAGATTTATTTCAGTGACAGTTCATTTTATTGTTTACAAGCTTACAAAAGCATTTTTATCTATTGCATTCAGAAAAAAGTTATTCGTGATGGAATTCAAGCGTGATAGTGTGATTGCTTAATATTTGGGTGGGAAAACACAAGTGGCTATCGTTAGAGCCCTCCAGCATTTAAATGTGAATAAATCTTTTGTTTCTCGTACCATTGCTCGTTACCGTGATACTGGCAGTGTTGCATCGCGTCCAAAAAGTGGACGAAAAAACGGTAACAACACCAGAAATGATCCGAAAAGTGAAGGCCAGATTTGATCGAAATCCACGCCGCAGTGGTAAAAATTGCTCGTGAGCTGAACATATCGCGAGAACGGATATTAAAAAATGAGCTTGGACTAAAGCCATTGAAGTTCCAAAAAGTGCAAGAGCTCACCGATGCACAAAAAAAGTTAGACTGGAAAGAGCCAAGGAGTTGCTTCGCTTGCACGAAAGTGGCCAGTTACCGAATTTGGTTTTCTCCGATGAGAAGCCATTCCAAATTGAGCAGTTTGTGAACAAACAAAATGATCGGGTTTACTTGCCAAAGAGGTCAGCTGAAAATGTACACCTTTGATTGGCCACCAGAACTCAAGCGCCGCCGATGGTAATGGTGTGGGCCGCCGTAACGGCCGATGGTCGCACCCCGCTCGTATTCATCGACCATGTCGGCCTTCAAACGGCCGACAAAGCCATCACACGCTGCACGAAAGTGGCTCTGCGATATTTTGGCCCATTCCCGGCGAAGCGCCGCACAGTGGAATATTTTCGCACAAGACGCGGCAAAAATTAGAAGGAATTGAGCTAGAGCTTTGAAATTTGGTACATATCACTCATTTCGCCTAATTAGCTAAAAACAAATTTATTGTTTAAATCCGCCCATAACCACGGCTACTTCCCACATAACCTAAAATTAAAAATCTTATTATTTTTCTCAATTTAGCATTTATATTATTACAAATCGCTAGCAGAGATTGTATTTGAGTCCTCAATTATATAAAAATTACAAGTGCCACGCCCAACGCCCATATATCAATTTAATTTTATACGATGTTGGAAATTACAGGAAATTTTTTATAAAACGCTTTGTATTAATTGTTCGATGTAACTCAGTACGTAGAACAAAGTAAATAACTAAAGCGTAATACATTAGCTCAACATTTGCAAAAAAATCATGATGAAATAGTTTACAGTTTTTTGTTAATTAATCAATCATTCCAACTATCCAGAAAAAATCATCAAGTTTCAAGTTTCAAGTTTATATTTATTGAGTCTTTTACAAAAAATATAACAGGATTATGAAAAACGTTATAAAGAAATTCTTAAAACTATTACGTATTATTTTAATTAGATAATATTTGGTGTACAACGCTCGTTTACCATGGGTGTTATAAACGTTAAATAAGGAATATTTACTAAATTAAAGAAATCACGCTTGCTCCCGGCGTTGACATAACTGGGAGGTTAAAACTCCCAAATAATATTCTTAAAACTAAAACTTACAAATAATCTTATACTACATTAAAACTAAAAAACTAAATGAAAATTAAAATAAATAAAAAGGATAAAGATATATTATATACTTACATAAATGTACTATCCCCTGTGAGATCCAGGCGAGACCTTATCGAAAAAGTTCGGAGTTGCTGAAAGGGAATTTGCAATCAACTCTGATCCATTTATACCGAGAGGTGAGAGATAGTAACTGTTTGACCAGTTGAAAGGAGCTTGATTCTCCAAAATGTTATTCATAAGAGAATTCGGGCAGAGTGGAAGACGGTCCTTAAATGATAACATCCTTGCAAGGGCATATGTTGGTATAGGAACAACGTTAGCCTTGCCGTAAATGTATTCGTTAGAATACCGCTTGTTCATGGACTGATAATTCCTATCAACGCACAGTCTCAAAACCTTCCTCTCAAGGACAGAAAATTCCTTCATAACAGTTGGGGACACACTGAACCAAATTGGAAATGCATATAGCAACAAAGGGCGTATGCTTACTTTATAAATCAAAAGTTTAGTGTTAACCGGCAAATATTTATTATTAAAAAGAAGTGCAAACGCGCCTTTAATACCGTTCGCCCTCGCTAATGCAAGTCGAGCATGTTTATTAAATCTCATCAATTTGCTAAAGTGGACCCCCAAATATTTAAACTCATCCACAAAAGGAATTTCCTGCCCATTGAGAGAAAGCCTAAGTTCCTTGCTCTGGGGTAATACAAATCTTTTGCACCTGCCGGACGCGTTCCTCAAGCAAATTGCTTGACACTTCGACGTGTTTATTTTAATGCCCCAATCGGAGAAAAAATTATTAACATGCAACAGATATTGGGAGAGATCGGCTAGAGCATTTGCAGGGGATTCGGAATGAGCGTACAGCAAAGCATCATCCGCATACAAAATTCCTTGACAGGCCCGAAAGCGGTGTGGAAAATCACTCATATAGATATTGTAGAAATGTGGCGCCAAAATCGAACCCTGCGGAACTCCGCAACTCACTTCAGACAAAGAAGACCCTGCACCATCATACTGAACATAAAATCTCCTATCACTGAAAAAACTTTGACAAAGCTTGACCATATGTGGACTAAATCCAATATTCCTCATCTTATATATTATACCAGCGTGGTTAGCTTTGTCAAAGGCTTTTTCGACATCAAGTGAAACAGCCACCGTGCACTTCCTCTGCCTTAAGGAACAAAGGACATCATCCTGGAATTTCAGGAGAGCATGTTCTGTCGAATGCCCAGTTTTGAAACCAAACTGATAGTCTGGAATATATCCGGGACCAATTCCGTCGTCCATCTTCAAGCGAATAATCTTTTCAAATAGTTTACCCAAGTTCGATAGCAAGGAAATGGGTCGCAAATTGCCCACGTCCAATGAATTCGCTTTCTTCGGAATCGGAATAATCTTAGCAATTTTCCAACACTTAGGGAAATAGCTATTGTTCAAACAGTTATTGAACATGACGACCAGAAACTCAATGGCCTTCACAGGAAGTCTCTTAATGAGAAAATTCGAAATGCAGTCCGAACCTGAAGATTTTTTACCATTTAGCGATCGTATCACACCAACGAGAAAATCAGTTGTGATGAAATCAGAAGAATTCCGAATATTCAACGAAGAATTCTCTATAGAAAAATTGGTAATAGATGAAGGAATATTACATAAATATGACTCTGTGGACTGAACAATTGCAGATGAATTCCTCAGCGGTGAAGATCCGCTATAAATATCCGCGAAATGTTCCTTTAGGACGTCTAGTTTCTGCGATTTCTCACTAATAATAAGCCCATTAACTGATATATCTCGAGATGCCGAAGACCGGCCTTTGCCCATCACATTAAATATCTGCCTGTATGCCCGTGGCCCTGGTTTGATATCCTGCAAGAAAGAATTGAACTTCCGCGCCTGTTCGATAGCGACTTTCTCTTTAATAATAATCTTAAGTAATTGGATCTGTTTGGACAATAGTGCATAATCGGGGCTTGACCTGTTGTAATGTGTCCTATATAATCTCTTGAGTTCCTTTTGCCACAAATACTTTATCCTATATAATCTCTTCAGCTCATCAGATCGTTCGTACCTAACTTTCGCATTCCCCCTTTTCTCAGAGTGTACATTGGATATAAAGTTCACGGTCGCTGTGAATTCATCAACAAAATAGTCTATCTCATCATTGCACAAATTACGATCGACTGGGGGATAGAAATTAAGAAGATCGCAGCTAATATCGTTCCGAAATCTATCCCAATCAGTTTTTGCATACGATGCAAACGAATCCCGACGATCCAAAATAATATCAAAATTAGGAACGTCCAACGACAATTTAAGGGGAAAGTGATCCGAAAAAGATGGAAGGCTAGATACTCTAAAATTCGGAAGAGTTGTATCAATCAAGTCAGAGGAAATCAAAAAATGATCTAGAAAGGAAGATCCATTAGGAAAAGAAGGAAACGAATTACAAATGCGGATAAAAGATAAAGAATTAATTTGCAGCCAATTGAAAAGAGTGTTACCATTCATATTATATGACACGTCTCCCCATGCATTGTGCTTAGAGTTCAGATCTCCTCCTATAAAAGTCCCATCATAGTTCTCTGAAATCCGTGATATACTCGAGAGGCCAGCACTCATTAAACCACTATTAAAATTACATGGAATATAAATCGAACCAAAAAGGAGTTTTCTAATGCTATTGTCTACCATGACATCAATTTGAACAAAAATATGCGGAAAAGGAACATCAGGAATACTCACCCTGGAATAGCTATAAGAAGATCTCAAGACTATACCTACACCTAGTTCGCTATCGTCCCTAACTAAATCATAACATCCAAATGACACCTTCCGAACAGATCCTAACCTAGTCTCCTGGATAAAAGCAATATCAATATCACTATAACTCAAAGTGTCCAAAAGATCGATACGTCGACTTACATCGACCAAAGACCTTACATTAAATGTGAGAAGGTTAAATAATCTACGGACCATAAACCTGTATAACCTCTTCCAACAAGCCCATGCATTCGCGCCTGGCCTGTTGCACTGACAGACTTCTAAAATTCCTCACAAAACGTTCCACCTTACTCTCGACGGTTTCCCGTCCACATAGCTCTTTCGCAATTTCCAAAAATTCCCTTATTAAGGGAGGCTTCTCCGACGACCTCGGAGATGGTGACTGCGATTTCAAAACATCAGAGAACGAATTATTGGGTTGAACATAACCAAATTGGGTCGCGCGAGCAATATTAGCAGCTGCCTGTGCCTTAACCTTCTTCTCGGAATCCCTAGTGAGTTCTTTGACCTCAAGGTACTTCTTGTAAGCGGGACAGCCCCTAAAGCTTGACATATGTCCCTCTTCTTCACAATTTGCACAATATGGTTTAGTTCCTGCTTCTAAAGTACACTCCCTGGGAGGGTGATTTCCGCCACACTTCACACAAATCTGTGGGCGATTACAATTATTCGACATGTGACCCCACTTCTGGCAACGCCAACATTGCACCTCATGTCGCTTCTTATCCGGCCTCTCCCAAGTTACCTTCTGATGATCAATGTAACCAATATTACGTACCTCATTAACGCTCCGGCCAGTAGAAAGAGTAACCAGATATAGACTTGTGTCAAAACCATGTTTCCTTGAAAAAGCGGTTTGGAACTTCGAAACCTCGTCAACAGAATCTGGCACTATCCCATTAATCTCGGATTTAATCATCCCTACATCCATATTCTGATGCAATCCGCGTATCACAAGGGTCTTCTTCTTCATCTCTTTTGGAGTGAATGTGTAAGACTCTATCTCCTTATTTCTAAGGAGAGTCATCATTTCAGCGTGTGCCTGCGGATCCTGAAGATACAATTTGCTCTTATATCTTGACTTTCTAATGATTTTGAAAACAACATTTCTTCCCTTCAACCGATCAATCAAAGCCTTTACATCTTTCACATTGAACAAAAATATCGGCGGACAGAATGAACGCCGTTCAGACACTACCACCCTTTCAGCAACTTCTAGCGTGGGCTTACGCCCCTTCCTAGCCGGATCAACAATTTCAGATTCTATCTCAATATCACCCAAAATGGAATATCTATTCTGCTCTCTAATTACATTACATTCGCGTCCGCCATGAATGCTCCACGAAAAGAACGCTTCTTCTTATGTGGCACTTCAAATCCATGTGGAACTGATGATTGAGAAATTCCACTTACATGATCCTCGTTTCTTTTCGGCAAATTGTCTCCATCTGCACATAAATTTAAATTTTTTGATCCACAGCTGGGATTCTTGGTATATCCATGAGGAATGTCAAGGGATTCCATCGAATTGCCCAAACTTCTTTGTTTGCGTAAATCAACATTGGTTGGGTTTCCCATAAAAACTGCATTGGGATCTTCTTCCATATCTTCATTTTCTTGAAAAAAAGCTTCCATAAGGAGTTTCCCCAATTCCTTATCCGGAGGCTTTTTCTGCTTCAAATGGTCCGAAATGGAATTAGCCATTTCCTTCGGCGCAAATTTTATTGGATATTAATAATACAATTCTCAAAATTGAAGTTATAATTGAAAAAATCGAAAAAAAAATTCGATTGAGAAAAAATTGCTGGGAAAATATTTTTGTTTGTTTGACAGTTAAAGAAAAACACGTCCGTACTCTTCAAAGTATGAATTCCGAATCCGAAAAAATCATCATTGATTTAGCAATGTGTTCATTAATAATACGTCATTTTTAGAGCATACTTTTAGGAATATGTCGAAAGGACACACAAACAATGAGGCATGTATATATAGTAGATTGGCAAACAAATGTTCGCTTATATGAATATTTACCTTGTTCATGTCGGTTGCCGTTTAATTCGGTCTGTAATCGTTGATATAAACTGAGATACTCTTTCGGCTCCAGACCAACTTGCTTTTATACATGCTTTATATGCTTTTTGTTATATTTACCATTTGCCCCTTAAGGTATGCTTTGGTAATGTTGTTCAATACATAACAACATGGATTAAAAATAACGAATTTTGGATTGTTTTTTGCCGAGTAGGTATTACCATTTCGTTAAATAAATCAACATAGGCAGGTATAGGCAGAATTTTATTTTCGCAATGGTTAACTAAGTCCCTAGTTTATAAATTTTTGTTAATGACAAGAGCTCGGTCGGCCTCGGAAGTATAGTTTTATCCTCGAGAAAATGAAACACCCTGATTTTTGGCAACTTGCAAATAAACCACGGATTAAATAGGAAAATGACAACATAATTATATTTTTTTAACGCAAAAAAACTCTTCAAAATGTTCTGTATAGCATGACTTAAACGAAGTTCCAATGCGTTTCATAGTTTCGGAGATATGGGCTTACAAAATACTCTCATAAATGATAAACTTTGGAACCATTGTACCATTTATGAATTACAAATGCTTGTACCGAGATATTTCGCCAAAATATTGGCAAAACCTTTAAAGATTTAGTCAATGGGAATGTTCTTTACAGATTGGAATCAAACATTTTGAGATTGGGCCTCATGAAAATTGGGAGTTTTGCCGCTCATAATACACTGTGCGCCGTCTTGAGATGATCGATACTTTGGTATTTTTTAGTGCGAACCTTACTCTCTAAAATGCCCCAGGCGCAAAATTCCAACGGATTGAGATCCGGAGATCTTGGTGGCCATTGTGCGGTAGAAATGAAGCGAGGAACCTCCTTTTTAAGCCATTCTTGGTTGACGCGTGCTGAGTGCGATGTTGCTGAGTCCTGTAGGAATGTCCATGGTCTGCGGCCGAAATGTTTGTCTGCCCAGGGCTTCAATACTGTCTTTAGGACATTTTCCCGATAATATTCGGCATTTATTTTGACCCCATGGTCGATGAATACGAGCGGGAAGCGACCATCGGCCGTTACGGCGGCCCACACCATTACCTTCGGCGGCGCTTGAGTTCTGGTGGCCAATCGAAGGTGTACATTTTCAGCTGACCTCTTTGGCAAGTAAATGGCTTCGCATCGGAGAAAACCAAATTTGGTAACTGGCCACTTTCGTGCAAGCGAAGCAACTCCTTGGCTCTTTCCAATCTAACTTTTTTTGTGCATCGGTGAGCTCTTGCACTTTTTGGAACTTCAATGGCTTTAGTCCAAGCTCATTTTTTAATATGTGTTGTATCCGTTCGTACTCGTATGTTCGTCAAAAATTTTAATTAAATCGACCTATAAGTTGTATTTTATTATAACGAATTTGGTCAGAGAGAGGTTTATTATTTCAGGAATAAGGATAAATTGCATAAATGAAATGGAAATCTGTTTAGATTAACGTAAATTCTATACATTTATTTCTTACGAATCGGTGTCAAGTTTCTTGTTACCTGAAATAATACAGCGAGTTTTAAGGTCATGGTTTCAATCGAGTTATTGATCTATCAAGTTGGTGTATGATATGATTTCGTCGGATCCGCCCGACTTTTCCTTATGTGGTTTTATATTATATCCGTATTTATTAGGAAATAAAAAACAGAAAAACATCACAATGATGCAAAAAAAAATACTTAAGACATTAACTTCTTCGAAAGTGATTCAAAACACTAGACTTAAGGCACAAACTTCTTCCTGGGCCATTTCCTTCTTGTTCTATAAACAGCTAATCTCCTCCTGTAATTTCCAACTAATTTTGTCTTTAGTTAATTCACTTGCTTGGCGTTCCTGCGTTCCCTAATGATATAACACCGTAATCATGAGATCAACTCTAACTCCAAGCGGCATCAAGTGTAACGAACAATTTCATTTGACCAAAGAAAAAAATATAAAAGAATAAAACAAAAATACAAACCAATAGAACAGAAAGAGATAAACTCCTCCAAAAAAAAACAACTAAAATAAAAGCGTGATTTGTGGTTTAAATAATTTGAACAATTTTTTTATTTCTTTCAGATGAAGAAGAAGAAGACGACGCCAAATAAAAATAGAAATGAAAAACCGCAGATGATTTGGTGGTGGTGCTGGTGCTTATGGGCTTACGAGTATGATGGTGTACACACAATGGCGGCGGTTACGTTAAGTAAGTAGACTGCGGCTGGGGGAGCTGGTGGTAGGTTACCATAAGTTTGGGGTTTTTTTTTTGTTATTTTATATCATTTCAATCATGTGTAATTTACTATTCGCTTTTAAACGATCTGTCCGTCAGACTGTCGGTGGTGTGGCGGTCTGTCGGGGCTTCTATTGGCTCGATTAGTGTAAGTACTCTGATACTCGTACTTTATGCGGAATTGTTATTCCCAACACAACAGGTCTTCCATGCTTTTATCCATCCCTCTGACGGATTTGTTACATTAAAATCGTGGCTATTTAAAATAAAACCACCAGAGCAAACTACTTTTTAAAACTAATGTGCGGTTGTCGACTATTTTGTTTTGTTAGATTTTTTCTTTTGTATTTTCTATAGAAATATTTGGAATATGTAATAAAGAGATCAAAAATAAATGACCAGACCGAGTCAACAGATATTCAAGTGCGGTTAACAAGTTTGTTAGCACATCGCGATGGAATGACGTGTGGGATGGGAAATAATTTGTAAACGAAAACAATGCTATAATTACATCGGATTATAGATTGGGTTTTATATTTGGGAGAAAAATTTCCAGGTACACTTAATTCGAATATGCATATTATTAATTTTCAAAAATGTTTTATGTGAAAACCAGTAAGGAAGGGCTAAAGTCGGGCGGTGCCGACTATATGATACCCTACACCACTCTAGTAAGATTGGATAACAATGAATTATCCAGTGTATACCTCAACTAAAATTTGATTACACAATTTACAGTTGGTACGTCTCGTATGCCAAATCGGACGAAACATATATATTGGAGCTATAACAAAATCTGAACTGAACCGATTTTTTCCAAATTCGGCAATGTTGGTCGATGGATCAAGAAACTCTACCATGCTAAATTTCAAAATTATTGGTTTTAAACTATAGCTTCTTTAGGGCTAAAGGGCCAAATCGGAAGAAACATATATATGGGAGCTAAATCTAAATCTGAACCGATTTTCTGTTGGTCGATGATCAAGAAACTCTACCATGCTAAATTTCAAAATTATTGGTTTTAAACTATAGCTTCTTTAGGGCTAAAGGGCCAAATCGGAAGAAACATATATATGGGAGCTAAATCTAAATCTGAACCGATTTTCTTCAAACTTAGCAATGTTGGTCCATGGATCAATAAACTCTACAATGCTAAATTTCAAAATAATTGGATGTAAAATACAGCTTCTGTAGGACATAAGGCCAAATCGGACGAAACATATATATGGGAGATATAGCTAAATATGAACCGATTTTCTTCAAACTCGGCAATGTTGGTCCGGAAACTTTCCCGTAACAGAGCAATGGTTTCGTTGCTTGTGTGGTACGTAGCGCCGTCTTGTTGAAAGTAAACGTCAATACCATCCAACTCCGACCATACAAAATCATTAATCATCTCTCGATAGCGAAATCCATTCACCGTAACTGTTGATCCAACCTCATTTTCGAAAAAGTAAGGTCCAATGTCCCCGCCGGACCATAAACCGCACCAAACAGTCACACGTTGAGGATGGAGAGGCTTCTCAACAATAACTCTTTGGTTTCCGAGCCCAGATGCGACAATTTTGCTTGTTGACGTAGCCACCGAGGTGGAAACGATACAAGATAATTTTTTATCGTTCGTATCGTTTTTTTGTTCGATCGTTTTTTGATCGTTTTGTATCGTTCGATGATCGTGTATCCTTTCATTTTTAGTAATGGCGTAGTTTCTACTTGTCAAATGTCAAAGAATAAAAGCTTCAGAAGTGACAGCTACCGTAATACCGGGTGATTCAAAATAACACCTCTTGTTGGAAAACCCTGTACTAAACCTATTATGTTCAAATTTGTTGGACAGGTAGACCAATGCCTGGGAAGTGATATAGGCTACTTTGATTTTTGATTTTCCACCGAATGATTTTCTACCACTTTGTCCGCTGAGGCTCCTGTTAGAGCTGACATTTTGCATACACATAGAAAGGAGTGTTGTATAAACCACGTGCTACTCACTTAATAATTTCTCGGTCAGTGGTCAGTTCTAGCCCTATCAAAAACTTGAGTTTTGTTTTTATTCTTTCAGAAGCCTCTTATCAAATACAAAATTAAAACTTTCCATATATATGATGTACCATTGACGGCAAATATATGCAGGGATGGTCCACGACATGATTTTGTAGGTTTACGACTGTCAGGAAGGTGTAAACGTCACATACGTCATAAACCCGTCTGAAATGTCGTAAACTGGAATATCAATTCTAAGGACGCTGCAGACTTCAGCCCTTCACGTAAAAATCTGGTAGACACCATATCGAAACTAATCGAAATCCGAGATACAACTTTATTTAAATTTTTTTGAGAAAATATATGTTTTTGATCGGATACCAATATTTACGCAACTATATCATAGTGTACAACCCGAACATTAATTAAGTTCAAATCGGAAAATCAACTACTTTCGGCGATAAATCTACTTTTTCAACAACGGCACGCACATCTTTTCAGATCATAAAAATTCACTTTTCTTCCCATCTTTTGTAGACCATTTAATTTATATTCTTGACGAACAATAAATCGTTCAGTTTCTGTTTTTTTTTTTGCAAAATATTTTATATGTTCTGATTCACACGAGACAATTGTTTCAAAGCAAGTATCAAAGTTTGTAGTTTGTCTGCCGCTCTCCAACAAACTTTGACACCTCACCCATTCCTGTGCTTGCTTCATAAAATAGAAGGCCTGACTTATTCTGGAATATGGCAAAAAGTCGACATAACGCATTGCCATCATTTGCTCTAAAATTACTGATGATCCCAGCGTCAACTGCATAATTAGAAGGCATTTTCTCCAATTGGTCTCATGTGCATTCTGATTTTCGAAATCTATTAGAATCGGAACGATCTAAAAAGTTGCTGGAAGTTTACTTTTAACTTAAAATACGCGAAAAAAAGACAACTTTGAAGGCATTGAAGAGATTCGAGATTCTAGTGAAGACTAAACCAAATTTATAAACAAATAATAATTCATTTGAACCAATAAATAAACTTGAAAGTTCAAAATAAATATTTTTTCTTTTCTATTGATTTGCTAATTATTTACTGTTAGTGACAAAGTCAAGTTTCCGTCATTAGGTTAACGACGTTGTATACGTATGTCGAATACGTCTCAAATGTATGTCATATACGTCCCAGTTTACGACGGACCATCCCTGGACCAGAACAATTTTCATTATTTCATTGATTTAAAAAGTTCCTTATGAGCTAACGATATACAAATGTATAGGTATATGTACAGGGTTGCCCATATTCGACGGACCCATGTTGTCGTTGGGCCCATTCCAATCGACGAGGCTTGTCCGCAGGCAACAATCTTTGCGTCAATTGAATTTTGTACGGGAACAAATGCAAATCAACGCGAATAATCCGTTGTAAAGTGGACCGAGCCATGCCCAACTGCTGAGAACGGTGTTTTTGGGATGTTCTTGGGGACCTCTCAACACTGGCTCGTACGGCAGCGATATTCTCGGCCGATCGCCTTGGTCGACTTTTATTTGGCCTCTTCGGATTAGAAAGAGCCTCACCAGTCGAAAATTTTTCGTATATTCGCTTAATGGTGTTCTTAGAAGGCGCACTTCTCACATTTTTTAATATTTTAAAATCACGTTGAGTTTTCACAATTGACTTGAATGTAAATTTCAACTATTTCAGAGCGCTCGCGTGGCGTGTATTGTTCCATGGTAAAAATCTGCTTGGACTGACGCTTCAAACGCGGTATGTCATTAAGCGATCTGACATCTCTGTCAAAAGTTATGGCGTTGCCAGATGGGTCCGTCGAATATGGGCAACCCTGTACACACTGATATCAATGGAGATGCGAAAACAATATTTCGATGTCCAGTCTGAAGTCGAACCGGACATAAAACGGCGTTTTAAAATTTTTAAAGCCTTTTCAAAATATATCGTTCACCACTCAATTCGGTCAATTCTCAGACTGTGGTCAGTTTATCAGTGACCAAAGGATTTCAATCTTTCTAAAAGTCCTTTAGGAGCTATGGTCCTACTAATTTATGTATGTATACTGATCGCCTAAGGATGCGATTTTGCACCAAGCGACTTTTGACCGCTGGACCGTTGCGGCACTTATAAGAGGTAGGAAGCTTATATTTGGCGTATGTACAAACTCGGATGCTGTATAACCTACGGACTATTCAGAAAGTAGTTTTTGGTCCGTGGTTAGTTCTCCCGCTATCAAAATTTTTAATATTATTTTTGTACTTCTGAAGCGTCCTAAATAATACAAAGATAAAAGTAATACTCGTATGTAGTGCTATACACGGGAAATACAATTTTGAATTCTACGATTGTGGTCAGTTTAGCAGTGACCAAATCTATTTTCATTATTTTACTGAATTTTAAAATTCTTTAAGCGTCGTCCGACCTGAGGTCAAAATGGACACAAAAATCACGACCAACATTTTTTTAATTTTTTTTAAGAAATATATATCCCGTCTATTGCAGCGGCAATATATTTCACAAAAATGTAGCTAACTTTGGCTGTAGTCTATATGTATGCACGTGATCAGGTTTTGAATTATGTGATACATATAATTTTAATTATCATGACTAAACGATTATATCGAAATTTGGAATATACATAGCCTATTAAGCATTTGTTTCTCCGCCACGCGTTTGGTGACCCTTGGCCACTGAGTCCATATAAAATTATTAATCTGAAATTTTACACATATACTCGTATAGTTACATGTGTGGCTGAAATACGCTATTTACATTCACACGATTCGAGCTGCGGTCAGTGCTATAGTGACCAAAACTATCTTCAATCTTCCAAAAGTCACTTAGGAGATAAATATCTATAAAATAATGTACATAATATGTATGAAGATTAGTATATTATACTAATCTTCAACTAGATGAGAAATCAACTATTCTTACGGCTTAAATTTCGTTTTATGCTTTCTACTGCAACAAATAAACCGATTAAATCGAAACGTGGAACGTAGATATCTTTGTACGAAATGTATAATATTAAAAGAGACGCGTTTTGCGACCTACTCAGATTAACGAAATTTGAATAGTTGCGACCAGAATAATATAATTCTTTCTGATATTTAAAGGGTCGATTAAGAGCTAAAATGCTAAATGACGCACTGGCTAGGATATATTCACACATTCTAATTTCCAGTTTGTGGTCAATGCAGTATATCAGGAGTCTGATAGACTTTCAAGTAGACTGATCAGAGATTTTATTAGAAAAATCTTTAAGCTTACGACATCACTTTGAGGCCACGAGTCTTCTAATTTATCTAAAACTATATTTGTGGGTGTCGAGTTTATTATATGAAACACATCACATGTCTCTATATCACTAAAATGAAATTTTGGGGGCTACAAAGTGCACCGGGTATCGGCTAGTTTTCTATAAAAATTTTAGATTAATGATAGATTGAAATTTACAATTTGCGCAATGTTGTAGCAGGGTCCATAATGTGATACAAAGGTTCCTTCACATTTGAATTATTGACGACTCGAAAAAAATAAATAAATAATGAGGGAATGCCACGAGATAGGATAAAAAACTCTCAAGGGAACCCTTTTTTGGAAGGATAATGTTTGAGTTCGTCCAGATCAACCTCCACCGGAGCGAGAGCGTTTACGCCAACCCTTCGACGTATACGCTTTGTTCTAGGAACCATGGACTACTTCTAACAAGGTTACTGGATTAAACCATGTGAACTGCTCGTACAACTTTTTATGCGCTAACACAGGTACTCGCCCAAGGACCCTGAGCTGTCAACATCGGATACAACTGTGCTGAGGCATACAGTCATAGAAAAAGCATCGTCACACCGATGAATATCTACATCTCGATTATTTTTTGTTTTCAAAAGTCAGCTAACGTACGGAATAATCCTATTGATAATTTTTTTTTGTCGCCTTGACGAATATCCTTACATGATGATCACATTTCATCTACATGATGATCAAGTTTCATCCCCACGATAAATCACAGTCATGTGTGTGATGAATCCTATTAATCTGTGCGAAGAATCCCATTATTGGGTTTTGTAAATCCAAATATTCCATTGAGAAAGTGGGAAATTGTTTTCCGACAGCGATATTAAAGAGATATTTTCATATTAATCCGAAAGTTGACAACGTTACATAGACTACATCTTTATATATAAAATCCTTTGTACGTTTGTTAGTAACGCATGATCTCCGAAACTATAAAAGCGAATGGGCTGAAAATTTAACAATATATTCAGTTTGGGGTCATTTGTGTTTTAGAATTATTTTCACCGCGAAAAATTACTTAGTGGTCAAGTTATTTGCAAAATTCCCATTTCCAGATCGATTTGACTGAAATTTAAAATATATGTGTGGTTTGTCTTGATAATAGTTTGTATGTATGATTCTAACCGATAGATGGCGATGTAGTGGACTTATAGTCAATATATATCGTCGGTGCGCCGACGAAAACTCCTATGTGTTTTTTTACTAGTTTTCAGGAGAGACAAAAAACGTAGCTATTTCGTCAAATCGCGATATTTTTAATATCTCAGATTTTTGAATTTTTCTTGTAATTATTTACCACCAATATATCATAACAAAAATCGTATATGTGAAAAGCCCCTGACGTGTTAAATGGTTTTCATGAAATTCGACACATAGGATGTTTTGGTTAAAAAAATTACACATAGGAGTTTTGATATTTAAATGTTTACAGCGTACCTCAAGCAAACGAAAGTTTGCCTGGATTGTTGCTGAAAATGGCTAATGAGGTTTTGTACAGAATCATCCCCTCTACTCAGATAAGAAATCAAAATCTGATCTGCTTCCTTTCGCGAGTTATCGCGATAAAAACGATTTTTAACCAAAAACCGAACTTAATTACATTGAATCGCGGAAATTTAAAACTATAACATAATTTCCCATAAATAGGAACGTTTGTAAGACGCTTTGTAATGTCCGCGATATTTGCTATATTATTCTATAGCGAAATTTTTGTAATCCAAAAATTCGACTTACACTGCTAAATTTTTACAAACATATTATTGCGAATTTATTAAAATTAATATATTTACATTCTTTGATTTCTGAGGGATAGATTGGCACTAGCATTTCCGCCATAATCATTCAACGACGAATACATTTCGAACAAATATTTCAGTCTGCCATACATTCCCAAACTAACAGAAAACAAAACAATGCGAGACATCATAAACGACAGTGAAGCAACAATAGCACACAAAGCAAATCAAACGATAAACAAATTGTTTACGAAAACAAAAACGAAAATAGAAAAAACACAACAAAGCAATGTTGTCTACGAGATCAAATGCGTGGGCAATGAGAACGACAACTGCAACAAAGTGTACATAGGAACAACAAAGCGTAGCTTGGGCACGAGAATCTCAGAACACGAAACAGACATAAAAAAGAGAAAAATGACAACAGCTTTGGCACAACACTGCACCGAACATGGGCACAAAGCTGATTTAGACAGTGTGCGAATTTTAGACAGAGAGAAAAGAGAGAACAAACGATACACTTTAGAGAGTTTGAGAGTACAACAAAAGCTACAAAGTGCAATAAACAGAAAGGAGGACAAAGACAACACCAATGCAATCTACACCATAGCAATAGTTTAGTTTTAGTTCAATTTCAACTGTGATCGTAGCTATAAGGAATTTCTCTGTGATATTTTAATATTTTAGTAATTATTTTTGCAATTATTTATTAATTTTATTTTTAATGTTGTACTGCGTCGTTAAATATTAATTTTTATAAATAATTCAAATAATATGACGAAAGATTAAATGTAAGTGAAGTATTCTTATAGTGTTAAAACATATCATGGCTACTATTGAATTCCTCTTTCTGTTTTATAAATATGTCGTTGCCAGATTTCAATAAAATTCATCCCTGAAGATGTTGGAAAAATCCCAACGAAACGTAGGATGTAAAGTATGAAATAAAGTATTTTATTTGCATAAAAACAATGACCTTGAAAGCCCATTTAGAAATATTCTAAAACTAACAAAAAAAAAAACATTTAAGTTCAGAATTATTTAACTATATAATGCTATTATTACGCGAACGGTAAGTGCTAGGAAAAAGTGGTCAAGGAAAGTTTGGAAGATATTAAAAACGACTACAAGTCTTTCTTTAACAAAAAAATTATAATAATTTGGTAGGAATTTACAATGTGTCAAATCAAAATATGCCTCATATGAAGGGAAGAGCATACAAAAGTTTTAACACACTGTAAATCCTTACCAAATTACTATAAATTTTGTTTGTTAAAGAAAGAGTTGTAGGCCTTTCGCTTATCTCCCAAACATCCTTTGACTACTTTTCCCTAGAACTGTTCATTCGCGAGATAATAGCATTATTTAGAAAAATAATTCCGAACTATTTTTTTTTTGTAAAAAATTTATTCGTCGAGGTATATAGATCTTCGCGAAAATGCTGATATTAATTTATTCCTCAGAGATCATAGAATGCAAATATATAAATCTTATTAAATTCGATATAATATTTTTGGAAACATCTGGCGGTATAAGTCGATTTTATGGATTACACAAAATTCGCAAAGCGTCTTACAAATAATCATATTTAAAGGAAATTGTGTTACAGTTCTAAATTTCCGCGTTTTTCTTTACAAATCAAAGCTATTAAGTTTGTTTTGAGTGAAAGTCCTGTTTTCGCGATAACTCGCGAATGGAAGCAGATCCAATTTTGATCTATTCATTGTCGAATAGAGGGGATGATTCTGAACAAAACCTCATTAGCCGTTTTTTGTCGTGAATCTAAGCTAACTTTCTATCCCTTGGGACAGGGAGTTTTTGTCGGAGCATTGCTATAGAGGGATACACATAGGAGTTTTTGGTAACTTCGGAACCGGTTAAGATAGCGCAAAATGCTTTGGTGGGTAGTCGTTTGACCGCTAGGACGTTCTAATTCGACAAAAAAAAAATTCGAAAAATTACACATAGGAGGTTTTGTCGGCGCACCGACGATATATATATATATTTGATGATTTTTTCCTGAAACTCGGGATGTATGCATTTTTCAATGAATAACAAACTAATATTTTCCAAATAGGTCGGGCAGGACAACGTCTGCTGGGTTCAGCTAGTAGTTATATAAGAGTGGGAAAGTAAAAATACATTCGAGGACGCAGCATATGCTCTCTGGTTATACACCAACTCCGCCAACAACAAGCTCAACAATACTCTCAAGGCAGCTAGCTACCCGCCGAGACCTTATCCCGGCGACAGACGTATGCCAAGTCACAATGGTCAATATCCGCCGTAACAAAATTGAGTCTCCTACATTTTTTCTCTTCTAGAAGGACGGTTTCCGTAAAATGCGACGGAAGGATCGTCGGATCCAAAGCCCAGAGCAAGCTTTCCTGTATAGTAGCAGCCCTGAACATGTTGTAGAGCAAGTCCTCCCCGAATATGCCACTGTTGGTGTACGTATGGACATGAATGTTGTTAACAATAACTTTGAAAAAAAAAAGTATAAATGACGTACAAGTTATTGCATTCGTCGACATGGCGAATTATATTTTCACCGGGTGAAACTCCTCTTTCGAATATAGCATCTAAAACTTTATTCATCTGTTCCTTCTCTAATGAACGAAATACCAGAACTTTCTTGATCGGCTCTATTAGTCGGATGGGCTGGTCGTCTTATTTTGGGAGTATTGGAATACGGCTTTTTGTCACCAACATCAAATGCAAATACAGATCTACGGCGATTGGGAAAGCGAGGAACCACCCGGTTCGTCGTCGTCTTCCTGGGAATTAGCCTTTCGTCGAAGCACGATCATTATAACAATTGTAACTAGATATTCGGCGTGAGTCCTGTAGTTTTTGTATAGTACTCCTCAGCGAAATTACCCCATCGCCCGTCCGTTCCAGCAGATAGGCAATTAAGAATTCCAAAAGAACGAAGTTATGAAACTGATTTGTCAGGATGACGAAGGGTTTTTCTTTGAGTGTGGTAATGTCAGTTGACTTTGGATACACCGACATTACCTCCAACGTCGCCATTGCTACCTCTGGTGAGGGAAGGCAAACAGACATGTAGAGAATAACTAGCGGACTCCGACGATATCGCCCACCACATTGCCACTTGGAGAGGACAAACCATTTGAAGAAAGATGCGCACTTCGAGAAAGGAAATTAACCTATGAGAAACCCTGGATGACAGCAGAAATTCACTCGATTGGGAAGGACTATACAACAAATGAACGGAAATTATTTATTATTATATTCAGAGTACTTCATGCAGTAAACTAGGAAAAGAAGACTTTCTATGCCACGAATGATGAGTTAACGTACTGAGCAGTGATGGTGCAAAAAATTGTGTGGGACGTTGATCTAACATAACTATGGCTAATTTGTTTAGGTCTTTTTCGTAAATTTGAAGAAAAACTAAAAAAAAGTCATAGGATAATATACAAATTTTCCCCATTCATTTTTTTTCTCAGTGCGTAGAACAAAAAGGTCAGGCCCATCTTAGAAAAGACTTGATCATATCAATGTTAGACATTTTTTATTTAATTATTTATATCGTTGTTCAAAAAACAAATTGTTCTCTAAAACCTGTACCTTTTTAACAAAAATTGTTTTAAATCATACTACCCTCGTAAGTGTTAAATTACAAATCAATTGCTTAAATTTCTATATATCTATGCGGTCTGCCATCCACAAACCACACAACATCTTAACCGATAAAGATGTCGAATTTCCAACGAAAGCAAAAAATGAAGACATCAAAAGTTTTTTTTTAAAGAACGCCACCGTTGTTTGGAATGAGCCGATGAATTGGTTTGAATAAATCATACATTAGATTAAAAATGGAATAGGATCGAGGCAGATTTTCGTTTTTTTCTCATCTGGCTTTGACTATGGCAATGGTAACGGTAGCCGTTTGTAACTTTAATGATTGTAGTTTTTCTTCGGCGAATTCGAGAAAAAGTACAATGAAATCGTTTTGTGTTTAAGTTGGTAAATTATTCCCATTTGTATTTTCGTTTTTTACTTCTTAGGCTAACAAAACTTGGATTTTGTTTGTGTTTTTTAAGAGAAACTATAACAACTGCTTTCGGTGCCTCTTCTTTTTTGGTTGCTTGAGGTTTAAATTTTCTTTCAAATTGAAGATGAATAAATGATGGTCATTTATATTGCCTGCGCAAGATTGAGGTAAATTTAAATGAGACATCATAATACAAGTACCTATAGAGTTCGACATTTTTATGATTTTGTTTTACTAACTTGTATAAAAATTAACTCTTTATGTGAAAGATGTTCAAGCCATCAGAGCCGCACAGGACTGGAACGCATATAAGGATGAACACAAGCAGTACCAAAAAAGGTTGAGAAAAGCTCAAAATAAATCCAGGAGAGATCTTCAATCAGGCCTACAAACCAAAAAAAATGGAGAGAAACATGGGATGTTTATAACTCAAAAGCAGGAAAACCATCCCAAACAGAAGCTAAGGATTTCCGGCCAATTAGACTATCGTCATTTCTCCCTAAAACCTCTCCAGCTGTTTTTCGCCTAGAGGTCATGCGAACGTTAACATTCGACATCTTGGGTCAGGCGGTAATAGATAGTTACCTTAGGACTAAAAATGATCACAGGCTAAATCAACAGCATGCCTACATCAAGGGCAAGTTCACCGAAACTGCCCTGTATGATCTAGTCTGCTTCATTGAAGGATTTACCTCTGTCAAAACATATATTATAAATCCAGCTGCTATAATTACGACTCTAGCAACCCTGTAGGTTGATAACAGCATACGTAGGTTTATGCTGACTAAGCGAGGCATTTCAGCAAGGGAACGCCCAAAGGGGGTGTTCTATCTCCTATGTTATGTAATCTCTCCATGAATAATATTTAGCTTTCTCTGGAGATGTAAATGTTGTTGCTGATGTAGATGACGTGACAATAGCTGTTAGAGGAATTGGGGTTATAGCAAAGAGAGCTGTAGTAGCGCTATATACCTGTAAAAGGGCAATAGGAAAACGCTGGGGTCTGAACCCACGTATAGTTTATTGGTTGTCCGGCAGTAGTCAACCCGATAATGCTGTACGACATTGTCGTCTGCTGGACGGCTATGCAGAAATCCACCTTCTGTGCGATACTAAACAAGTTCTGCGAATGGCTGCTATATGTTTCACTGGTGCGCTGAGAACGTCACCAACTAAGGCATAAAATGGTTATACTGCGTTTAATGCCGCTAGACACTATAGCAATGCAATATGCCGCATGTTCTGCTATTAAACTTAGGGAACTGTCATTGTGGTCCAGAAGTGGCTACGGAAATAGTATCAGTCTAGACACAATGCCTGACCTTCGGGGCATTGTTGATTACACTATGACTGAACCACTTTTTGACAAGAAGTAACTCACTCGTATACGTAATAGATCAGAATGGAATGATCGTATCCCACGAAATAGGGGAATTGTTAACATCTATACAGACGGTTCCAAACACAACAACTAAAGGGGCTTTCGTGTCTTTTCTGAGGAACTTGAGCTATCCACTGATCACTGTAGTGTTTACCGGGCAGAAATCTAAGCTATTAAAGAGGAATGACTGAAAATTAATGTTCTGACCAAAGTCGGTATTAATATTTTCTCTATCAAGTCCTTTGAAAATATTTTCCTCAATTCAAAAAGTGATTTCGACTGTCGCAGATCTCTTGACAAGATGTCTGAACAGTTCAATATTAACCTGATATGAGTGCCGGGCCACAGGGAAATAGCAGGAAACTGCAAAGATGATGAATATGTGGGCATGCCTCTAGCGATCTGCAAGCTCGTCTTGAGAGATGATTCCCTTACGGCAACAGATGACAGTTAGTCTCTACTCAGGAGAACTTCCAGGCTGATGTGTCCCTGCCTAAAATCCAAACGCATTGCTGTCGTTATCGAGACCGGATGTCTCACATATCGTGTCCGTCACTGCCTTATTGGATGACCCGCAAAATCGTACATAATAAACTTTTGCAGAAGCTGCTGAGATGAAGAGGAGGAGGAATCAATAGAAAACCTTCTGTGTATGTGCCCTTTCTCTCTAGAGGGAGGCATGCAATCTTAGGCTCTCATTTCTTTGGGGAGTTTAGCAACTTTTGTAAAATAAATTGCAATTTCAACGAATTTTTGAATAAAAAATTAAATTTCAATGAAATTTTGAATACAAAAATGCAATTTCAAAGAATTTTGCGACAAAATTCTATTTGAAGAATAGTTTCTAGAAAAATTCAATTTTGTAAAAAAAAAATAAATTTCTACATAATTTCAAAAGAAATAAAATTTCGAAGAAATTTGATAGAAAATCAATGTTGACGACAAAATACACTTTTCCATATAAATTCAATGTTTACGAGTTTTACGCAGTTTTGACAATTATTTTCTACAGGCCTTGGCCCTCCAGGGGCTGTAGCATTTTTTAGATAAAATAATGAATGCATTTTAAGGCATATGTACGTAGTTTTAACAATTTTTAAATATTCTCTAATCATTAATTAAATTTAATTTCAAAAAAGAAATATTAAAACAAAAATAATCATTTGTAGAACCATGGCAGAATAACTATATCTTTTTTTATTTTCCCGTGGATTCCCTTCAGTTATACTCTTTAAATTTATATCAATCGGCAAAGATGCAGTAGGACTTGTAGAACTTGTAGATATTCTGTTGGTGTAGTCTTAGACAGGCAGTCTAAGACAGGCAGTTCTCAGAATCTTCATCAGTAGACTGGTAATGAATTGCTTATGAGTCAACGTCCACCACACCAGTGTTGTATAATAGTATAAGCCAAACTACAGCTACCCAATAAAAAAATACTGGTTATATTTGTAACGGACTCGCCCAGAAATACTTCCAGTTCCGTTTGCCAAGATTCAATTAAGCATTGTTCTCTGCATTCTATTGAAGTAGCTGTAGAACTGGCGCCAAGACATTAATTCTTCATTGTATTTTTTCCTTCCGGAATATGCTCTGGATTTTCTAATGGAGAACTTAATTCCAAAAATCCGCAAAAGTAAGCAAGTCTAAAAATAGAAACTTCAAATTGTTAGCTTAATTCCAAAAATCCTACAAAGGAAGCGAGGCTATCGAAAAAATCTTGTTCCATTAAATACTTAGTACAATTTAGCGTTGATGAGTGCGAGACCTTTAATGGTGCAGAAAGCTAGCATTCGCTGTTTTGAAGCAAGTAACCCGGGTGCTTAATTCCCTACTCGATTGCTTTTTCGGAAAAATTTTTACTGGGTATGTATATCCATTGTCAGATTTTAGGAGAAAGCCCCCAACGTGCCCAGCTACTGCAGATTTCCTACAGAAATATAAGGCGACCTTGCCCTTACTTACCCGATCAACACATTAAGTCTGAATGACAACACCTAGAAATTTTTCACTTTCAGAAAAGACTCCACTTATACGAGGAGTATCTACATGTGGAATCTTATACTTCAGAATAAAGATAACCAATTCGGTCTTGTTTGGGTGCACCCCCATCTTGTTTGGCCATTTTATTCAGAGGAATGTAGACATTTTACAGTTACTGCGACTGCAACGTAGTCCACATATGCCACGATTTTGCAGCCGCAACCTCCTAGATCTAACAGGATATCATTTACCGCTAGATTTAAAATTAGTGCAGACAGTACCCCTCCCTGTGGAGTCCCTCTGTTTACAAATTTCGTTAGAGTTATGGCTCCGGGGATTGCTGTTATACGTCTTCTGGTGAGCAAACCCGGAATTAATCTAATCAAGCTCTAGCATCTGAGAGAATGCTGTTGAAAACCCCTTCAATATCAAGAAAGTCCACCTTGAAATGTAGTGACGATTCGACAATGCCCTCCCGTTCATGCAGGCCCGATTCTCTAGACTTGCCCTTGTAGCAAGCACAAGAGTCTATTCAACTTGGAATATACAAAATTCTGTGGAATCTACTTTGAATACCTTATTCAAAATTGTAAACAATCACATTGAAATTCAGCACAAAAATATAACTTTCACTAGCTGATTGCACTCTTTCACTACTTGATAGTGACAACAAAACATTGGACTTTCAAGGACTCGAAATAATTCAATTCAATTTGATAAATCAGTGTCATGATCTGAAATCATAACTTTGGAGCTCTTTCATGCCATCATTGTCGTCGACGTCGTCCTCCATGGCATTCCTCCTCCTTGCGGTTGCAACAATAACCATAAGCCATAACGTTAACATTGCAATATTGCATAATTAATTTAAAGCACCTCATAAAATCACAAAAATTAAGATTCGTAAATGCAAACAAAAAAGACTCAAAATATGTAGGAATACTGCACTCATTCCATAGCCAAAGGTTGTTGTTTTTTGTCTTTTTTTTCGATGGAAGGAGTCACCTGGAGGATGAAACAAAATCTGCATAAATACCTTTGATATGCTTATGCAGCTCTCACATCTCTCGGAGGAAATGATAGCCCTCAGGCATGCCACCTACGCACCAACCGTGGCTGTCGGTCGCATCACATCCAATTGCATCGCTGCGCGTCATTTAACAAAACGTTGATTGTTTCATTATGACCGAAAATCATGCAAAATCATGTTTTTCGGTGTGTTTGTGTTTATGTGCTGTAAAAATCGGAAGATACCCCAAAAGGAGGACAACTAACTGAAGCAATGGTGCCAACCCACCCAAACGCAGTGCCAGACAAATCGATCGACCGACAAACCAACCGACAGACAACTACATGGATGGACGGACAAGCATATTCCTGTAAATGATGATCTTCAACCGCAACTAATTAATTTCGACATTATGATGACGTATCGCTTGTGGGGGGATATATTGAAAATGTGGACATGGTCATGTGGTGGTCGCACGAGGCTACATGTGCGTTTCGTTGTGCGTTGTTTTTGCAGTTGGACCACATTAAGGAGACAAATGAATGGAAAACAAAACAACGACAAGGATCCCCTCCTGTGATGTGTAATCATCATGTGTAAGGGTTTTGAAGCACCATCAGTAATCACCACGTGTAACATTCGCCGCACAGTGGTTAGCTATGCAAATTACCGCTGCAGTGGGCCGATTCCAAAAAAAGTGGTTATAATATCATATTTATTTCCATTTAACTCCTAGTGCATAGAAACAACATTTAAATTATATATAGACAATTTCATTAATACGAGTATTGAGTACATTTTCTTAATTTTAAGTACAAAATATACTTATTTGTAAGTCGATTCATGGTTAAAGGATAAAGGTCAAAACAAGTAAAAACTGCGATAAATTTGGTCAGCCCTAATTTTATATACACCCACCATGGTTTAGGTAAATAGTGACGGCCTAGCCTCTCCCGTTGAAACAATTGAATTACTTTAGAAAGCTCAAAAGTTGGCCTGCTCAAAAGAAGTGAAAGCCTAGTGAGAGCAGGACACAGATTCCTCGCCTTCGTTTCCGCAGCCTCTGCAAAATCATTTCGAAAGACCTTCAATCTATCTGTGTACCTTCCAAGAAGCCAGTGAGCCTTCCAGGGGGCCCGGCCCCCCCGAAATTTTTTACAATTTCACTCAAAAAAAAAAATAAAACACGAAAAATATTTGGAAGGCAGTTCAAAAAATATCGATATAAAAGCGTAAAAAATGGTAACAGTAAAAGTAATAACAGACAATTTGGCGTTTTAGGAGTCTGAAAAACAGCAAAGTTAATGTCTACGCTCTGTTGCTCAGTAAAATTTATTATACCCTACACCACACTGTGGTACAGGGTATTATAACTTTGTGCATTTGTTTGTAACACCCAAAAGGAGAAGAAATAGACCCATCGTTTATTATACCGATCGACTTAGAATTACTTTCTGAGTTGATTTAGCTATGTCCGTCTGTCCGTCTGTCTGTCCGCCTGTCTGTCCGTCTGTCTGTCTGTGCATGTATTCTTGTAATCAAAGTACAGGTCGCAATTATGGTCCGATCTCGACGAAACTTTACACATATGTTTTATTTGGCCCAAGGACGATCCCTATTGAATTTGGTTAAAATCGGTTCAGATTTAGATATAGCCCCCATATATATGTTACCCCAGATTTGACATGTAAGCGCTTTAAAAACTTTATTTTATATCCGATCAGTCTGGAATTCGGCAGAAAGAGGTTTCTTATCATATGAATGAACACTGTTAAATTTGGTTAAAATCGGTTCAGATTTAGATATAGCCCCCATATATATGTTACCCCAGATTTGACATGTAAGCGCTTTAAAAACTTTATTTTATATCCGATCAGTCTGGAATTCGGCAGAAAGAGGTTTCTTATCATATGAATGAACACTGTTAAATTTGGAATAAATCGGTTCAGATTTAGATATAGCCCCCATATATACGTTACCCCCGATTTGAAGTGTAAGCACTGTAAAAATGTTATTTTATATCCGATCAGTATGAAATTCGGCAGAAAGAGGTTTCTTATTATATGAATGAACACTGTTAAATTTGGAAGAAATCGGTTCAGATTTAGATATGGCCCCCATATATACGTTAGCGCCGATTTGAAGTGTAAGCGCTGTAAAAAAGTTATTTTATATCCGATCAGTATGAAATTCGGCAGAAAGAGGTTTCCTATTATTTGAATGAACACTGTTAAATTTGGAAGAAATCGGTTCAGATTTAGATATAGCCCCCATATATACGTTACCCCCGATTTGAAGTGTAAGCGCTGTAAAAATGTTATTTTATATCCGATCAGTATGAAATTCGGCAGAAAGAGGTTTCCTATTATTTGAATGAACACTGTTAAATTTGGAAGAAATCGGTTCAGATTTAGATATAGCCCCCATATAAACGTTACCCCCGATTTCACATGTAAGCGCTGTAAAAATGTTATTTTATATCCGATCAGTGCGAATTTCGGCAAAAAGAGGTTTCCTTCTACATGAAGAAATACTGCCAAATTCGGAGAAAATCGGTTCAGATTTAGATATAGCCCCATATATATGTTACCACCGATTCGACATGTAAGCGCTGTAGAGATTGTATTTTATATCCGATCAGTACGAAATTCGACAGAAAGATGTCTTTTTACATGAATTCAGGGAAAATCGGTTCAGATTTATATATAACATCCGTACATATGTTCCTCCTGATTTGGTATCAAAGCGCTATAGAAGTTGTACTTTACTTCCGATCATTAAAATTTTCATCATTAAATATGTTTCTCAATTTAGGAACGAATATTACTTAATTTAGCGATTATCGGTTCAGAATTAGATAATATGTTCCTACCCATTTACCAATTATTCCAAATTATTATCGCAATGACCCTTATCGCATTATTAGGGAGGTGTAGGGTATTATATAGTCAGCCCCGCCCGACTTTCTGCCTTTGCTTACTGGTTTTACTCTGGCTCTCCCTTGTCGTCACTGTTTTGATGATTCACTGGACTGACCAAACAGCCACACATTTCTGCTGAGATTAAAATAATTGATATATTTTTTTTTAAAAAAATCGAAGATTACATTTTTAACTCTTACGTATTTTATTATAAAAAGTTTTAATGATCTCGTACTAAAGTACATATTTATATTTAGGAATAAAATTCGAATAAATAACTAAGGAACTTAACTTCCCTTACCTATACAATAAACGCGATTTTTTAATTGTTTATCTTTGTTATTAAAAAAAGGTTGCCCCCCCGAACCAAAATCCTGGATACGTCCCTGTACCCTTCACGACAGACACTATAAGTGTGACGTCCGGTCCACATCAGCCTGGAATATATACAGTTTCTGACTAGTGATCAACTGACATTTGTTGCAGTAAGGACACTATCCCTCAAGAAAACCTTGCTAGCGGCATGTCCACATATTCCAGTTCCCATGGAGCGTGTAAGGTATTTCCTAGTCTAGCAAATGCATCTGTTTTGCAGTTTCCTGGTATGTCCCTACAGCCGATCACAAAAAACAAATTAATATTAAACTGTTCAGCCATCTTGTTAAGAGATCTACATACATTAAAGGGCAGTTTTTGAATTCAGAAATATAGTTTCCAGAGATAGCAGCCTGACTATCAGAGAAAATATTTATACCAATGTTAGTCAGAACATTAATTTTCAGCCATTCTGCTACCTCTTTAATAGCTAAGAGTTCTGCCTGATAATCACTACAATGATCTGGCAGTATTTTTGCAATGTATAGCTCCAGTTTCTCAGACACCAAAGCCCAAATGATTTGTTGAGTTTGGAATCGACCGTATTGAATTCGACGAATCTCTTATATCCTGGGATAATACTATTTCATTGTGATCTATCAGGTATAAGAATGAGATACGTCTTGTCAAAAAGTGGTTTAGATATAGTGTAATCACCATGTCTGGACTTCCAGACATTTTTGATTTCTAGAATAACACTGCACCCACAGTCATTTCCTGACCAGAGTGACCTTTTACTGGTATACAGCGCTACTTCAGCCATTTTTGCTCTTTTCAGAATGATGGTTTTGAAGTTTAACTTCCTGTTCAGTAAATCACCTATGCGATTAATAGATTCCAGAGAGGGGAAGTTCAATATCATCAATAAGACTGGTATCATAGTTGGTACCTTATATCTCCTGCTGAAAATAACTAGTTCTATCTTGGCCCGGTTCACAAAAATACCGTTATCGGAAGCCCTTCTTGCGATTGTATGATGGCCCTGCTGTAGGATGTATCTAAGGGTAGTCGGAAACTTTACTGTAACCGCTATTACCGCATAGGCAATAACCCTAACACTGATATTCTCCAGAGAAAGCAGAATATTGTTCTTGGAGAGATTCCATAGCAGAGGAGACAGAGCACCTTCTTTGGGGGTGGTCATCGCTGACAAATCGATGGAGGTCAGCTGACTCTAAGCTAACTGAATTCGGCTTAGGGTCATGAATGAACCTTCTTTTATTGTTATCAACCACTATATGACGGGAGAATATTTTTTTGGCCATAAATAAATTGCCAAAAAGTAAAGTTGGACTTAAATCAATTAGGAACAAAACTTAAAGTAGCATCACTATCGATAAAAATGTATTACTCAAAAATCAAATTAGGTCAACACATTGACCTAAAACAGTAATTGGCCATGTGAGTGGATCTAGTTTTAGGTTAGGTTTTACTAGCTCACGTAGTTCTTATAAATCCAAATTGGTAGACAGTTAAATCGTAATGCCGCTCTGGTAGCAACTTCTCTTACCACAATATTAATGGGCAGTAGATGGAGTAGGACTTGTAGAGACTCAGTGGCTGCAGTCCTTAAAGTTCCTCTCATGCGTAGGCAGGCAGTTAACTTAACCTTTGATAATTGTTTAGTAAGCCACAATGCCGTACAACAGTATTGGGCGAACTACTGCTATATATATTCAATGGCCGATTTTAGGAGAGAGGCTCCAACGTGACCCTATGGCCTTCTTACAGGAATATAAGTCGACATTGGCCTTCCTTACTCGTTTCAGTACATTAAGTCTGAGTAGATCTTAGCACAATTAAAAGCATATTGCGAATCGTCATCCCAATTGGCTGAAATCTGTAGCTTCTTCGAATAGATCTAATGACAAAACAGCTTCGTATAGGATCATTGAAGTTGTAATTTTCCTCGTGCAGAATTTTAGTAGAAATGAAACACAAACTGAAAAATTCAGCCTAACCGTCTGAAATATGTGATATTTATAATTTAAATAAATATGAGTGGTGAGACGCCTTCTATATGGAAACTATAAAAAAATTTGAGTTGGTGTACGCGATGTGAAGAAAACATAGCCGACCTAGCGGCGAATATCGAAGTATACCATCCCTTCTTTAAATGTTAGAGATAATTTCCAATTTTCGTTCTAATGCTGTGAAATGCAATCCATGTTGGAGAATATATAGGGTGATCTAAGTAGAGATACTTTTTTCAATAGCCTTTTTTGACAGATCACGTGTGAGTCGTGTCATGCTGTCATGTTATATTTGTTAAGTATTGTTTGGTCCATTTTTTTTAAATCCAAAAAAAAACACTTTCGATTCGAACCGCGACCTTGACACCCATGAGCAATATTTTAGCTCTCGTTAAGAGCTATCTTTTTGCCATTGACCGATTCCCGATCCGACATACCGGAATCATCGGTCCATATTTCTTCAAAAATGATGACGGTGAGAACGTAACCGTCAACGGCGACCGTTATCATGCCATGTTAACCTGAAGCCTGAAATTGAAGCTCGTGATCTCGGCGACATTTGGTTTCAACAAGACGGCGCCACTTCCCACACATCGCATTAATCAATGGATTTATTGAGAGAAAACTCCGGTGAGCAGATAATTTCACGTTTTGGGCCGGTCGATTGGCCGCCAAGATCGTGTGATATCACACCGTTAGACTTTTTCCTGTGGGGATATGTAAAGTCAAAAGTTTATGCGGACAAACCCGCTTCCATTCTGGCCTTGGAGCAAAACATCACGCGTGTCATTCGCCAGTTACCAGCCGAAATGCTCGAACGAGTCATCGAAAATTGGACTCAACAGATGGACCACCTGAGATGTAGACGCGGCCAACATTTGATAGACATAATCTTCAAAAAATAAATGCCAAAGAATGTTCTTTCAAATGATAATAAACATTCCCCATTCAATTTGATTTTTCTGTTTTTTTTTTTTCTTTAAAAAAGTAGGGAACCTCGAAATGGATCACCCAGCGTTTTAGCTTGTTCCAAGTTCATTAACTATCAAATTACCAAGTATTCTTGATATTCTTCAACAAATTATTGTCTGATGTAGTTTAATTACTCTTCTTCCAGTAGAATCACTGTGCACTGGGTGCGAGCTGCCGAATTTCTATGGTGAAAGTCAAGATAATTTAGCACTTTTTCCCCGTCAGTTCAAACTTTACAAAATGCCATTAAAATTGCATGAAAAATCTACTCGACAGAATGCGAACATCATTGGATGGATGGATGAAACACTTGAACATTTCCGAACATGGGGATGAACGGGTGCTCGCTGCTCGCTGTTTGGGTGCTGTCATACTGCCGCTGTTGATATGGCGCTGATCTTAGGACTTGAACTGGGTTTGGGTGTAAACAATCGGTTTGTTAAGACAGTCAAAAAGAAAGGAAGAAATATGCCTTTAATTTGCTTATCATTGTTTGGCCGAGCAAAAATTCGCACTTCTTGTCGACTTTGTACGAACAAATTAATTTTACATTTAATTTTACCGGTGGTTTTTAACGTTTTTCGTTTTTTTTGGTGGTGCGATCTTTTTTGTGTGATAACATTAAAGATGCTCGTAATGAATGGAAAGGATGAATGGAATGGCATGTCATTGATATGGAATGGGCATGGAATTTACGCAATCAACAGGAGTTGTTTTTTTTTCTCGACATTTGTAAATTTATTTACTTGCCACGGTAGTGAAGTACAAGTATTTCCATAATGACATTCATATATCTGATGATCGCTATCAGTTTCCCAGTTTTCTTGTGTGGAATATTTGAGAAAATTTCATAATTTTTTTTGAAATCACTGCGATTTGTTTTTGAAAAGACAAGGATTTTGTTATTTGTTACCCTAAATCAGTACTCAGTGAGTGGTGTTTTTATCAGTGTTGCCAGAAGTGATGGTTTTTTTATGTCGAACAAAGGAAACTGAGAATTTTACCATTTTTGCACTGAAATTACATAGTTTGATATACGAAAAAAATTAAAGCAAACTATATAAAGATTTTTACAAATCAAATTTTACAAAACAAATATACCCGTATATCGAAATGGACTTAGTCAGTCTATGCAGAATACTTGTTTGCTATTTTAATATAGACTTAGTTGGTTAATCCTTTGAATATAATAATATTTTTTTTTTGGAAACTTTAAAAACCAAACGGAAATATTTTTTAAAACGATATGGAAATGTTTTTTATGGCTTTCCTCACTGTGGAGTTGAGCTGAAGATTAAAGAGTTCCTTCAAAATGAAGGAAGGTATTTTGACTTTACATGTTTTTAAAACATTTTATGAATTTTTTGTTCAAATAATATCTTTGGTCTATATAAAAAATTTTGGAGCTTAGAAAGGGTAATTTTTTGCTATTTGGTTTTTCAGAATTTCTGCAAGTTTACACTTTTAGAGA
Source organism: Eudasyphora cyanicolor (assembly GCA_963930755.1). NCBI lineage: Eukaryota > Metazoa > Arthropoda > Insecta > Diptera > Muscidae > Eudasyphora > Eudasyphora cyanicolor. The sequence continues at coordinate 213,106,375 of OZ005737.1, forward strand.
CATGCGCCTAAATTAAAAAAATTACAGTTTGTCTTGACAAACGAACAACAAATCATTAACTTTTATTATAATATTTCGTGCCCTGTGAAAATTTGATTTTATCTAAAATTTGTCTTCAGCGACGAGGTGATTTTAGCGTCGATAAAAATAACTGGGTCCGAAGATAATTTGGTTCAAAAGCAGGAAATGCACTGTTTGGTGCGCTTTATTGGTCGGCGGAATCATTTAGGTTTAGGTTAGGGTGGCAGACGTTTTTTTTGTCAGCTCACATATACCAGTTTATGGCCCTTTGTGTTACGGGCTGAAATACCCCTCATCGAAACCAACCTGTGTGGTATACAAATTTATCGATAGTACGGATATGACTACCGGAAATATATGTTAGACTACCTAGAAAGGCCGACCCAGCATGTCCAGTCGTCGTTTACTCAAAGCGGGACAGTCACATTTCAAGTGTTCAATGCTCTCCACTTCTTCCTCATCTCGCTTCTGCAGAAGTCATTGGAGTCAATACCCAACCTTCTGACGTGTTCCCGTCAGAAGTGATTCTCAGGTCATACCTTGGCCAGATTTGTCTAGCTACCCTATAGGTTCCGATTTTTGTTCATCTTTTGTTGGACTTCCTGATTGCTTCTTGCCTAAGCCAAAGCTTGCACGTGGATAGTGGCGCACCAATATATGCAAATTCTTCGAGAATTTGTAGTGTCGTCCCTTACCTAGCAAGTTCATCTGCTTTGCAGTTCCCCGGGATATACCTATGCGCAGGCACCCATATGAGGTGGATATTAAACTGCTTAGCCATCTCGTTCACAGATCTGCGGCAGTCGAGGGCTGTTTGTGAATTTAGGGATGTAGCCTCCAGAGAATTTATGGCAGCCTGGCTGTCCGAGTAAATTACAACGCCAGTGTTGGTTACTATGTTGCCACTTGGCGACTTTCCATATTGCCATTATTTCGGCTTGATAGACACTACAGGTATATTGTAGTCTGTGAGCTATATCCAAACTAAGTTCTTCATTGTGTACTCCTATGCCAACCTTTTCATCAAGTTTCGAACTATCCGTATAGAAGTGGAGATGGTTTCAATTACCTGGTAACCCATTCATCTCTGGCTGGTATCATAGTGATGTAGTTCCTCTCGAAGGTGTACACCATTGGTATATAGTCCACCTTTTTTGTCCATTTATTTGCCTTATCCTGCAAATAACCCACTATACAGGGTGAAGCTGAAAGTATCTTCCCCAGCCTTTCGGCGTTGTAGACCTTTTCCAATTCGCCACAGAAGGTATACCAAGAGCGTCTTTGCGCCTTCCTCATTCGGTTCATACAGAAGTTTAGAGTTGAGGACTTTTTTGAAATTCTTCTCATACAGGTGCCACTTTGTCTTCCTCACATTTCTGTGGTGGGCAGGTTTAGGCGTTGATTCCGTTGTTTCTTCTACTACTTCCCTGAAGAGAGCTGTCGGTACTACAGCTTCATAAGGCAAGTAACTGAAAACCACCCAATATATGCGATTACCGATATCCAGACTAGCAATTGTTTGGTCTTTACCATTTAATTCAGTCAGGAGAAAGTTACTTAGATCTGTATGAAGGTTCTTGGAGTGCCTTCACTGTTGGCCACAAGCAGTTTAATGTTGGGTGTCCCGATACCGCACAGTCTTCCTCCTACTACGTAGGGCTCTTTTGAATCAGGACGATGTCTACTGCATCTGTGGACAGGCGCAGCAGTAGAGCCGCTGAGGCTGCTCTAACGTGATGGATGTTAATCTGTAGAAATCTTACCATCATTGGTAATCGACAGATTAATATCCAGCCGAGGAGCATGTCCCCGCCAGATGCGCCAAAGAGTCCGGGGACTCTCCTCAGCCCCTCAGTGTCCGAAGTAGTGCTTTCGTCCTCAGAGAAGGGCGTTACAGGTCTGTTAGAGTTGGAGTCACCAGAATTAATGAGCGTGGTAAGTCCACACTTCCACAAAGTCGTGTATCAACCACGGCGGACGACTCGCCTTCCGCAGTGGGAGCTATATCCTGCTTGTATACCTTCACGACTATAGTCTCGAAACCATATTTCAGGGTTGCATTTGCACGTTGTATAAGGGAGGTGGATTCAGCGTTATCAGGAATCATTGGACTCTACTTATTCAAAGATTATGATGACCGCAACGGCACAGTCAATGCAGAATGGTACCGTTCGATGATCACGTACTTTTTTGTTTAAAATGGAAGAATTTTACATGGTTGGGTATGAATATGGTGTATTTAGGATTTAATATGGTAGATAAGGGCAAATAAGTTAAATACGGTCGTATGGTGATGGGTGATGGTAATATAACGAAAATTTATAAATATGGATCCACTGCAAAATCCAAATGGTTACTACTAAAACCCTAGAAATTGGTGTTGTAAAGGAAGTCGTATTACTTTTAGATGGTAAATTAGGTAAATAAGATACATATGTATGATACTGCCAAATCCAAATGAGTTTAACCCGAATCGTGAAATTCGAGTGGAGGTACCTCTAGGTATAAATTGTACCACTATTGAGATCATACAGATGGAGTTGAGATAATGAAATTTTTGAAGATTATGTCTATCATATGTTGGCCGCGGCTACGTCTCAGATGGTCCATCCGTTGAGTCCAGTTTTCGATGACTCGTTTCGAGTATTTCGACTGGTAACTGGCGAATGACACGCGTGATATTTTGCTCCAAGGCCTGGATCGAAGCGGGTTTGTCCGCATAAACTTTAGACTTTACATCTCCCCACAAGAAAAAGTCTAACGGTATGATATCACACGATCTTAGTGGCCAATCGACAGACCCAAAACGTGAAATTATCTGCTCACCGAAGTGTTCTCTCAATAAATCCATTGATTGATGCGATGTGTGGGAAGTGGCGCCGTCTTGTTGAAACCAAATGTCGCCGAGATCACGAGCTTCAATTTCGGGCATCAAATAGTCGGTTATCATGACACGATAACGTTCGCCATTGACGGTTACGTTCTCACTGGCATCATTTTTGAAAAAATATGGACCGATGATTCCACCGGCCTACAAACCACACCAAACCGTTGTTTTTTTCTGGATGAAGTGTTAGCTCTTTAATCTCTTCAGGTTGCTCTTCGTCCCAAATGCGGCAATTTTGCTTGTTTACATACCCATTAAGCCAGAAATGGGCCTCATCGCTAAACAAAATTTGGCTCGAAAACGTCGGATCTTCTTGGAACTTTTCCAGAGCCCATAGAGCGAAGCGATGTCGCTTGGGAATGTCGGGCGGCTTCAGTTCTTTCACAAGCTGTATTTTGTATGCTTTTAATTTAAGATCTCGACGTAAAATACGCCAAGTCGTTCACCAACTTCAAATGCGTGTAAAAAAAATCTCGCACTGACCTGAAAAAAACCCTTGAGGGTTTTGTTATGGATAATGTCAACTTTCATTTGCAATTGGTCTCATCCCATTCCCATTCGGAAAGTTCGATTTTGTATCACAGTGTTATTAAAAACTTACCCACCAAACCTTTGAATTCTATTTCTATCTTCTGCATCACAGGTTTTCACAAATCAAGTCCCGAAGATGCCGTTAATTACATTCATACCTCCACAAATACTCAAGCCATACGAACAATGCGAGCCCGCAAAAACGATGACGACTGCAACGGCGGCGGCGGAGAACCATGGCAGAGAGCAAAAACGAAAGTTACTGAAAAATCACGCTCTCGCTTTTCTTTGTAAACAAATGCCGACAAAAGAGCGAAGACAAAACACGGAAATTAACAAATTAACCAAAAACATTGTTGAATTTGAGAAGCACATATTGTCACTCAATTAAATGAAACACAAAACATTTCTTAAATCGGAAACTGCAAATATAAAAATTTCGCGAGACCGTACAAAAAAACACGCGACAGCACAAAAGCCCAAATGAAACTGAGGAAAGCCATAAGAATATATCAGTTTTGTCAATTAGATTAGAATATGACAATTAGTTAAAAAAGTGATAAATACGGAATAGGGCGGGTCGATTTAAAAATCGCCCATTGCTCAGTGAAAATCGTATTCTAGGGATCAAAATAAGAAACTTTGCCGAAGGAACCATACCTCTAAAACGAATTCTGATGTCCCGGAAAAAATCCCACTTTGACCCATTTAGAGTGCTCCAATCGAGTCCAAATGTATGGAACCCCCAGGGGGTGTGCCACTGGCATGGGTGGGTCGGGCCTCCAAAGTTAGTGGTGGTCGGTCATACATTTTGACTCGATTGGAGCACTCTAAATGGGTCAAAGAGGGATTTTTCAAAATTTGCCCCTACCCAAAAGTTCGACCCAAATTCCGGGACATCAGAATTCGTTTTAGTGGTATGGTTCCTTCGGCAAAGTTTCTTATTTTGATCCCTAGAATACGATTTTCACTGAGCAATGGCGACTTTTTTTGCCTCCCCACAAATCGACCCGGCCTAATACGGAACCACCGTCAAATCTAAATTACAAGAGATATAATTATGAACTTTGGTGTGAGCTTTTGGGACTAAAATCATACTTTTAAGGACACAGTGGTGCAAAATAGGATATATGTAGTAAAACTGCCAGCTAGAGGGTAGATTTTGGAAAGTATACTATAGATAAGGACCGTTTTTTTTCGAAATTTTTACTGTTAGAGTGACATGGGTATGGTCCCAGGGTGCGGGGGTAGCTCAGAGAAAACTAACAATAATTTATACTTTTAGGGGTGCATTGAAGCAAAAAGGGTTAAATCTGTAGAATGACAGCACATCTCAAAAAATCAAAATGTCCATGAGAGCCAAAGTACTTTTTGATACAAAAATTAGGCAGACTTAGATAATGATTAGCTGAATACAATTATGCTAAAATACGGAAATCGAAAAGTTCAGACATATGCGGTTATTCCAGAAAAACACAGAAATATAGTACGGTATGTCTAAAAAGGTTAAATAGGTTCTTAAGGAGAGGGCAAAAAGGATGGGACATAAGATAGAGAAAAGAAGCGTTTTTCCTAAATGTTTACTTTTGAAGGCAAGAGGACTAGATATAGTAGGCACATTCTGCCGAAAAGGGTTATATATCCTAAAAAGGCTACCACGGTACAATGTCGCTCTTGGCACATAAACTAGTTTTATTTTCGAAATCTCTATCTGTTAGGGCACCGTGGGGTGCCCTAGATTGGAGATTAGAAGCATTTATTTTCGCAATTAAATCTCCCGTTAAGGGCTCATTGGTTAAGGTCAATATGGTAAATACGATACATTGGGGCGAAAATAATTAAATATGATCCCGGGGTGTGAGGATAGAACTTGTTATTAGAAGCGAATATTTTTCGAAATGAGTTCTTTTGAAGGCAAAAGGACTAAGTATGGTACAGAGGGGCAAAAAGGGCTACACATGGTTCAAGAGTAGCTCTTGCCACTAACCGGTGGGCCAAACACGGTTAAATGTGGTACGGTGGCGCAAAGTTTTTAAATATGGTACATTGAGACGAAATTTAAAAAAACTACAGCCAAATACAATCGTAAAATTTATTGTAAATGTGAAAATGGGGCAAGGGTATAAACATTGTACCGTCAAATAGAAATGTATGAAAATCGCGAAATTTGGCTTCGATGTAGGCTCTTGAGACAAAACTGTTTTAGTAGACATATTGAAGGTTGTAATGTAAATTTTTATATGAGATAATACAAATCTTAGTCCAAAAGGAAGTTTCTTTGAATTAGCTCTAGTTCTCTACAAAACGCTAGTTCTAGCCTGAAAACGCAGAACAACGCCTGTAGATCCAGCTAGTGCACACTTTGACCTGATAATTGGCTCTGCCGTAGAGTTATTTAGAAATTTTATATTTCAGAAACATACAGAAATTGTGAAAAGTTGTTATAAAAGCACGGAAGGCATCGTTTTATTTACCTTTATTAAACATGGACCTGATAAATGGCTCTGTCGCTGGTTTATTTAAAAAAGTTATGTTTCTGCAAAAGTACACAAATTGTCAACAGTGATTCTAGAAGCAGGGATGATATTCTTTTATTTTCCTGAAAGCGCAGAACAACATCTGCCGGGTCAACTTGTATAAACTTGGACCTGATAAGTTGCCATGCACTAGAGTTATTTAGAAAAGATATGTATCACAAAAATGCACAAACTTTCTATGTTATAGAAACTTGGAATGCATTATTATATGTATCTTAAAGCGCAGACTGACGTCTGCGGGGTAGATAATGTAGGTGATTCTGCAGTAGTTATCCATAAATGTTAAGTTTCATAAAAATACACAAATTGCCTACTTATACGTACCTGACAACGCAAAAAAACCTGCAGGGCCAGCTACATATATACAAATAGGCTCGGGAAACATGGGAGTAATAGTTCTATGTTCCTAAATAACGCCACAGTTTAACGTCTGCACGGCCAGCTAGTGTAATATAAAATCAAAATGACATGCATCCTCTTCATTTTAAACTAATGTATGATATGCTTTTAATATTATGTCCTTAATCGAACGTATTGCAGTAAATAATTCTTTATCTTGGTTGTTGGTGGTGTTCGCTCAAAAGGAAAGTAAGTATTAAATTCATCTGCAATTTATTTCAATGAAATCCAATCCGATATTAAACCAATCCGGGGTGTAACTGAAATGTCAACTAATTAATGCTTGTTGTCCGCGTTTCTGTTGTTGCTGGTGTCCACCAGCCAGCTACTTGACTGGAAAAATGCTCCTGAGTCGAGTTGCATTGGCAAAGAGAAAGACAAATACCTTTTCCCTGGCCAAGGATGGCATTAACGACCGACCGACAAGCGGATTGGAATGGAACAACCACGAGCCGAACGAACGGACGGCCAGGCCGATACAACGGCAGCGAAAAGTAATGAAAAACAATCATAATCGAGACAAGAAACAAATATGTAATGAATGAGTGTTTACATGTTATAATATTTCACTGTCAAAGTCCTTAAAGAGGGACAACAACAACAGGGACGACGACACTACTCAAGTAGTCGAAGGCAAAGTCATGCACATGCAGGTTTCCTCTGCGCAACGAAGTAGAATGGTATGATGGGATTTTAAGTTTTTTTTTTTAAAAAAATTAACTAAAATTTATGGATGAGTAAGATTCCGAGCATTTTCCATTGCATGACAGGAGGTGCTCGAGATTTGGGTGTATGCCTGCATGACATACATGAGTACCAATTCGAATTCATGTATTTTGACTTCCCGTTTGGTTTAGAGTGAAGCCTATCCAAAACTCTTACTATTCTAACGGTCATGGCGACCGGTGAAGAATCCAACTCCACATCAAGCTTGCTCTTTCCCCATGATTTGGGTCTAAACCACAGCCACAACGAAATGCTCCCCAAGCCAGATGAAGTTCCAGGATGTAGCTTCCGCTCAGGCTCCGTAGCCGAACTACTACCAAATAGTCCGGGACTGGTGGTACACAAATGTTTGATAGGTAATTATGCGACAATAACAAACAATGGATGTAACGGCTCTCAAGAGTGGTCGGTGGTCTAAGTGGCGCAGCTTTCAAAAAAAAAACACACAATAACTAAAAACAATTAGTGCCACACAGAAATAGTGAATGTGACGCCCTTACGGTTCGACGTACAAACAAGAGAGAAACAACAACAAACATATTATACCGTACAACAGCACCTTCAGCACTCATCTTGATCGGTTACGTCAACAACTGATTTAGCAGGAAATGCAGATGTCTCTTGTAGGGAGTTACCTCCACTTCATGCCCCTGAGTATTCTCCTATTAATAACAATTCTAACTAAAAACCTCATAACCTTCGGTCGATTGAGAGTGGGCGATTCTAGCTAAATCCATAACATCATCATAATGCGGACATTCCGTACGTACATGCCTTCAGTCCTATGGTTCCCTCCCACAACTACAGTACTATCGGACAGGTTCCTCGCATGCAAAAATGCATTGAGAGAACCATGTCCCGTCAGTAAAATCATAAGACAGGCCAAAGCCAAAATCTATGCGCTCCCTAACAAAAGTCACGTCACGCATAAAAGCGTACGTCGCCCACCCAATATCACTTCCTGCACTCATCCAAAAGTTCCTTGTTTCTCCTATCGTCGTTCATATCTATCGGATGATCCCCAGGAACCAATCTATTCCCAGAAGTGGTAGGTTTCTCTTTCTCTCGAGGGTGCACCTCGCAATACCTGCAATGCGTTAAGCCTTACGGAGTACATGGACAGTCATGACTGTTTCGTACCACATATATGTATCATATGTTGCACAAGCAGCCCATAATACATGATACAGAAAGCACGCCTGTCAATGACCCATTCTCTCCTGATCGTACATCTGACTCTCCCCACAATATCGGTTTAGATATTGGTTTAGATTCCACTCAAATGAGGAAGAGAGGTCATCCTCTCTCCCACGATTATATCCAGATATTTGACTTCCGTCGCATATCTAAGGTTAACTCCGCCAGAACGAATGAGTGGAGGACGTCCCGTAGACAATCTACCCTTAAGCAGCATTGTCGAGGGTTTCTCCACCGAAACCTCGACGACAACTCGTGCGCTCCATTCACCGACAGTATGGATTGCATCCGCACAATTTCTCTCCAGCTCAGCAGGAAAGTAGAGATCATCGGCATGATGAGGAGATCATCGGCATATGCACCAGCTACATGTTTCCAAACCGTGCCGCTGGTACCCACAACACAAACATTCCTATCCCCAAAATAACTTTGCCAAAGCCAAAGCTCACCGCAAAGTTAGTTGGTTGTTATTCCCAAAGCGAGAAGCCGTCCCATATAGAATCTAAGGATTTGCAGTCGATTAGTCTATGACATTTATCCTTAAAACCGGGCATGGATTAATCGATAGTTATTTTAGGACTTGCATTGATCACTGGCTACTGTGCAAACAACGGCACGCCTACACCGAGGGTCAATCCATCGGATCCGCTCTGCGTGATCTATTCTTTATTAATATACAGCCTTCAATAATGTAAATCCAGTTGCCATAGTTACGTCTCTGGGGGTTGATAACAACATACGAAGGTTCAATCAGAACCTTCTAATTAAGAAATGTTATTACCGCTAGCTTAGGATCAACGGAAATCCATAGATTCTTCAGCACCGGATGGGCTCAGGGGGTGGGTTTGTCACCTCTGCAATGGGATCTTTCTATGAACAGTATTTGGAGAATATGGATTTTAAGGTTAATAACTGTTAGAGGGAAGTTTCAATTGCAATATGGGCTTCCGATAACGACTTTGGCGTGACACCGACCAAGACAAGACTAGTTATTTTCAGAATGAGATACAGGGTGGCCCAAAATTACCGAAGGGGTCTGAGATCATTATACCTTTTTATTTAAGTCATAACAATTTTTTTTAAATACATTATATAAATGGAGAATATTTTTATTTGATTTATAAAAAAAATATCTCGCAAGGGGTGGCCATTTTCTCATTCGCATATTCGTGCTCGTTCAAATGTGTACTGTTCCATTTAAATTTCCCCAAGTCTTTTTTACAAAATACTGAAAAGCCCTTGAAACTTCGGTCATTTTGGGCAACATTGAGTATTGAAATTCCGCTCTCTTAAATCGCAAATACTTATGTATTTTACTAGAGAGTATGTTAAACTTCAAACCAAAAATTCTGAAAAGAGCAAACCAGGCTCTGTAAAAAGTCAATAGGAAAGCTCTGGTTCTCAAATTGGCTTTGCTCTTTTCTAAGGAATAAGGGATATCCATTGCAAAAATATGGATAGTGTAGTTTTACCAGGCAGAAATCTTAGATATTTGATATACGAGTATTGATAATTAACCTGCTAGAAGTCCGGATACTGTTTTCTTGAATTCAAGAACTGCTCTCTAATGCTGGACCATTTAAACACACCAAAGAACTGCAAAGCAGATGAAATTGGAAAACATGGAACGACCGTACATGCTCTGGGAGAACTGGGATATGTGGATATGCCTCTAGCGAAGTGCAAGCTCTTCTTGAGAGATATTGCATGAACATCATTTAGAGAATACACAAGATCACACTCCGGACATAGCAGAATCGGTTCAAAGCTTAACAATCAAAATGGCCATGTTGTAGTTTCTAATGAACCAAGACTTAACATTGCAAAAAGACTTCCTGATCACTAGTAGTGTTTACCAGGCAGAAATCATAGCTATTAGAGAGGTAGCATAATGCCTGAGCATTAATGTTGTGATTAAAGTTGGTATTAATATTTTCTCTGATAGTCAGCTGCAAAAAAGTCCCAGAAAAATATCTTCCATATTTGAAGAACTACCATCAACTATCGCAGATCTCTCAACGAGATGGCTGAACAGTTCAACTAGACTACACGCTGGAAAAAAATCACTTCTGTATACTACTACATTGTCCCAAACATATTCGGTTGAAACATATATATGTTTAGAGTACACTCTAAATATTTAATATTTGGTACACACAAAAATTGTGTTTTTGGGAAGATGTTGTTCTAAACAAATATTTGCTTACATCCCAATGTGACTGTTATTTCCATAACAAATATTTATTTACATTTAAGTATTCATAAAATACATAAATTGTGTTAATAATAAATAATAATAATAAATACTCGTAATAATAATTGATGTCATATAATCGTGGATCAATATAAAGTACTTAGAGGATTGACAACGAGTGATGGCTTGGAATACTCAGAAATTTGAAATGATTGATTTAAAACAGAAGTTAATGCTGCATATGGTACCAAATCTGGCATGTACAATACGAAACCAAGGAAAAATTAAAACTGAAATTCGAAAAAGTCGGCAAAAGTTTTGGAAATCTTTTTCAAATAAAATATATTTGGAAAAATTTCTAAATAATAATTTTATTTGTATTTTAACAATTATTTTATTTGAGAAGTTTAGTTTGCAAATATAATTTGTTGTAATATATTAATAAATGGTTTTTCAACAGGGACGCTACAAAAGTAGACCGACAGGGACAGAAAACGACGCCACGATCCAAAACCGTTTTTGTTTTATTTAAAATAACTTATTGACGGACCCGATATATGCGTCTCAAATATACTTTATTGATTTTCAAATAAAATTTATTTTCTAAGAAATATATAATATTTAAAAATTTGTGTTCCAAGTACATTTTCTTTCTATTTAAACATATCAAAAATGCGATTTTGCCCCGTGTATGTATTAACATTTCTTCTGATAGCCAGACTGATATAAAGTCCTGAAAAATATCTTACAGAACTTCCCTCGGCTACTGCATGCCTCTTAACATTGCACTATTCACCTGATTTGGGAGCTACCTTATATGGTCCAGGGAAACAGGATTATGTATGTATAAAAACCCAAGTGTATGGTATAAAAACCCAATAATTACTCCTATTCAATACGGAAATAAATACAAAAAATACCTATCATTCCACCGATATACAGAACAACCCTTTCTCACGCAAACCTAACTTACATTTCAGTTGCGCACTTTTTGTCATGATGGCAGGTTTGAGTATAGCTCCACCTGAAACCTAAGAAACCTCCGCCATACAAGGAAGGAAAAAACCTCGATAAAACAAAAAACCTTGTAATCACAACATATTTATTAATAATAATTTAATTATGACAACTAACTTGATGTTCATCGTTGATACGCTCCCTATTCGGATGTCTGTCTGGCCAGCTGAAGGGAGTAAGTGGTTCATGTCCCATATGTTGTTCGATTGGTTGGTGTAATAAAATAAAGTTACTGTTTCGGGGAGTTGAAACATAAAAATGTTTTAAAGTAATTGATAAGTTTTACTTTAAATACATGATTTCTTGGTTGGTTGTTAACTACATTTCACTCATATCACGGAACATGAACGTGAACGTGAAGTGAGCCACGATAATTACGAACATGACCCAGGATCTTAACGGTTTTGTTGTGTTCATTCACGCATGAAAACGGAATACGAAACGTTAATTGAAAGAGGTGATGGGTTTTAAGAGGATCTTTGAAAAAAGTCGAATGTTAAATATATGAACAAGTATAAGTAATTCGTTAGTATATACACTATGTAGCAGCTATTTTGTCCTTAAACTTTGACGAATTTTTATTGGTTGAGGTTGTACAGGGCACTCGGTACTCAAAGTGTTACCAACATCACTTTGCTGTAGCAGCCAAACGGAAGATCTCATTCAAACGCAACAGTTATATTTATGTGTATTTGGCAGGAAAATCACAACCAGCCATTTTTAGTGAACTTAATTTAAAGCGCCATGGCCACACATCAAACTGACTCATCAAACTCGAGTTTTTATGATTGTGTTGGTAAAAAAAACTCACACGTATGGTTTGATGAGAGAGTAAAAAAATATCAAAACCATTTAGATATTTGCGTCGACGCGGCAGAGATTTGACGTCGGTTTTATGTGCGTGTGTCAAAATATCTTCAATTATCATTTTTGATTTGTTTTCGAAGTGTTAAAAGTATTTTATTTTTTGGTGACAAGTGTTTTTTTTGGAAGAAAAACTGGAAATGGAAGAAAAAAAAGTGTATCGAACTTTGCCGGCTTTATGGCAAATAAAATCAGCCTCTGAAATGAAGTTTGATGACATGAGTTTGATGTGTGGCCGTGATAAGCAAAACAAAATTTTACTAACACATACAAGAGTTTGATCAAACAGTTTGATGTGTGGCCACGGCGCTTAAGAGTGATTTTTTTGGTTTCGGACCATTGGCAATTTTTTCCAAGCAAGTGTCAACGTTTTTAGGTGAGAGAGGCAGGCGGAAAGTGCTCTCTGCCCCTTGACACTTGCTTGGACAAAATTGCCTTGTATGAATCAGGACTTATGAGTATAGGCATGTCGCTCTTTCTCGCCAATTTCAGCCGTCCCAAGATGAGGGGTGGACCTGCTCACCCTCTCCGTTACCTGAACAGCCGGAACGACGGAATCTGAAACTCTTTTTCGGGTGGCATAGTTAGGTTTCTCCGAAGTGTTGGAAGGCAGCGAGCCCTTTTTCTTCTTAGTCGCATTCACAGCGATCATATCGGGAGATCTGATTCTTTTACCGGGATCAACGGATGTGGCAGTCGAGGACTAACTATCAGAGAAAATATTGTTGCCAGAAGGTCTACCATTGTGAATTGATACTTTTCTAGGATATTTTAGAAGTAGAGATGCTTTTCATTGGTAATAATTGTTGATGAACGAAATGCGTAAACACATAATTTTAATTAGCATTGTATATTGGTGCTATAATTTTGCTCATTTCTATTTGCCGTCATGCGTTCCTACACATCATCTTCATCTCCATTAAAACATATACATACCTACGGATCGATATATTTACATACTGCACATATGACATTTTAACATACCATACATGCCGTACGTATGTCGCTACCGGTGAAGATCAGTCTGTTTTTACGAATGTAAAGTATCATAAATGCATTTTGTATGTAACCATTTGTCTCTGCAGAACTATTGCTTTGGTTAACGGTTCCAATTTTGTCATAGACACGAAACCAAAAAAATCATTTTTTTTACAATCGTATTCAAACACATTATTGTTAATATGTATGTACAAAAAGAATAATACGATTAGGGTACAGCATGTTATTTAGTATTAAAGCAAACTTACTTTAGCTTCGCCCTTGGTATGGAAAAGTGATAATCAAGCGAATAAAGTGAATAATTAAGATACCTTATGGTGAAAAATAAACCTGGTTTTGTCTTTCATTTCTCACCGATAATATCTCCAAAGATATGACTGAATATTGAAAAATAAAAAACGCCAAAAAATTCAGCACATTAAAAAAAATAAAAAAAATTTAAAACCAAAAGGGTCATTTTTCATTTCGAAACCAATCTGTTTCATAAACAAAGTTATCAATAGTACGAAAATCGGCCAGACTTCCTAGAAAGACCGATTCCAGTATATCCAGACGTCCTTTACTTAATGAGGGACAGTAGCAAAGCAGGTGTTCAATGCTTTCCACTTCTTCCCCATCACCACAGCTCCTGAAGAAGTCATTGGACTAAATAACTAACATTCTGGCGTGTTCGCCGATCAGGCAGTGTCCCGTCAGATCTGAGTGCGAGGTGCCAACCTAATCATCATTAAGCTTCGAACCTCTTTTTTAGTATCCTGTCAAAAGTGTACACCGTTGGTATATAGTCCACTCGGTCGTTGGCCATATAATTACATTGTGAAATCCTCATGTGGCCGTAGTTCTTATACCTCCACATTAATAGACATTTCAATCGTAATGCCGCTCTGGTGACAACTTCTCTCGCCACAGCATCAATGGGATGGAGTAGGACTTGTCGAGACTCTGTCGCTGTAGTCCTCAATGCTCCGATTATGCATAGACAGGCAGCTCTCTGAACCTTTGATAATGGGCGAAATACTGCTATATATTTGATATAAATGGACGATTATAGGAGAGATGGCCCAACGCGACCCTACAGCTTTCTTGCAGGAATATAATGCGAAGTTCGCTTTCCATACACTTTCCAGTACATAAAGTCTGAAAAACAATTTACAATCCAGAATTATTCCTAAATAAAGGGTCCGCCATCTAACTTTTTTTTCAACTTGCTTATTTCGTGAATGGTAACACTTAGCTCATGTCTGATTTGACAGATAATTAGTTTTATCCTTCCGCTGAACCAATATGGTTGTGTATACGCTTGAACAACGCTGGGATATATTACTTTGAAAATTTTGATTTTCAATTTTTTTTTCATTTTTGATTTTCATTTGATTTTGATTTTTTCATTTTGATCTCGGCGGGTATGTAAACAAGCAAAATTGTCGCATTTGGGGCGCAGAAAACCCGCACGCATACATTGAAAAGCCGATACACCCAAAACGAGTCACTGTTTGGTGCGGATTTTGGTCCAGAGGCATAATTATGCCATTTTTCTTCGAAAATGAGCAAGGAGTGGCCGTTACAGTCAATGGTGATCGTTATCGGGCCATGTTGAACGAATTTTTGTTCACAAAAATTGAAGAGGAGGATATTGGCAACATTTGGTTTCAACAGGACGGCGCTACGTGCCACACAGCCGAAGCTACACTCGATGTTTTGCGCCCTGTTTTTGAAGATCGCATTTTCATAGCTGATGCATAGCTGATGTTGTTTGCCCACCTCGGAGCTGCGATTTGACACCATTGGACTATTATTTGTGGGGTTCCCTCAAAGATAAGTGTTACGCCGACAAGCCAGAGACATTTGACGCTTTAAAGGCCAATATTCGTGAAGCCATTGGTGAAATACAGCTGCACACAATCGATAATGTGCTTAAAAATTGGACCGATCGTGTAGGCTACTGCATGGCCAGCCCAGCATTATTAACCTTCGATCCGTCGATTGAGGATATATGAAAGCCTTATACAGCCTTCATAAATGTTCTCCAGCCAGGGATTTTTGTACTGCAACATTTTCTTCTGGA
The DNA here is from genome assembly GCA_963930755.1 of Eudasyphora cyanicolor. Taxonomy (NCBI): domain Eukaryota; kingdom Metazoa; phylum Arthropoda; class Insecta; order Diptera; family Muscidae; genus Eudasyphora; species Eudasyphora cyanicolor. The sequence continues at coordinate 213,121,812 of OZ005737.1, forward strand.
GTAATGCCGTCTGATCCAGGTGATTTAAAGGGCTTAAAGCTGTTAATCGTCCAGCTGATTCTGGATTTCTCAGTCAATAACATAGCGACGCTTGCAGTCCTCTCGCTCTCTTGTTGGTCCTTCTGTTCCTCGAGTTCAGTCGGTGAATTCCCTGTGAAATGTGTGTCGAGCAGTGGTTTCAGCAACTGCTCTCTGTTTTTCAAGTTTATGACCTCATCCTGCACGTAACACACTAAACAGGGTGTAGCGGATAATATCTTACGCCGTCTTGCGGCAACCGATACCTTTTTCCACTTCTTCACAGAAGGTGTACCAAGAAAGTCTTTGTGATTTCTTTAGCTCCTTCTTACAGATTTTCAGTTGCTCTTTATAGGTAGCACAGTCAGTTTTGGATATTTTCTGCATTTGTTGGCATCATAATTTCCTTAAATTTAACGTGTATCCCAGCTCTATCAGGCTTATACTTAAAAAAATATGGTCCAAATACTAAAGGTACCTTTCATGAAAAATGTTATGTAATTTAAAAAAAATAGTTTTAATGTTTTTTTCTTAACGATAACAAATTATACCAGAAAATGTTATGCACAGCCGTTCGTCAAAATTTTCGTAAACTACTGTTATTGGCACCATAGTACAATCGACTGATACATTTCATGTTGCGTATTTCAAATTGCAACAGCTTAAATTGAGAATTTAAATTCACTATGTGTTACCCCGGAAAAAAATATTATTTGTGAGATTATTCAAGTCTTTACAAAACTTACTGCATGCTTTTAGGCCGCTATCTTTAATAAGGAAACTTGGAATCACCCTGTGTATCATGTATCATTTAAGTATTCAGTGATGGCAACTTGGTGATTTCAACCAATTATGATTTTCTCACTGTGAAAATATTTCCTTTTTTGAGCTGAAAATATTTCCTTTTAAGCTGGGCGACTAAAGGGGCACTTTCGCCCCTTTTTTAGCCGTGGAATTTTTGGTTCCCATTTCTTTTTTGGTTTTTCCAATTTTTTTTTTTAAATGTTTATTTTGTATATTAAATTTTGATTTTTTATTGTTATTTTCCTTAAAATCAAACCCTAAAAACAGCGAAATTTTTTGTTGGGCTATCGCCCCTTTTTTGTGACACTTTTTGAAAATTCCCAGCACTAACACTGCTTTTAAGGGGAGGAGGGTATTTTGAATAGTCAAGTCAATTTCATTTTTTTTTTTTTTTTCATTTCATTTCATTTTTTATTAATGTAATTTAAAGCCTGTAGGCCAAGTATAGGTAAATTACAATATTCTTCAACGCAAAATTAATTTAGGTATTTAATTTGAGTTTCTACTACAGCGGAACAACGTAAATAGTTCTAGATATATGTATAACTTAATAACTATTAAATTAAGTAATAATAACAATTGCAGGTTGCTACTTTATAGTTGCTACTCTACAATTTCAATTTCATATTTATTTTTCGGTAAATTACGAAAATGACATGGACAGAATTGTTCGCAGCCAGTGTTACCGTTGTGCGACTAAAGGGGCAGTTTTGCCCCTTTTTTTCAGCCGTGATACTTTTGCGCCCCTTTTTTTGGGATACTAAATGTGCCACTTTTCACATTTTTGGTGCCACTTTTATACACTTCTGCCACTTTTGTACAAAATTATATTTTGGCACTATTTAAACAGCATTTTACGTACTAATGTACGTAAATAACGTATGAAGACAATAAATTGCCAAAAAGTAATGATAAATAAAAAAATAAATGTAAAATATATGATATTTCATATATTTACTTAGATAGTATACATCACAAAAAAGTTTTGTGTAGCTTTTTTAAATTTGTTTTAGAGTAAAACACAGGTACTATTATCGAAATATATTGCATAACCCGATCACGTCCATTACGATATATGGACATATCACATATGTCGTTCGGAAATTCTTAGTTAAAAGCAGAAACTGTGCGAATAATTTATTTTTCAATTTATAAAATTATATATATCGGGTCCACATGAAAATTGCAGCAATTCAGCAATAAAAATAATTTAGCGCTTTGGATTTCATTATAATAAGCTCTGTGACAAGGCCCACAAAATGTAATGTCATATACACATATAGTTTTTTTTATAAGTTTCTTTACAAATTTGTAGAAAATATGTACAAGTTTTGATTTTATTGTATTTTGCCTTATATAAGAACCTTAAAATGCATGCCGCTTTATTTTATGAACGTGTGCCCCGTTTTTCGGAAAAATCCCCTTTTTGTGTTCGCAACGACAGAATTGTTCGGCATTTAATTTCGAAGTATTATTATCTTTGCCAATTGATTGAAATAATCGACTAGACTTCAAAAAAGATTATATCATATTGGAAACATAATGTAGGGCTTTCCGCTTTACACGAGGCAATTTTTCCAAGCAAGTCGTGGCCTTCGGTAGCTTAGTGGTTAGTGCATTAGACTTGGATCCCGAAGGTGCTGGGTTCAACACCCAGCCAGGGCACCGGAAAAATTTAACATCAACATTTCATGTTTTCTCCAAGTCAACAAGCTAAAAATAGACATAACACCATGACGACTATTAACAAAAATGCAGCGCTTCTAGTACACAATAGAAACGGCAACACTCAAATATCATCCATTCAGCGAAATTAACAGACGAATGTTAATTTACAACCGGACAACATTGAGTGGATGAAAACAACGTAAGGTTCCCGTGATAATCGGATATATGCCGGAACGAAGTCTGTAATAGTAATAGACTTATAAGGCGTTCACACCAACCCGTTTTGGCTCATTTGTTTTGGGAAAACATCTCACCGTTCACATATGTTGCCTGCTTAATTATGACATTTATTATGTTTTCAAATGGCATATGTCAACTTATTGTGTACAAACAACTTTTACTGAAAATATAAAAAAGAAACATGGAAAGTACCAAAAAAGCATAGTTAAATTATTTGGTGCTCACAAATCAATGCACAACGAGAATTCAACTATTCGATGCCATTTGAATTGTTGCTTCCATTTTTATTGTTGACAAAATTTGAAATGTATATGTTCAGTGTGAGACAGATTGACAACTTAAGGGGGTTCACATACTTCAACATGCAGTTTTGGGACGTGTTATTGAGAAAAACATGCCGATTGAGACGGTTTCAATTGACATTTCTATAAGGGGAAAGCTACTCGTTTTGGCTCGAAAACATCTCAATGAGCCAAAACGGGTTGGTGTGAACGCCTTATTATTGAGAAAAACATGCCGATTGAGACGGTTTCAATTGACATTTCTATAAGGGGAAAGCTACTCGTTTTGGCTCGAAAACATCTCAATGAGCCAAAACGGGTTGGTGTGAACGCCTTATTAAGGATTATCAACTCAGCGTCTCCAAGCTGCTACAACAACACCAAAGACAAAAATACTAAAGATGAGGCAAATAAAATAACCCGATAGGGATAATTTTAACCACATAGGTAGATGGAGCTTGGTTTTTCACACATGTGTACAGTACATAAATATACAGTGTTCATTTCTAATAAAATACGAATTATTTTCACCAATTTAAACGATATTTCTTCTTTTACTTCAATTTTTTAATAATACCAAGTCCCGGAGATATTGAAAAAAAGATTAGACCTATATGCACTAACGACATCTGTTTCTCGAGTAAAAGATTGGGCCCCAATGAAACAACGCAATCTTAGGTATATTGTGTGCAAACTTTAGTATTTTTGTCTTTGACAACACAGGCAAGCAAGTGGTGAGTGAGTGTGTATTTGCAGGGGGTAGAGGGGGGAAAATTATCTATACCGGCATTCGCACTTTGAAACAACAATTCACACAGGAATTGCCGAAATAGAATTACGTCGTGTGAACGCAACAGGCAAATTCAAAAGAACATTAGAGAATATGTCCTGATTCACACTCGAGAAAAAAATGCCAAGTGTGAATCATTATGCTTGCCTCATGTAAATCGTGGCTACTTAACAGAATATTTCGAAATAATTTTTCAAAAATCAAAAATTTTATGACTGATGTCTCGACGTCTGGGCCCCGCCGCTGAAATTGTTGCCTATTGTTTTTGTCTTATAATTAAATCTCATATAAAAAAATTAAGCAAATCGGTGAACTTGTGATAAACTAGATTTAAGCACTGCAGTTTTCATTTAATTTTGGTCAGTTTGCATGTCGTACTAGTCATCGCAATCAATTAGGTGACGTTCACAGACATCTGAACAGCTGATGGTTTTTTTCCGCTTGGCGGCGTTTGTTCTCTGCTGTCGGCGCATTTGTCCGTAAACAAAAAACAGCTGATAACGAACAAATTTTATTTTCAATTTCGTCAGAAAGTAAAAATTTAAATGTTATTTCTATAATTATTTAATAAGGATATATTATAAAAGAAAAACTGGAGTCAGCTGCAACAACTCCGCCCATAGAAATGCAGCAGAAAAAGTTGGCAGGATATTATTTAAAACTGCCAAGAAACACAATGACATCGTTCAGTCGCACGACGACCACCAGACGAAAAACACTAGAAAATCTTCCGAGCAAAAGCAAATGCAAGGAAAAAAGTGCAAAAGTGTTTAAAAAACTCCCAAGAAATAATATAAAACGGAAGTGGCTACGATTTAATGTAAACAACAAGAAAAAAGAAGGCTGATTTGACTACAAAAACAACGAAAAGAAAAGAAGGCTGCAACTGGTGGTTGCGACAAAAAATTCTAAGTTTCTTGAAAAGCGCGCATTTGGGTGTGTGGATTTTTTTGTGCATGTCTCCTGCATTAAGGAGTCAACTAGCAAATCAAATACATTAGAAACACGCAAACATTTGGATTAAAAGCTAAAATATGTCCGTTTATGCCTGGGTAAGTTACAACAATTAAGAATTACGGCTACAAAAGGTAGCTGTGCTGCTAGCCTATGACAAATCATGCCGATAAACATTAGCCAAAAGGAGGGCGGTTCTCAAAGTTTAGTAAGGAATTTAGCGTTAATTAGTTGTGCTAATGCTGGTCTATAAAATCTGCTCAAGTACTTGAAAATATTGGATGGCAATTTGAAAATAAACAAGTAAGAAAGTTTCAGTCGGGTAAACCGACTAAGGTATACCCTCACTTTGTGAGTAATGTAATATTGAAAATTCCACGAATTAGTCTGTTAGTTTTATGGGAGGTTTAACAAATACACATATTTTTCGCTGAACATTAGATACTTTAAATTCATTGCACTGTGCCGACTTATAAGCATTTATGTGCACTGGTATAAACGTAATGAGACATTAAATTGTGGTATGATTTGGGCATTTTGTGTGGGAGGTACAAAGAGAGGCGTGGCAATAACGCCCATTTTTCACAGGGCTATAGACACTGTAAAAACATTACACTGTACAAAATTTCAAGTATTTTTATACACTGGTTTTAATGTTATAAGCTGTTAACTTTTGGTGCAAAAAGGTACCTTTGTGTGGGAGGTACCAAAAGGGGCGTGACAACAACACCCATTTTTCCCTGGACTGTAGGCAATATAAAAGCATAATACTGTACAAAATTTCGAGTATTTTTATACACTGTTATTAATGTTATAAGCTGTTAACTTTTGGTGCAAAATGGTGCATTTGTGTGGGAGGTACCAAAAGGGACGTGGCGACTTCGCCCATTTTTCTCGAGTTGATAGCGACTAATAAGCTAATACTATGTGTGGAATTTCAAAAGATTCGAATAAGTAGTATAGCAGTTATTAAAGAATCAATATTTCACAACATTTTAACCCTTTGTGGGGGAGGTACTAGAACGAGTGGACCAATATGGCCCATCTTCGAACTTAGCCGGAGATAGAAAAAAATAATACCACATACCAAATTTGAGGTCAATCGGTTACTCCTTTCGAGAGTTATCGTGCGCACCAGCCAGCAGACACACAGACAGACAGACAGACAGACGGACGGACATTGCTCATTCGACTTAAAATGACCCAAAACGGATTTCCTCCGAACATACTTGGGGTCTTAGGTCACTCCTTCGACGTGTTACACTTTTTTCCGTAGCAAATGATATATACCCTCGTCACACTAAAGTGAGGGTATAAAAAGTTAGTAACACGCAAGTGATTTCGAACAAACGTCTTAAGAAGAGTGAGTATACTCCACACCGTTCAAAATTCGACAAATACAATTTTATTTTTTTAAAAAACCTTTAAACATTCCTAAGCAATTTCGATACTGGCCCAAATTTTGTAGGAAAATAATTACCTTCCGTTCAACAGCTCTTGTCTGTTTAGTTCTATGTGGAATATTTAACTGGGGTTCTGCAATAGTCCTGGCTGATATGAATCTAACTTTTTTGATCATCCGAATAATTGTTTGGTCCTCCCGAGGTCTTCCACCTCATTGTATTGTATTCTATGAATCAGAAGAAAGAAAATGCGCACGAAAAATTACACTGTGGTGGATAACAAATATGTTTGTATTTGATGTTAGTAATTTCTCATTCTTACCAACTGTCTTTAAAGCGTTCCAAGTAATTTTCGAGGTTCTATTTGGACGACTGTAAGAACAAAGCCCAAAACTTAACACAAACAGCAACAAATTGACAAAATACAGTTGTTGGACAAAAACTGGTGATACCTTTTTCGAGAAGCCCACTAATTTTCATGTCCAACTAACATACTTTGGAATGAAGATATCGATGACTATTTTTAAATTTCTGGCATAGTATACCCACATACTGGAGAAAAACTCACTTTGTATTGAAAAACTTAGAAAAAACGTTTGTTGAATGTAATATTTCACGACTAAGATAAAACACTAAAATAATGGTGATCCTAAACTTTTGTTATCGAGTAACTTTGTAACATATGTACGAACTGACAAATTTCATAAATATGAAAAAATGTTTTGTTGTTTATATCACAGACCTTAAATTACAAAAATAATGAATAATAAGATATGTCATCCCGGAGCGAGTAAGTTGTCAGTTACGAATGAATAGAAATTTCAACGAGTAGGACTTCAAAGAGTGAGTTTTTCCGCGGATTTCGGACCGATTTTCTCGAATTTTTTGTAATTGTCTCAATTAAAAAATTAATATTAATTGATTAGTGCAAAGAAAGTTCAAAATATGTTCGCGGAAAAGTGTATTTCGCGTGTGACATTTCATTCCTATTCGTTCGTAAGTGATAGATTTTGACGTTTCTCGCTGACGGCACATCTGTATAATTTAAGGTCTGTGGGCACATCTGTATAATTTAAGGTCGGTGTTAAATTATACAGATCACAGACCTTAAATTATACAGACCTTAAATTTAAAGAAATCTCTTTAAAGTTTGAGCATAAATATTACAAATATTGCAGAGATTATAATATTATATCATAAATGAAATTGGAACAATTACCTATTATAAATAAAAATATGAAGTGTTTAAAATAAAATTTTCAAATAAATCTTAATTTAATTGGAATATGGTTACATCATCTATGCATTTTTATTAAAAAAGAAAAACAGAAAACAACCGGTTCACCGGTTTTTTATTTTCGGTTAAACCGAAAACCGGTTTTAGAGTTAACTTAATTTTCGAAGAAACCGAAAACCGTATTTTCAAAATAACCGGTTTTTTGATCACCCTAATTACATCCCACACAAAAGGTTATCATTTAGTGAAATATTGATTCTAAAATATAATCTGTACTACTTATCGGAATCTTCCGCAATTCCACACATAGTATGTATTAGTTTATTAGTCGATATAACCTTACGAAAAATGGGCGAAGGTACTACACCCCTTTTGGTACCTCGCACACATAGGGACCATTTTTTGCAGAAACAGTTAACGGCTTATAACATTGATTCCAGTGCATATAAATACTTGAAATGGTACCTATTATACAAAAACACATACATTTATCCATAGATTTAAGTTGGCAATGTTTTCTTCGTTAGGATAATAGTATGGAATATTCCCAACATTTATAGCCCTCATAACGCGTATCCCGGCTCTATCGAGCTTATAATTAAAAAAATAAGGTTCAAATACCAAATTAAACCAGAAAATGTTATGAACAGCTACTGTGGTAAGAACTTTAGTAGATCATTGGCATTTTAAGTCAAGTAATTCTGTCGCAGTGAATTTTTGTCTATTCCACTTTTAGGAAAGAGTCGAAATGCTGTTTCGGTTATGAATTTTTTTTAGTTGATCCAGCTAACTTTAGACTTTTGAACATAATAGAAATAATAATTTTCTATTCCTCCCTCCCACTGGAACAGTTCATACATTTTTCATACTCGTCCTCGTATTACAACTGCTTTAAAAATTAACTTAAGCTAAATTTCCATAGAATTTGCAATGCAAATTAATTTGTTGTGGCAGTAAACACACATAAACTTTACACTCGAACTTGTCATGTTTCCAGCAAATGAGAGTGATTGTGGACGCACTCGAGCGTACGATCGAAAGAAAGGACGACGTTTGTGCGGAATGAATGGACTACTCAATTACTTTATGACTTCCTTTTTAGATTTTTTCATTTATTTGTCGTTTTCGTATTTTTTGCAGGGCGCCAATTCGCATGGCCAACTTGGCCTTGGTCATGAATCGGAAATGTGCACGACACCGCAACAATTAAGGAAATGCTCATTCACACCGTTAAGTGTACGTTCGATACAGGGTGGTGGCGGTCATGTCTTAATTTTGGATGCTTGTGGCCAAGTGCATGCTTGCGGCTGGAATAATCGTGGTCAGTTGGGTTTGGATTCGACGCGAGATTGTGTGAGTGAATTTAAGCCTATACCGGGGAAGTTTTTTGAGGTAAAACATAATTGATGGATTGAATTGAAAAAATGTATTTAAAAATATCTCTTTTAAGGATGTTGCTGTTGATGTTATAGCCTGTGGCTGGGATATATCCGGTTGTATTACCATGTCCCGCAAACTATACGTTTGGGGCTCTAATGCTTTCCAACAATTGGGCATTTGTCAACGTGGTTTCACTTCTATACGTAAACCCTTTCACATGCAATTGCCACGTAACGATATTCCAATACGTGTAACCTTTGGTATGCGCCACACCGCTGTCTTAACTGATGATTCTAAAGTATACGTTTATGGACGTCTGAGAACAGCCGACTCCTGTCCCGAAGAGCTAAATATTATCAAGATTAGTCAAAGTGCTATGGTTGTGAAGTTACTTCCCCGCTTGAGTTCAGAGTTACGAATTCAGAATATTTCAAGTGGCCAAAATCATCTAATGATGCATTTGGCTCCGGCCGAAGATCAGTCGGACAATAAAGCTCCGTCCCGTAGAATTCTAGTACTAGGTGATAATAAATTTGGTCAATGCAATGCCTTTCAATTTGATGAAGAAATCATACAGATTGCAACTGGTTGGACTCACAATGCGGTGATGCTAAAAGATTTACGTGTCTTGATGTGGGGTCGCAATTGTTATGGGCAATTGGGATTAGGTTCTTACACTGAGAATCATCCCACACCAGTGGAATTAAAGATGCCGAATGCCATAGTGCCGAAAGAAATTCATTTGGGCTCCGAACATGGTTTGCTAAGAACTAAAGAAGGCGATATCCTAACTTGGGGTTGGAATGAGCATGGTAACTGCGGCAATGATTCAACGAATAATGTGTAAGTTGAGAGAGATTATATTAATTACTTATATAACATACCGATACCTAAGAAAGTAGAAATTTGTAGGGAACTCCATAGCTAAATCTTTACAAAGGACAAACAAAAAATGATTGTTTTTTGGTGCGGCAAAATTTATTGATTCAATTTATTGTACATATGAAAAGCAATGAAGTTTTGAATTGAAAAATTGGATTTAGAATTAAGATATCGGTATGTAGATGATTTAAAGTATAAAATAACATTATTTTCTTCCAAATTTCATAGCTCTAAACCAAATATGGTAGACTTGCCTACTTCATGTAAAATTGCTGGAACTGGTGCTGGTTTTTGTATGGTCGTTTGTGATAATACCAACTAAGCTGTTGCAATATTTTTCGTATTCGTTAATTACGTTTTATATGTATTTTATTATATTAGTTAGACTTAATGAAGAATTGTAACTTCATTATCTCTTTTGTATATCTTTGCCTATTTGTAAGGTAGTAATTAATACCTTTCCTTATTATGTTTTTAATAACCACATTAATTCCTTGTAATAGTAATTGCATGCACAATAAAATGCTACCAAATTGATATGTACCCGTGAAATTTGCTCTTGTAAACGGAATTACAGTCGAAAAATTTCTTCACGTTTGGTTAGGCTTTATAAATTTGGGATCACTTAATGTACCCTGAACATTCGAAGGACTATCAATGAGGAAAATGTTTATTCGGAGGGTTTGTTCGGACCTGATACTTTTTAATTTAATACTAATACGTGTTAACATAAAATGCAAATGAAATTTGGTTGAATAGCATCGCAACTTTTGCCAAGACGAGTTGTTTAAGTTACTATTATCATTTTTGAAGAAAACATTTTATTATAAAGGTCTGAAAGAACGAAATTGAGCGATATTATTACGAAAACGACCACTGGCTTTTTTGAACAATCGTATTATAATTTCAAAAGAATATTGCCTAAATCGAACTAATTATAAACCCGGCTCAATTTACGACCCACAGAATATTATCCTATCACGCTATCAATTAAGTGTTGGGAAGATCTATGTCAAGGATTTATCTATATATATAAAAATGAAACGGTCCATCTGTGTAATGGCATCACGTCAGAACGGCTGGAGCGATTTGGCTCAATTTTTTTTCAGTTGTTCGTATTTGCCTGGAGAAGGTTGTTACGAAAGAAAATTTGGGGAAAACCCTCCGGAAAAGTCGGAAAATTGGGAAAATCGAAAATAGCTATTTCTTGCGAGATTCCTACTGTTCCTATCTACTGTTCTTTTTTTCAATCCAAATTTTTTTTATTAATTTTCTATTAAACAAAAAAGTTTCTGCAATTCATTCGAGTTTTGCGTATTGTTACACTTATTTCGGATAGTTATATCGCGTATCACATCGGCAAACGGTACAAGCATTACGATCAATTAAAATTCAACGCGATATTTATCAATTCGAACATTTTTTCAGATAATAAGTTTGAGTATAAGAGGTAAGGTTATCTTATTGGATTGCGGGCATTGCAAAATCATAATTTCGGATGAATGCACGATGGCGCATAAACGAGCTCTGGAGGCAGTTGACCGAACGATGAAGGATTTACGACGTGATTTGAGACAATTTGGTGAGTCTATGATATTGCTCTCCGGAGATTTTCGTCAAACGCTTCCCGTCATCCCGAAATCTACTGCCGATGAAATTAATGCATGCCTGAAATCGTGGTCTTTGTGGCGGCATGTCAAGAAGTTGAAATTGACCACGAACATGAGAGTCGCGTTGCAGAACGACTCATCGGCTCTTGAATTCTCGAAACAACTGTTGGCGTTTGGCAATGGCCAAATTACTGTTGATGTTTCCACTGCATTGATATTGTTCCCGGCTAATTTTTGCGAGTTCACATCGTCGAACGAGGAATTCATCACCAAAGTGTTTCCAAATCTCGATTAGATTAGTGAACGGGCAATATTAGCAGCGAAGAATAAGGACGTCGATAGCATGAATTTTATTATTCAAAGTAAAATCGAACTCGCTTGATGTGCCAGGAGCTCCGCCGCATAATTTACAGCTGAAGGTGGAATCGATCATAATCATGTTGCGGAATCTGAATCATCCGAAATTGTGCATAGTTCGCGGTTGTCCATTATGAAACTGATGGACAATGTGATTCAGGCGACGATCATCAAGGGAAAATTCAAAGGAGAGGAAGTCCTTATCCCACGAATTCCGATTATTCCAACTGATCTTTCATTCCAATTCAAGCGGATTCAGTTCCCTGTACGATTGGCTTTTACGATGACAATCAATAAATCTCAAGACAAATCGTAGGAAGTCTGTGGAATTAATCTCGAATTTCCCTGTTTTTCGCACGGTCATCTGTACGTTGCCTGTCTTCGTTGTTTGTTGTTTATCACATCGCTCTCTACTGATTTCGATTCCTTTTAAACAAATCGCATTAAAATTTTAACTATCTGTGTTTTATTATCACTCTGGAGTTTATCTGAAGGCGTTAAATTGGGGCGAGGCGAAGTTCGCCGGGTCCGCAAGTTTATTATATTATATTATTCAATATTTAACCGAGCCATAAGCAAAATATGGTTATAAATACTACAGAATCGAATCTTAAAGCAAAATATTAGTAACAACACCAACATTTTTTTGTTATATCCGTTTTACATACTTAGGTTTGGTTACAAACCTAAATTTCTGCAGAGATAGAAAGTTAATGTTCGAAAATCTTAACAATCTTTGAAGGCTTAACAAACTTTGAAAAAAAAAACATCGATCAATTTCAGGGCTGCGAAGTCGAGCCAAAACTGGAGTCGACTTTTTAAACGTCTATACTTTAACTCCGACTTTGGGTGATATTATTAGCTTTCATATTTTGAAAATTTTTTACGAAATTTCAGTAAATTATAATTATAATAGAGCTGATCTCGTAAATTTAAAGCTGGTGCTTTCTGCGGGTTCTATATACAAGCATTTTTACTGAAAAATTTCCGAAATTATAAGTTTTTCATTGGAATGGTTCTATTTACTATACCCTCCACCATAGGATGAGGGTATACTAACTTTGTCATTCCGTTTCCAACACCTTGAAATATTGATCTGCGACCACATAAATTATATATATTCTTGATCGTCTTAAAATTCTTAGACGATTTAGTCATGTCCGTCTGTCTGTTTAAATCACACTACAGTCCATAATAATAGAGCTAGTTTGATCAAATTTGGTAGAAATATTTCTTATAGTTGCAGGTCGTTTGGGATTGCAAATGGGCCATATCGGCCATATCGGCCTCTCCTATAGAGGTCGCTCCAAAATACTGTTTTTGAGCCATAGGTACCACATTTTTAAAGCAATTTAGCTGAAACTTTGCAGTTTGTATTCTATTTTGACAAGCATTTATCGCAGCAAAAATTTTACAAATCGGTTAATAATTTGTTATGGTCACCCTATACAGGTCGCTCCAAAATACGATTATGTAAGCCATTAATACCACATTTTCTAAGCAATTAAGATGAAAATTTGCAGTCTGTATTCTATTTTGGCAAGAATCAATCTCAATAAAATTTAGAGACTGCTCACAAATATGCTTTTTTAAGCCATAAATACAAAATTTTTCACTTGAAGAGTTTGGCTAAAGAATTTGAGGCCTAAAAGTTGGCTAAAAAATACGGCGTTCGTTTATTTAATAATTAGCTTAAACAGAAAGGATCGTTCCATTATTTGCTCCATATCCAACGATTTTTCCAGTAATAGAATTGAATACAATCCATGGTGGAGGGTATACATATAAGATTCGGCATCGAACTTAACGCTTTTACTTGGTTTTTTTTTTTCAATATTGTTCATAGTAATAATAATATTAATAAGAAAACTGTGAGTGACAAATTCACTTTAAAAATTTACATAATCTTGACCCGCTAATTTGAGTTAGGTTAGGTTAAAGGACGCGTAGTTCACTACCAATTTGGCGTCCACTACTCCACTCGGAGACCGTAAGGTCCATTGTGTTAGTCCTATATAGAATTAAAGATTTGGAGAAACAGTAGAAAAAATAATTGATTGCCAAATGAGAGGGGGTGGAGGGAGACCCCAATAATAAGTGAGAAGAGCGGAAAAAAGAAATGTTGAATTAAAAGAGGAGAGGGCAGAAAAGTTCTTGCAATAGACAATGATGTTTAGGCAGATGGATGAGCAGTTGTCATCCCCAGCCACTTCAGGCGCAACTAATATAATTGAGGAAAATGACGATTTTATGAGATGACAGAGCTTCGAGATCTTCTATCGTAAAGTCACCTAGGTAGCGGTGTCTTCTTCTAGAAAGAAAAGGACATTGGCAAAGAAGGTGCTCTTGGTCTGTACAGAGACGACAGTAGTCCTCGGTGTCCCGTTGCCACTTTGATGTAAGTGCTCTAACAATACAGTGGCCTGTGAAAACGCCCACTAACAGGCGTAAATCCCTCTTTGTGGTTAAAACTGATACCTATTGGATAGTAGGTATGACACAAAATCGGTCAAGGACTGTCCCAGCTGGAGGGTGTTGAATTTCGACATTTCGGCAAATCGGTCCTTTTCCCCCAGCCGTATAACTAATTACCTATTGTATTTAGAAAATTTTGCCCAAAGTGTTTTCGATAGCTTTTTCTTTAATCTATAGCGTGATCCATTTCGAGGTTCCCTCCTTTTTTTAAAGAAAAAAACAGAAAATTCAAATTGAATGGGGAATGTTTATTATCATTTAAATGAACATTCTTTGGCATTTATTTTTTGAATATTATGTCTATAAATGTTGGCCGCGGCTACTTTCGCTATTTTCGATGACTCGTTCGAGCATTTCGACTTACCAGTCGAAATTGAAAATTGGCTATTGAAAAAAGTATCTCTACTTAGATCACCCGTTATAACATTACACTAATTAATCTGTGAATTTGTTGTCAAAACGTTGTAAACGTTCTTCAGGCGTAAGTCTATCCATGATAAAATGCCAAATAATACTTAACAAAAATAACATCACAGCATGACACGACTCACACGTGATATGTCAGAAAAGGCTATTGAAAAAAGTATCTCTACTTGGATCACCCTATATAAAAAATAAAAAATCACAAAAATATTTTTTATTTTTTGAGATTTTTTTTGCGAAATTAATATTTATTTTTGCATTTTTTTCGAAAACTATATTTTTATTTTATTTTTTTTTTTTTTGCTCAAACGAAAGCTTGTCATTTGTTTTAATAGCTTAACAGCAATTTGTGGGATGCGACCTATTTTTACGAGAATATCAAAACAATGGTAACCATTTTAAACTTAGAGGTTGAACCACATATGTATGTTAGCATAACTCGAGAAACATGTATCCAAATGGTTCAGGAAAGCCTTAAAGAATTATAAATTAGGTAGCCCTCATCTACTTCATCAGCTGTTTCAAAGATATCTTCTCAAAATATAATTTCAAAAGTTCTAGCTAATTAATTAAGGGACGTTTTGGTTGAAATTTTATCTATCCAATAGGTATAAACTTTGCGGTTTCATTCCGATCAGAAGACATAGATTTTAAAAATTCACTCACTTGACATAAAATACCGAAGAAGTGACCTAAGATACCTAGTATGTTTTGCGGAAATTCGGTTTGGGTCATTTTAAGTCATTTGAGCAATGTCCGTCCTTCTGTCTGTGTGTCGGTATGCTGGCTGGTGCGTACGAGAACTCTCAAAATGATTAACCGATTGACTTCAAATTTGGTATGTCGTAATATTTTCTTCTATCTCCGGATAAGTTCGAAGATGGTTCATATTGGTCCACTGCTTCTAGTACCTCTCCCACAATGGGTTAAAATTTATAGTTAAATATTGATTTCACTGGTCAACATTTTTTTGTGGCACAGGGTTTCGCGGCCGATTTGGATATATGAGATAACACAGTTCTTAGCATAAAAGCTAGTTTCTTTGAATTAGCTCTAGTTCTCGCGATAATTCGCGATTTGCGAAAATTGAGAGGTTGAGACACATATTATAGCATAACTCGAGAACCATTACAAAAAAAAATAAGTGGCCTTCAACTTTATTTAATACCACTTTTTCATCCCTTCAACGGTTTGGACGATATCTTATAAGATAGTGCTATAAAATCATATTTGTTGAGGAAATGGTAATAATTTTTAAATAAAAACGCAACAAAAACATAGAAATAGGCTCAATTATTAAATTTTCGGTCATGAATAAAATGAAATCATTTTGAAAGATATCGATGAAAAACTTCAAAAGTTACAGCTAAATCAGAAATAAAAGAGAAGGAGTTTTTTATGGGATTTTCATCGAAATTGTTGATCGAGACAATGGCTTCGATACCAGTTAAGGTGAAAATTATTTCGGGGTAGATTTGATAATTGCGCTACCACTTATTACGTTATGCATTAATTTCTTCGGAATGGTCTCATTTTATTCATGACCGATCAGACTTTATGATAAAACAATAAAAATTTAATAATTGAGCATATGTCTATGTTTTTGTTGTGTGGTTATTTAAAAATTATTAAAATTTTCTCAAAAAATAGGATTTTTTATTACTATCTTGTAAGATTTCGTCGAAACCGCTGAACGGATGAAAAAATGGTACTGAAAGAAGTTGAAGACTGCTTCATTTTGGGTTCCTATAAACTTTCCAAACCTAATTCGGACAAAAGGTTCTCCAGTTATGGTATAATAGGTGTATCAACCTCTTTATTTTTGCAAATCGCGATTTTTCGCGAGAACTAGTTAATTCAAAGAAACTACCTTTTAGGCCATACATTGTATAAGTTTATTAGTCAAGAAAAATTTGCGAAGTTTTCACTCCCCTTTTGGTACCTCCCACACAAATGAACCATTTTGCACCAAAAGTTAAGAGCTTATAACTTTAATACCAGTACATACAAATACTTGAATCTCTGTACAGTGTAATGCTTTTATAGTACCTAAAGTCCGGAGAAAAGTAGGCGTTATTGGCACGCCCCTTTTATTACCTCCCACACAAATGGAGCACTATGCACCAAAAGTGGGACTGAATATGAGGGGAATTTTAACCCGTTTTACCCGACTTAACTATCATACTTGTTTTTTTATATACCAGCAACGAATTTTTTTTAAAGGGTTAATATTCGCTCGGCATTGACAGAAATAAATGAAATTTTTGAGAAAAAATAATATTTGGGGAATTTCTAGATACATAAATTCTAATATTTTTGTAAGACAAATTTAGGAATCGAAGTATCGTCAACCCTCCAAGACATTTGCGGAACATGCCAAAAATTGGCAAATCAAATTGGAAATGTTTAAATTCCCATCTGTTTAAGAAGTAAATATAACAATACAACATCAAAACAAAACAACTGACGTTGAAAGCAAACCGTTAAAAACTCTTCAGTTTAAAATACTCGTAACGTCAAATTGTGTCAAGCGAAAGAAGAAGCAAGCAGGCAGAAGACTGTCAACATTCTTTCGTTCATCTGAGGCAAGCATTGAAAGAAAGTCGTTAAATTGAAACATTGAAAAAGATGGATAGCCAGCAACAACAGCAGCAGCAGACGGAAAAACTGATTGCAGAAATGCTGGACTTTTTGGAATGTAAACAATGTCAAACTATATGAAAATATATTACCAGACTAGAGAGAAATTTGAAAATCTAATCAAAAAGTTTAAATTTTTCAGCAACTAGCGATGAGGAAGAGGACTATGGCCGTGTTTTGCCCACAAACAATGGTCACCAAGAGAAATGTGTAACGGCAATTAATGGAAACGAAGGGGGAGCAAAGAAACCCATTGCAGCAAAAGTGGAAGATAAGTGTAAAAAAGACAATTCCACTACAGCCAAAGAACTGAAAACAATAAATCAGAAGTTTCCCATATGGAATACCAGAGAAATAGGTAAGTTTTATTTTTAAAAAGTAAGTGGATGAACAAAAGTGTAATTTATTCAAATATCTTTCTTATCCCTAACAGTTGCCAATCAGAAAAAATCTCTTTCCCTGCCACAATCTCCGATCAATGACGATAGCCAACCAATTTGGCGTCAGTCCTCCCTTAGTTTGTTGGACAAACCTTTGGAAGCCCCTGAAACTAGTTTCCCTCTTCCTCCAGCGACAGCAGCATCTGCAGATCAAAGCAACAACTGCCGTCCCAAATTGGAAATTAATTTTCTTCGTAGCAATCAAAATAACAATTCATACGTTCAAGAAGTTCGCAAGGCTATATACTGCGATACACGTGGACATCCTGTTGCTGATTCAGCCGATTACTTTCAAGCCGCACAAAATTATGCAGTTTATGGAAAGGATTTTTTGGATTTTCCTCAAGATTTGAAAACAATTTTGGAAAATAAAGTAATCACTTCTGCCGCTGATATGGGAAGTTTTAATAATGGCATACACACGCCGACACCGACTTGGCCGGGACGTGTGGTCACCACGAGTTATAACACAATTGATGGCTCATCATCGATGGGAGTAAATAGCTTTGGGGTAAGTGTAATGTTTTTATACCATACACCACACTGTGGAACAGGGTATTATAACTTTGTGCATTTGTTTGTAACACCCAAAAGGAAAATAAATA
Organism: Eudasyphora cyanicolor; assembly: GCA_963930755.1. Lineage (NCBI taxonomy): Eukaryota > Metazoa > Arthropoda > Insecta > Diptera > Muscidae > Eudasyphora > Eudasyphora cyanicolor. The sequence goes on from OZ005737.1 coordinate 213,140,019, forward strand.
GACCTATCGTTTATTATACCGATCGACTTAGAATCACTTTCTGAGTTGATTTAACTATGTCTGTGCATGTATTCTTGTAATCAAAGTACAGGTTCAGGTTTAGCTATAGCCCTCATATAAATAAATAAATCATTCTTTTGGAATGATCATTCTTTTGGAAACCATGCAGCCTTCACATAGTAATTTTTATTTAGTACATTGTAAAAATCATTCAGAAAACTACATGGGACTTCTAAACAGTTAATGTAGTTTGTAGTGCGACAGATTAAAATATTCAGATAGTTCAAGGCAAATAGTTGGCCCAAAATCATTTAATTCTTGGACAGAAATCGTATATTAATAAAAATAGAGTAATTGAGACAGCCGATTTGAGTAAATTGTGAATTTTCATTCAACTCGTAAACCTTACCTTAAATATCGTGCACAGATGAAATTACCTAAAAATAAAGAAAAATATTATTTTATTAATATAAGTTTAAAAGTAAATCATTGAAATTAAAAACTAGTAAGAAAATTTCGGTCGGGTAAACCGACTAAGGTATACATGCCATCACTTTCTGAGTAATGTAATGTGGTAAAAAGATTGGTCTATGAAAACAATATGAGAGATATCAAAAGGGACGAGGCCTGATTGATTGACTGACTGATCATCGCCCAGGCGAAACGGCTGAAGCTAGAATCATGAAATTTGGTGGGAGGGTAGTCCTTGGGACGTAGACGATCAATATGGCGGGATTTTTCGAAATTCGTACTATTAGCCGCACAATGGGGCAAAAAGGGATAAATATGGTACCACCGCCAAATCTAAACGAAATAAGTTAGAATCTTGAAATTTGGTATGAGGGTAGCCCTTAGGAGGTAGACTCCGAAATTGGCAGGATTTTTCGAAATTCGAACATTTACGCACACAGTGGGGTAAAAAGTGATAAATGTGGTACATCAGCCTAATCCAAATGGCAAGAGCTAGAATCGTGAAATATTGTGTGATGGTAGCCCTTATGAGGTAGACTCTGAAATTGGCAGGATTTTTCGTAATTCGAACATTTACGCACACAGTGGGTTAAAAAGGAAAAATGTAGTACAACAGCCAAATTCATATGGCAAGAGCTAGAATTGTGAAAATTGGTTTGAGGGTAGCTCTTATGAGGTAGACTCTGAAATTGACAGGATTTTTCGAATTTCGAACATTTACGAACACAGGGGGTAAAAAGGGAAAAATGTGGTACAACAGCCAAATGGCAAGACCTAGAATCGTGAAATTTGGTGTGAGACGTAAACAAGAACAAGGAGTGATTTTTTTTTAAAATTTAGAGGCACAGTGGGACAGGAAGGTATAAATATGGTACCACTGCCAAATTTAAAGCCTAATATTAGAATGGTGAAAATTGAAGCGAGGGGTGTCTTTATGACAACTGATCGGGGTTCTAGGAGCACTGTGGTGAAAAAAGGTTAAATAGTGGAGTGGAGAAAATATGATTAAATATGTTACAGTCGGGGAAAAAGGTTTAAGTACGCTAGCGAGGAGACACATTTTAAATACGAGTACGGTACAGTGAGACAAAAATTTGTTAAATATGGAACAGTGGGTAAACATTTTGTACAGTGAGATAAAGAGTTGAATGGGGCACAGTTGTTCAAAAAGGGTTAACTATGGTACAGTGGGGTAAAAATAGTTATATGTATATGGTTAAGTGGGACAAATGGGTTAAAAATGGTACAGTGGGGCAAAAAGTGTTAACTATTGAACAGTGGGGCAAAAATGTATTTACTATGATACAGTGGGGCAAAAAGGGTTAAATATGGTACAGTGTGACAAAAATGGGTAACTATACAGTACAGTGGGGCATAACTGTGTTAAATATTGTACAGTGGAGCACAGAGGGTTAAATATGGTACAGTGGGGAAAAAACTGTTAAATATGGTACAGTGAGACAAAGCGTTTAATATGACACAGTGGGGCAAAAAGGGTTAACTATGATACATGGTACAAAATGAGATAAAAGTGGTACAGTGGGGCAAAAAGCTTTAACAATGGAACAGTGGGAAAAATGTGTTAGCTATGGTACAGTGGGACACAAATGGTTAAATATGGTACAGACAAAATGGGTTAAAAATGGTACAATGGGGCAAAAAGCGTTAACTATGGAAAAGTGGGGCAAAAATTTATTTACTATGATACAGTGGGGCAAAAAGGGTTAAATATGGTACAATGTGACAAAAATGGTTAACTATAAAGTACAGTGGGGCATAACTGTGTTAAATATTGTACAGTGGAGCAAAGAGGGTTAAATATGGTACTGTGGGGCAAAAACTGTTAAACATGGTACAGTGAAACAAAGGTTTTAATATGACACAGTGGGGCAAAAAGGGTTAACTATAGTACAGTGGGGCACAATAAGTTGAATATGGTAACGAGGGACAAAATGGGTTAAATATGGTACAGTTGGGCAAAAAGCTTTAGAATGGTACAGTGGGACACATATGGTTAATTTTGGTACCTACAGTATGACAAAAATGGTTACAGTGGGCACAAATAGTAAAATATGGTAACGTGGAACAAAATGGGTTATGTATGGTACAGTGGGGCAAAAATGTGTTAACTATGGTACAGTGGGGCAAAAATGGTTAAATATAGTGGACAAAATATAGTAGGACAAAAAGGTGTTAAATTTGATTCAGTGAACCCAAAAGGTTAAATATAGCACAGTGGGTCAAAAAGCGTACATTTAGTACAGTGGGTAAGATAAATATGAAATAAGAATGTTTTCTTTCTAAATGTATGCTTTTAGTAGCACTGTGGTGCAGAAAGGTTAAAATTATGATGCACTGCAATTATGGAGCACTGTGGTGCAAAAAGGTTAAAATTATGATGCAGTTGTGGCAAGCAAAAATTGTTCAACATGTTACAGAGGGGAAAAATGTGTTAAATATGGTTTAGTGGAGCAAAAAGGGTTAAATATGGTACGGTGAAGCAAAAAAAGTTAAATACGGTAAAATGGTTAAATGTGGTAAGTGGGGAAAAAAAGGGAACAAAATAGTCCCAGATATGTATAAAAATTCGTACTTTAGAAGCACAGAGTAATAAAAAGTGTTTAATATGGAACAGTGGTGCAAAAGGTGTTGAATGTGGTCCCTGAGTGCAAAGGTAGCTCTTACAGCATAAACCAAAGCTAAGAAATTGTTTTTTCCAAATAGGTTCTTCTACTTAAACCGTGGGGAAATAGTTAAATAAATGGCACAGATAGGGGACAAAATGTTGAAATACGGCCTAAGCTTGCGAATTTGGATCTTGAAATATCAATTATCATTTTAAAATATTGTACAATCATGCAAAGTGGTTGATTATGACACACTAAGAGTTAAATGTGGTGCAATGGAGCGATTTACTTTAGATTTTTAAATTTGTACCATTATAGACACAGTGGGACAAACTTGGTTTTATATTGTATGTGAATGTAGGTAAAAAAAATAGTTTTTCAACGTCCAGAGGTACTGTGGGAAAAGGGATAAATATTGTACCATGATGTCAGGGTAACTCTTGGACCATAAACTAGAAATGAAACGAGGGTTCGTATTTTATATATACAAGTAATCAAATCCTCTTCATTTTGCACCATATGTAATAATCTTATCATTTTGAAATCTATCGATAAATCAATAAGTTATTGTCATTTTAAAATTTCAAAATCCTCTCTAGATCCAAGTACTAAAACAATTAGTTTTTAGCAAGTACTAAAGCAAATTTGAGGATTGTTTTATTTTCCAATTTTTACAAACGAAACCAGACACATCGAATTCGATACGTGAAACATCAATAAAACAATCGTTTTTTAAATATGTTTCCCCTATGAGAAAATCTACAACGAAATCTAATAGACTATTTTCATCAGTTGACAACGACAGACTTATTTAATTTCAATGGGTAAAAAAATTATCGTTGCCAACTAATGAAGATAATCGACTATATTTCGAAGCAGGTTAGATAGTCAAATCTAGTGCTGAATCGCAAAATTTAATAAAATGTCGTAAAATAATTTTTAACATTTGAAGACGAGTAATATCTTCCATAGTCTAACTCTACTTGGAGTCGTGCTAGTTTTGCCTCGACTAAGCAAATCTAAGCATTTTCCTAAAAGACATAATTAAATAGCAAACATATCTGCTGAAGCAAGAGTTTTTGTCCGCTAAAATATCTGAGAAAAAAGTTAGCTAAAATGTCCTTCACCCAAAAAAAAGTTTGCTGTTAAACAGCAACATTGTTTGCTGAGTTGTCTGTAGTCATATTGTATGTCGCAACAACAAAATCTCTGCTGTTACAGCAAAATGTCTGTACATTTTGAATAGCTAACATACAGCGGAAAAGTTTGCTGTTTGCTAAAAATGTTTCCTGTTATGTTAATATATTTGTTGATAACAAAAAATGGCATTCGTTATTATTTACATTTTAATTGCTTCTCGGTATTTGTAAATGTATAGTGGTAACACAAATTAAACTTAACAATCTTTCTTATATTTAAAAAAAAAAGTAAATATATTGTTCTATAAAAACATTTCAGACATTATGTTCTTATAGTTGGGATAGGTCATATTTTTTGGCTTAAAATTACGGTAAGCAATCATTGCCAACATTTTATTGTTTAGAAGATGAACCAAACGCTTCATTTATAGCAGCAAACATGAATTTGCCATTTTAGCAGACATTTTCTGCTTTCCCTTTTTCAGCAGAAAATCTGTTGTTTTAGAATACTTTTTTGCTGTGTCTACTCACAAATTTCTTTAAGTGTTGTGTTCAGCAGACAAAAAATACTGTAACATCAAACTTTTTTGCAGTTGTGTGTAAATTTGTTTCATTGATTGTGTAAATTTTCACCGATTATGCTGATATTTTGATGTGTGCATTTAATTGGGCTTAGTTACCTTTTTTCAAAAAGTTGTCGTCGTTTGTTTGATATAGCCCCAAACATATAAATATTTACAATTTCCATCGATTGAGTTGAAACTTGCCAGTTTGTGTTTTCTTTCACCTATATTTAGAAAATTGTACTCTTTGATACCACAAAGTCACAAATTATAAAGCTGTTAATTTAAATTACTTATACAATCTTATATTTTACTCTCTTCTAAAACGACGTTAACTTTTCTAATTCCAGAAATCACCAGTCCACCAAAGTACATGCACTACTCTTCCAATGGGAACCACATCCGCGAATCCCACCGTGGCTGCTGTAGCTTCCACAGCAGCATATTATCAGCTTTGCAACAGCATCACCTCACAGACAAGACCTGTTGCAGGTAATACAACACCAGCTGTAGGGGCTACATCGTATGGAATGTTTTTAGGCAATAAGGTGACCTATGTAGCTGCGACACCCAACAATGTTCCCACTTTGGTTTACAATCAGCAGCATTCCACACCACAAGGTACAACGAATTTCATATCAAATAGTCTGGCAAATGCAGCTTTGGCCACTTCTCCGGCCATACTCTATACGAATCCCATGTTGACGGCCACTGCTCAGCATTATCTAAATACTTTCTTCAAAGAAAGCCAATTTTTGAGTACTGCTACAACCGCTTCTGCTGCTGCTGCTGGTGCTACTATTGGTGGTGGAAATTCCACACAAGCTTCGGCGGCTTCCGCTGGTATCTATGAACGTCTGGTCTATGCTCAAATGTTGCAACAACAACTCTACCATCAGAGTCAACAACAAGCGGCTGTGGTTGCTGCCATGCTACACAAGCAGAGAATTAATGCCGCGGCGGCTGCTGCTGCTAATGTGGCTCGTCAAGCTGCCAACACAAGTGGGCTTAATACCAATACTGGACCCCCGCCACCTCCACAAGCACCTGCCAATAATCTGGGATGCACTGCCGCTCCGTCGTTGACAACTTCGGTAAACCTCAATAATTGTGCTCGACAAGTTTCGCTGGTTGCCAACAATTCTTCGCCAAGCCAAACGTGCATTGCCCTCAATGGCAATGAGGAATCTTCTAAGATCAATAAGGAATAATGGATCATCAGAGGGGACATTTTTAAGTCATATATTCCAAAGCATTTCTGTTACCAGGTTTTTTTCTCATTTGTTATCTGTTCCATTTTCTCTTGTTAAACATTTACTTTTTGCAGATATTTAATTGTAAAACTTGTTCAATTTGTTGTTATTTCGCTAATTTAAAGGATTAAATTAGCCAAACTTGAAATAAATCTTAATAATTAAATAGAAGTAAAATTTTTCATTTTTAAGAAAAAATGAATTATCACATGTACAATTTATTTACTATCGCGCATAACGTTAATTTCTGCCGAGCTGTCCATCTGACGAAAATGCCGTACAGCATTATCGGTCTGACTACTGCCGTATACAACCCGTTAGCCTTCTTTTCTCCTTCTAGAATGTTGGGTTTGATCTATAACCGCTATAGGGTAGGATTTATGTTATTGAATAAGAAAACTACTTCTTCAATAAAGGTGACTATATAATGGAGGGCGGTTTCGGTAGATTTTGTCCTTGCTGTAGGAATGCTGTTGTTTGGCAATAGCCTGCGATCAACTTTCGTCCTATGGTAACTATATATTAATCTCTCCAGGGTTTTAAGGAGAAATGTCGATAGATTAATTGGCCGGAAATCCTTAGCTCCTGCATGGGACGGCTTTCAGGTTTTTGGACTGAAAACAACCTTGGTTTTTCTTCATTCTGTTGGTATATAGGCCTGATTGATACAACAAGTATAGATCTCTCTGAGCCAGGGATCAATTGTATCAGCCACTGCATGTTACACCGCTGGTCTGGTCTGGTGTTTTAAAAGGTTTAAAGCTCTTGGTAGCCCAAAGAAATATATATTCGGTTACAATCTCTCTGGCGACCTCTGGAATTAAAGTATTCAGTGCTTCTTCAGAGTTGCGCGTTAAATGTGTATCCAGGAGAACTCCCAGCTATTCTTCAATGGACTATCATCGTTCTTGATGTACCCAATAGTATGTATATTGAGGCTTAGAATGATCTTTCTGCACCTTTGTTTGTACTGCTTGAGTTCAACTTTATATGTGCCCAAGTCCTGTTACCTTTGCCTTATTAAAGCGTTTCCTGTTCTTTAACCACCGCACAGTGGGCTAAAATGAAAAAAAATGGACATAACATATAATGTGTATACAAGAGGTGTTAGAGAGTTTAAGTTCGGAACTTGGGCCCCCTATCTCATACAGGGGCGGAGCTACAGGGCCCTAAAGTTGACCACCTCGGATATACAAAATTTTCATCGGCTTCTAACTTTTGAATGGAGCTTCCGGTTTAGTGACGTGGATACTCCTAGACCAGACCTACAATAAACATTTTATAGGTTGAAGATATCTTGAATAGTTTCCGAGATATGTGGATTTTAAATTTGAATTTTTTCGCCGACTTTGCCTTCGAGTTTTGTCAATATCTCAGTCAAAAGTTTACCAATTTTGTTCGCGTGTTTTTTTGTAGATTGCCAATAAAATTTATAATATCATGAAAAAAAATCGATAAGATATTTGAAAAACTAAGAAAGTTATGGCCCTAAAAAGTCAATTTTTTGAAAAAATTTCATTTTTGGGGATTTTTTTGGCGAAAAAGTCCAATTCGTATTTAGGTCTTGTAGAAAAAGTTTGTTACACAAATTTATACTAATTTTAAAGGAGACATTTCACAGAATCTGCTAGAGAAAATCCGAAGCCAAAATTTTAATTGGTGTGGTTGCCACGTTTCTCCGATTTGGACCGTTTTTACATAAATTTCAAAAGTTTGATAGATTTTTTCCAATCGCAAAGCTAAATTGTTGAATTTTTCTTTTTATTTATTTGTATTAGGGTGCAACAAAATCGACTGCAAAGGGAATCCCGAGCGCGGCTTTTCATATCGAAGATATAGGACTAAAAGTAAAAAATCCCATTTTTGGGGATTTTTTAATTATTTTTTGGGAATTGATTTTCCATTGGAAATTTGCGTTTGATTATTATTTCTAATATCAAAATAAAGAACTTTAATTCATCGAAATATATACATTTTTAAGAATTTTACGCCGTATTTGTTTGTTTCTGTCTATATGCAAAATATTTTTTTTAATTATGCCCTACACCACACTGTGGTACAGGGTATTATAATTTTGTGCATTTGTTTGTAACACCCAAAAGGAGCCGAAATAGACCCATCGTTTATTGTACCGATCGACTCAGAATCATTTTCTGAGTTTATTTAGCTATGTCCGTCTGTCTGTGCATTTATTCTTGTAATCAAAGTACAGGTCGCAATTATGGTCCGATCTCGACGAAACTTTACACATATTTATTTTTTTTTGGCCCAAGGACGTTCCATATTGAATTTGGCTAAAATCGGTTCAGATTTAGATATAGCCCTCATATATGTATATGTCAGCCCCGATTTGACATGTAAGCGCTGTAAAAACTTTATTTTATATCCGATCAGTATGAAATTCGGCAGAAAGAGGTTTCTTATTATATGAATGCACACTGTTAAATTCGGAGAAAATCGGTTCAGATTTAGATATAGCCCCCATATACCCTCGTATATGTTACCCCCGATTTGATACGTAAGCGCTGTAAAAATTTTATTTTATATCCGATCAGTGCGAAATTCTGCAAAAAGAGGTTTCTTTCTACATGAAGGAATACTGCCAAATTCGGAGAAAATCGGTTCAGAATTAGATATAGCCCCCATATATATGTTACCCCGATTTGACATGTATGCGCTCTAGAAACTGTGTTTTATATCCGATCAGTGCGAAATTCGGCAGAAAGAAGCTTCTTATTACTCGAAGGAATACTGCCAAATTCGGAGAAAATCGGTTCAGATTTAGATATAGCCCCCATATATATGTTACCCCCGATTTGACATGTAAGCGCTGTGGAGACTGTATTTTATATCCGATCTGTACGAAATTCGACAGAAAGAGGTCTTTTTCTGAATGGGCATTCAGGGAAAATCGGTTCAGATTTATATATAACCTCCATATGACACAAATGACACAAAAATATTCGTAATAGTATCCTCGTATTGCTCTGAAAAAATAGGACTGTATTGTATCTCCGTTTGGTTCCCAGGACGACTTTCGTGTCCTGACCACCAGTGGTCAAACCGAAATCTGAAATTTTCGTGAAGTTAGAAACTTATTCTGGAAACTCTGAATACACATAAATGTTCGTAATAGTATCCTCTAGTAGTGTAGAAAAAAATAGGAGTGTATTGTATCTCCGTTTGGTTTCCAGGACGACTTTTGTGTCCTGACCACCAGTGGGCAAACTGAAATCTGGAATTTTCGGGAAGTTAAAAACTGATTCTGGAAACTCTGAAGACACAATAATATTCGTAATAGTATTCTCCAGTAGTGTAGAAAAAATAGGAGTGTATTGTATCTCCGTTTGGTTTCCAGGACGAATTTTGTGTCCTGACCACCAGTGGTCAAACCGAAATCTGGAATTTTCGTAAAGTTAGAAACTGATTTTGGAAGCTCTGAATACACACAAATGTTCGTAATAGTATCCTCTTATAACTCTGAAAAATAGGAGTGTATTGTATCTCCGTTTGGTTCCCAGGACGACTTTTGTGTCCTGACCACCAGTGGTCAAACCGAAATCTGAAATTTTCGGGAAGTTAAAAACTGATTCTGGAAAATCTGAAGACACAAAAATGTTCGTAATAGTATTCTCTAGTAGTGTAGAAAAAATAGGAGTGTATTGTATCTCCGTTTGGTTTCCAGGACGAATGTTGTGTCCTGACCAGCAGTGGTCAAACCGAAATCTGGAATTTTCGTGAAGTTAGAAACTGATTCTGGAAACTCTGAATACACATAAATGTTCGTAATAGTATCCTCTAGTAGTGTAGAAAAAATAGGAGTGTATTGTATCTCCGTTTGGTTTCCAGGACGAATTTTGTGTCCTGACCACCAGTGGGCAAAGTAGAAATCTACAATTTACACGGTGTGATTAGATATTTCGGCGGCATATGGTACACGAAAATGATCAGTGCAGTGTCCACTTTTATTCCATATATTCCCTTTTTTCAAAAAAGCAAATTACTTTTACACATTTTCTAAAAAATTATAATTCCACATCTGTCATCCACCGACCGTCGTCGGTAAATTTTTCTGTCAATCGACCAAAAACAGCTGATACGTACATACATACACACGTACATTTTAGGCGTGTTTTCGTTAGTCCAGATTTACACTAGGGTATTTTTTTCAGCAGCTTATCCGCTAATTCTCTTTTAAACTTGCCTCTGCGTTTAGACACATAATTTTGTTTCGGATATTTCTGTGTGAATTGTTGTTGTTTCAAAGGCCGAGTGAAAAACACAAAACGTTCAGACCGATAAGCCTGAGCACGGGAGAGTTTTTTCCCCCCTCTTGCCGACTGCCTCTCTCTCCTACAAAACGCCGATAATCTGCTGATTCAGCCAATGTAAATAGGGACTAACACCATAGGTGCTTAATTTGTATGGGGAGCTAAGCACTTTTAAGCATTATTAGTTCCCGATGAAGTTTGGTGCTTGTGTTCCTGTCTTAATCGAGTATGGTGTTGCCAGATTGGGCATCCTATATTTCGCAGTATGGCATCTCATTTCGGAGAGATTATTGTCAATTATTGTGAATTAGCTGGAAGAAGAACAGAAATGGAAAATTATTTCAATATTTGCAAAAAGAGTGTAAACAATTGAACATAGAATAGTAAATATATGTTTTATAAATACATTTCACGAATGAAGTTTGGTGCTTGTGTTCCTGTCTTAATCGAGTATGGTGTTGCCAGATTGGGCATCCTATATTTCGCAGTATGGCATCTCATTTCGGAGAGATTATTGTCAATTATTGTGAATTAGCGGGAAGAAGAAGAACAGAAATGGAAAATTATTTCAATATTTATAAATAAATAAATACATTTCACGAATTTTTTGTCTGTTTCGCACTGTTCTTTCTTCGCAACTCGTGACATCATTGTTACCAGATAGTGGAAATCCGTCACCTACCGCTTATGCGCCAGTTAGTGGAAATCGGTTGTTTTCGTTGCAAAGTGCTAAACTAAAATTGCTAGCTTGTAACGAAAACATGCATATTTTGTTATATGACATTATGTTGTGCAGCTTTTGGTCACCCTGTTATTTCGTGTTATCGAAAGTTACCGACGTCGGTATCTTCACGCAGGTTTTTCCGGCCGTCGGTAACTCTTTTTACTGTCAGTGGGCCATAACAGTTGATAAAAAGCGTACTTTTGCCTTCTAAATACGGTGTTACGCTTCTCTGTGTCACCCTGTTGTTTCGTGTTATCGGAAGTTATCGAAAGTTACCGACGTCGGTATCTTCACGCAGGTGCCCCGTGTATAGCACAACATATGGAAATCACTGTAAACGATTAGCAAACGTAAACGGACGGATAATATAAAATTAATTTTTTGCTATTTTTGTTGTGAATGTCTAAGTGAAACAGCGCGGGCAACGTTACGGCGGCGCTAAAGTTAAATTGCGGTTAAGTTTGCCTAACCCGGCCTAAGTCCCTATTTACATGATACTTTTTTTTAGTAACTTATCGACTTATTATCGTTTGAACTTGTATTTACGTTCACACACGGATTTTTTTAATACTTATACTTATTTTCATGTTTTGTTTCGGTTTTTCCTGTGTGAATTTTTGTTGTTTCCAAGAGCAAAGTACCATGTAAATGGGGACCTACTTTTCCTCGATTTGAGGGTACCTCTTAAATACCAGTGAAAGCGACCGTTGTGTCACATAAAGGCTAAAAGTACACACAAAAGGAAGCATCGTCAAAAAAATTTGACCATCCTCTAAATTATCACAGGAATACGAAAATGGGGTCGAAATTTGAGACTCGGACTCTCAGGCCTCAAAAAATGGATAGGTCTAATATGTAAATCAAATAAACGAGGAATTTTTTCCAAGCAAGTGTGTCAAAGTTTGTCCCGATTTACACTGGCTGAATGTTCAGCAGATTATCGTCGTTTTGTAGGAGAGAGAGGAGTCGGCAAGAGGGGGGAAAAAACTCTCCCTGAACGTTTTGAGTTATTCGTGCAAGTTCAAAAGAGAATTTGATGATAAGCTGCTGAAAAAACTTGCCTAGTGTAAATTCGAACTTTGTTGGATAGCGAGAGGCAGGCGTAAAGAGCTCTCTGCCTCCATCTCCTACAAACTTTGACACTTGCTTGAAAAAAATTGTGTCGTATGAATCAGCACTTATTTTTTTAAAAAATCCCGCGATTTTTACGAATGAAAAATTTCATTTGTATGTCTATTTATATTTCTTTTTGTAAATGAAATACTTTTCTTTGGAAGTCACTGGGGCTTTAGAAAAGATGTTTTTGCATATTATTCTTGCTTAAGAATAATGTCATGTTTAATATTCTGTGGGCCTGAGCCTCCTGAACAAGATAGGCTACATTTTTTTAATCTTCGTGATGACGCCTGTAAACTACACTTTAGCCGGAAAGAGCTCTCCGCCGCTCTCCCACAAACTTTGACACTTGCTAGGAAAAATAGCTTCGTGTGAAGCAGAGCAAAGCAATAGGATGCATAAATATTTTAGTTTGACAGACATCGGTCGCTTTCCCTGGTATTTAAGAGATACCCTAAGCCGTTAAAATCGGCGACGGCTCACTTTCTCAAATAAGTTCAACGGCGACGTGCCGGCGTATCGTTTTCGACAGGCTTCATACTTTGTGACTACTGTTTTTGCGAAAAAAAAATCAAAGCGTTTCAAAAAAGTTTGATGGGGAAAGGAAATAGAATTATTCATTTAATTTAAACAAAAGAATAAAGACAGTATAAAAACATAAAGAAGAAAAACAATTGTGATACATATTAGGAGAGTTTGTGAAAAGTAAGCAGCGAAATTTATTATTAAAAACAAAGCTTGTTGTAAATGGTGAAACGTTTACGGGACGTCGGCAGCGGAAAGAAAAAATGAAATATACTAGAAAAGAAAAACAGTTTTCCCTAACGAATAGTGAAAAACTCGCGAAAATACACGAGAAATCAAGTAACAATTGAGAAATGTTTAAAGTGCTTAAATAATTCTAGAACTTAACAATTCTGTTATACTGAAATTTCGCCAAAATGTGAGCAAATAAAAGAGCAGAGCGGCCACAAACAACGCAAGCACAAAGAACTTCATGTGAATTGCTTGCTTTACACCGACCGGACGGCTGACTGGGCTGCGGCGTTGACGACGACGCCAATGAACCCACGGAAACCCATTACCCCCATCCAATATTATTGCCTATTTCCCTATATATAGTGCATTTGCAATTTTCCTTTCAATGCCATTTTTTAATGCATAGAAAAATTGTGCAATTTTCCAACTTCAAAGTGTTTCCGTCTCTCATTTTGTTGTTTGTGTGTGTGTTTTGTACACTACTTTCCGTAACTTTTTTCCTTCTGTCTTCCGTTTTTTTTTTCTTTACTGCTTTCATGCCGAGTGTGTGTTTGATTTTTGTGGTGTAGTGTGTTTTGTTGTTGTTGCGCTGGTTGTCTGATGTTCTCTGCTCGCTATGCCACTCTGTTTCGGTTTTCGGTGTACGTTTTTGCAGTGTTTAATACCCAAAATGGCCGCTAAAGTAAAAGAGCCAGCCCCCGTCCATGTTCAGAGATTTCGATTTCTTCTGTCTGCCGCTGCTCTCTGTCAAGGGATTTCATCATAATCATTAATTAACCTTTTGTTATGGCTTTTATGTAGCCCACATTAAATGCCGGAATGAATCGTTTGCATAGATGGTGGGATATCTCTTCGAGCTACATACATATGTACCTACTTCTTCAATTGGAAACCTAGTTCAGCTGGATACATACATTGAAATTTATTTTCTTTTCATTAGGGTAAACTTCAATGAAGTTCTCTTGTTTATTTCATTTCATTCCTTGAAATATTTATTTGTATTATCAACGCACGCCCTAAACTAGGCTATAGGTTTGAGGTTTCACTTTGCATTTATTCATTTAATAATAATATTTCCAAATTTCTGTACAATTTCACACCACTGGATCACACAAAATACTACTAACCTAAGGTGCTTGAAATGTACATTCGTCAATTTAGGATTGCTTCGAATATTTATATCCACACTAGGGGCATATCCAGCCCAATATTTCCATTGTGGGCTTAAGTGTTCCAGAGAATAAATTTCTCCTAATCTGCATCACCGTGAGTATGTATGAGGAAGAGTGAAAATTCCATTTCGAAATCAACAGTTCTGCTTTTGACATTTTATGTAGATTTCTTTTTCGTACGCGTATGAAGATGTAAGGAGGCTGTTGCACCGACCACGCTTGGGAGGACTGGAGTCCTTGTCAATTCAAGTGGGACCGAATTCATCTAGCTACTCTTGTCCCACTTTTTCATCAACTCTTGACCAACTGAAATCTACTGACTTTTTGCGTATTGTGGCTTGGCGCATTGTTGGTCCGCAACTACGATATGGACTTGGACGACATGGGATTTCGGCAGAATGGCGCTAGAAGCGCCACTCACCAAATGGCAAAAAGGACCTTTTGGCGATATAACCCGGATTACCCATAGGGCCGTGTGATTTAACCATATATTTTCTTCTCGTGAAGTCTTAGAACTGTGCTCGCGAAATCGCTCAAATTGACACGAATCTATGCGACAGTTATTGAAAAATCGGACCGATATTTTATCAATATCATATTCCATATATCTGTGGTTTTCTCGAATAACCGTCTATGTGAGAAATTTTCGATTTCTAGATTTTAGCATAAATGTATTGAGCAAATCACTACTTATCGATCCATATATCGCCGGCTTAATGCTTTTTTTGTTTCAAACGAGATTTTTTATGATTGGAGAAAAAAGTATTTTATGTTTTGAGTAAAGACGGGGCTAAAAAGTTGAACATTTTTTATTCCATATGGTTCCCACATTGTTTATATGATTATCATGTCTTTCTATGCATTAACATTCAAAAATAAGCAAGTTATAACAATTTTTTACGATGCATTTTGTTTAAAATATTTTTTCGTATTTGTATCACATGGACCACAAAGAGGTTCGGAACATACATATATGTATATGTTTATATCTAAATCTGAACCGATTTTCTTCAAACTCAGCAATGTAGGTCCTAGTATTAAGGCACTCCACTCTACTAATTTTCAAAATGATTAATGTGAAATACAGCTTCTATAGTGCTAAATGGCCAAATCGGAAGAAACGTATACGGCGGCTTTATCTAAAACGATTTTATTCCAATTTAGTATTGCCAGCTTGTACATCAAGAACGGACATAGCGAAATCGACTCTGAAAGTGATTCTAAGTCGATCGGTATAATACACTATATCCTCCCGTTTTGGGTGTTACAAACCAAACCTGTATAATTTGAAAGAATGATCTTACAAAAAACATCTTTTAATGAAATGTCAAAAGTAAAACAGCTGATTTTAAAAACTAGATTAGAAAATTAGATTGTTTCTCCCTTATTTAGTTACATGCTTCTAAAAGGTCTAGAAAGGATCTTATATTCTTTCGTTAGAGAAAACCCTGGATAGAAGACTCCTGTTGGGAAACACACATGCTTAAATTAAGAGCAAGTCTACAGAACCGACCCTGCATGATCGAATCGTCCCTACATTTTACTACGGTGGCTTTTCTTGATAGAGAGGGGCTTTTAACAACATTCTCTGAGATGCGGTAATTGCGGCGCTGTCGCACCTAAGGGCGACCTATGTATACCTTGATTAGAATAATTCAGTGTTTGCTCACGGAAGACGCATAACAGGAAATATCGGGGCCACAACTCGAAATTTGTAAATAGCGAGGACTGGGTTGGCAGAATACTATGTAAAACTATATTCTCTTCGTTACAGACAGTTCGAATCTCGGAGAGAAGTTTAGCTTCTGATTACACTGTAAGGAACTTTGTCTTGATATAGCCCACAGACTACCAGATTCTTGCAGTGTCTATCCAGCCGAAATAATGACAATAAGGGAAGTCACCAAGTGGCTTAGTCAAAACATAGTGACCAACACTGGCGTCGTCATTTTCTCCGACAGCCAGGCAGTCAATAAATCTCTGGAGGCTACTTCCCTAAATTCACAAACAGACCTCGACTGCCGCAGATCTCAACGAGAAGTGGAAAATATACCTCATATTGATACCTGTGATAGGAAAGAAATAACTATATTTTTAGTAAACAACACTTGGACTGTCATTTGAATGCTTTCTCGTAAATGCTTCTTTTCTAAGGTGTTGTGTATCATGCGATCCCTGATCACAGGTATTCGCCACATGCCATAAATTCTAACGCAGTATGAATTGTGTCGGCTACACCATACAGATCTCAGCTGTGCCAGAACTACCCTTGTTTGTGGCAGCAATCTCTCTTCTGGAGGTGGAGGATGTTCTCCAAGAACGATATGCAGCCGGTAGTTGTTAAATGCTGCTGCTTGGTATGCTCTCTGATCTAGGGTTGTCTTTTATACCGTCGGACCTCGCGTTCTTGATCGAGAAGATCTCCTGACGTTTCTGGGTGGGTGGAGCCTATCTTCAGGTGGTGTTTGGGATGGTTACTCCGATAAAAACCCAACTGGTATTGCTTCAACAACTTAAATTGTCTCTCCCCACGTGTAATTACTTCGACTTCTCATGAAGGTGGTCCTTGGACATGAGGCAACCTGCGGTACTATGAAACAACTCACAAATGAAATAAGTCGCAATGAAACATTTCACAACAAAAAGGAAATAATTCCCTATTTAAAAAAGTAAAATAACCCACATAGGGACAAACGAAATAAGTCCCAATATTTGGGAGTTATTTTATTTAGAATAAACCTCCCAAAAGTGAATTAACTCGCAATGAAATAAGCCCCAACAAGGATGATTTTACCACCAATCCGAAAATAACGAATTTAGTGCTAAATGCTTGTGAGTGGCCACCGGTGTATGTCCAAAGACAGCAAGTCGCTACTACTTTCCGAGGGGAAAAGTTGTAGCGGTGATTGGTAAATTCACTGAAACCGTCTCAGTTAGTTTTCCTCTGATACAGAAAAGCACGGCGTTCAGAGATATTGAAGTCAGGCGGTCTGTCTATGGAGCTGATTATGATTATATTATAAATATATAAATATTTTTACATCCTGGAATACATTTTGGGATCAAATAAATTTTTGGCTGGCTGATAGAAATCTATATCGTCATCAGAAACGAAAAAGGGCCTATCATCATGGTTGAAAATTGTACAGGAGAAGCAAAAAACGAAATAAAATGAAAAGTGCTGTCGTTAGAAAAACGGGGTTTTCAGGATAATATCTAAACATAATGATGAATACATAACGTCACACAAATATGATTTATAACTTGTTCGTAAAAATTGCGTGAAATAGGATTTTTAACTATGAAAAACGAAATTATTTGATGCTAAGCCCTTTTAAATTTCGTTAATAAATTCGCCATTTTTGATAGTAAATCGCAAAAATTTTTGTCAGGATGTGTATTTTGATGCAGTGTACCGAAATCCATCAAAAACTGATATGACGATATGCTTGTATGTACATTATGATAAATTGAAAATACATATTTATTGAAGATTACTTATGTTCCCTTTTCTTCCTATTAAGACACCCTTGCATTTGCTTCCATCAAGCTTCAAAAGTGTTGCACTATGCATTATATGATATTATAATTTTTTATGTTTTACAATTATTTTCAAACTCTCCTTTAAAATACTGGCTAGGAGATTTCCCTTTTATTTACATTCAGAATAACTAGCTTTTTCGGCGGAATGATCTTCCCTTTTTCGAAATTCTATTAGAATAGGAGGATTGGGGAAGGGATAAAGTTCTCACGGAATTTAAATTCATAGTAGTAGAAAAGGAAAAGGATAGAAATCTCTCGTGGAATATGTATTCATAATTAACTAACATCAACCTACTGTACAAATTATACATTAAATGTTTGTTCTTTCATTTCTCAGCTTATTTTCATCTAAGGAATCGTTGCTCTAGCCAGACAACACACTTTCATCCCAGTTTGCTTTGATAGCCCACTATGTCATCATCGACAACGACTAGTGGTGGTACAGCGACAACTACTAACAGTACAGGATCATCATCGTCGACTACTACACCGACTGTCGGCCTTGCCGCCAACTCATCACCACCGGGCACTGCCAATAATATGTCTGCTACTAATAATACTACAGCAAATGCAGCAGCTGCGGTTGCACGCGGCCGCAATGGTAACACTTTACAACCTGGCTCTCTTCCAGCCTCTGGTTCGGGTACTGGTTCAGCAAACTCGGCTGGTGGTGGATCATCGTCGGCGGCTGCGGCCGCAGCGACCACAAGCGAGGAGACGCGCAAGGATCCCAAACCCAATCCGAAAATATCAAAAGCCTTGGGTACTTCTGCTAAACGTATACAAAAAGAGCTTGCCGAAATCACTTTAGATCCACCTCCGAATTGCAGTGCCGGTCCAAAGGGTGACAATTTGTACGAATGGGTGTCAACAATTTTGGGACCTCCCGGCTCTGTGTATGAGGGTGGCGTGTTCTTTTTGGATATTCACTTTTCACCAGAGTATCCATTCAAACCTCCTAAAGTTACGTTCCGTACGCGTATCTATCATTGTAACATCAATAGTCAAGGTGTTATTTGCTTAGATATTCTTAAGGATAATTGGTCTCCAGCATTGACCATATCAAAGGTATTGCTATCAATTTGTTCCCTGCTGACTGATTGTAATCCTGGTAAGTTATAAATGCTTGAAACAATGTGGCGTATATTTAAGAAGTGTACAATTAACTATTTATATAATTTATTTTAGCCGATCCCTTGGTGGGTAGTATTGCCACTCAATACTTACAAAATCGCGAAGAACATGATAGAATCGCTAGACTGTGGACAAAGAGGTAATTTGATTATATAACGCGATAAAACTGCATGTGAAGATTTTTTAAGTGGTTGAAAGGGTAAACGATTGTACGGTGTGTGCAAAATTCACTTTGAAAATTTTCCTCAATGAAAACAATTTACCCGCAAAGTTTAGACACCTAAATCGAATGGCATTAAGTGTTTTCGAAATAATAAGAAACATAGTCAGCTGGGAAAACAATGGTTTAGCAAATTCAGACCCAATTTCAGAATACATCACACAAAAAATTCCTCGATTTCTACGTCTTTTGATATATCATTATTTTTGGAACGATATTAGCCCTGATAAGGGGATGAGCAGGGGTGTCGGGAGTTTTGGGAGAAATACTTCTTGAAGTGTCTCTTTTATTTCGTTCTTGGACTTCGGAAATCTATTCCGAAGCCTCCTGTAGAAAAATTGTGCTTGAATTCACTATCAGTTTTTGTTTAATCAGTAAAGTTTGTGGCTAAATATCTCGAAAATGCGATGTCACAAGCAAACAAGTAAAGACGGTGTAAATTTCGACCATATCTAATCTTATATACCCTCCACAATGGATCGCATGTGAATGGTTTCGGGTAGAAATAAGCTGACAATACCAAATTTCAGCCCGATTCGTTTAAATTTGTGTTTTTTGTTGCCTTAAGGGAAAAATCTAGAGACCCCTTTGTATGGGGGCTATATATATATATAAAATAAGGAGCTAGGGCGGTCGTTGTTCGTGTGGATGGTTCTGGATATATATACACCCAAAATACCAATTTTCAAACAGATCAGCTGAAATTTGCGGTCGAAATGGCATTAATAGATGTTATAGATTTGGGGCTATATCAAAAATTGGACCGATATTGCCCATTTTCAATGTACCAAATTTCAATCATCTAGCTCAATTATTGTAGATTGTAGCGTGTTTACCACAAACGGGCACGGCTAGATCGTTCTAATGATCTCACAATTGAAATGACACGTTCAACGGGTTCTATAAATAATAACATTGTATTAACGTTGTTGTGTAACTTTCGCAACAGTCGAATTTCTAGTTTATGGATGATCCACGAGATGTTTTATTCTAATAAGAGCTATTTTAATACACTTAAATATTCCTCTTTCTTTATGTATTTAGATTTTACTGATTACTATGCGAACTTAGCTAAAAAAACATGAAAATTCACGTTAACCTGAAAACCTACTTTCATTTTTTGTAACGCCTGCAACGGAACTTTCGCCGCGAATATCGCATTCAATAAAAGTATTTAGGTAAATATAATATAAATGTCATTTCAAAGTACTGAAATAATTGTTGCTGCTGAAGGTTATATGAAAATATTGCATTCAGAACGCCAACGGGATGAACATTAATAAAACAAAATGCATACGAATGTAACGTCCGCAACTCAGAATTTGTCCATATTAAACTTTATGGCGTCCCCGATCAATATTTCGAGATGTTACAAACTGAGTGACAAAATGAATATACCCCCCATCCTAAATGCAATTCTATTTAGAATGTCGAAATTATACGGTGTACGTCGTTTTTATTGAGGATACATTTTGCTGCACGCACAGTGTTATTAATGAAAATGTCACAGGTCGCTGAGTTGTTGTTACTCTACAACATTTTCAACGTTATTGGGAAATTTAACCATTATAATTGAGAAAAGTAATTTTCAAAATGATAGATTGCACCTTAAATTATCAAATTCCAATTTTATTTCATTCGAAATTGTGATTTTTCTTTTGAAAATATCTTTTTTTTTAATTTTCATTTGAAATATAGAGATTTCAATTTAAAATTGCCTAAATTCCAATTGATATTGATATAATTTCCAATCGAAATTGTCTGAATTTAGTTTGGAATAGTGTTATTTCCAAATGAAATTAAGATAATTGCATTTCCCTCAACAATGTCGATATGTCGAAAACTCAAATACCGATTTGTGTATAGCGAAATCCTGCAAGTTGCTGTCAGCAAGAGGATTCACTGGAAAAAAGCCACCATTTTGTCCAGCCCATATATGATTCGAGATATATATCGAAGAAAGCCCCAAATTCCAACTCATCTAGGATCAGACATATATAGCTTTACATATATCGGACGATGTTTAAGTAGGCATATATTAGGTTAAAGGACACGTAGCGAATATTTGTTCGCTACTTCACCCGGAAACAAATTCTGGTCCATTGTGTTTGTCCTGTCAGTAAGAAAATACATTTATATATAAGGTAGTAGTGATGAGTGAAGGAATGACAGCAAGATAGCTTGAAATGGGTTTTATAGATTAAGAAGTAATAAAATAAACAAAAATATTTTAGGAGACATAGAATTTAGAGTGTATAGTGATTGTTTTTAGAGAGAACCTAGTTTTGGCTTGAGCTTTATGGGAGAGACGTGACTTGACCACTTTATCAGTTGTGTGCAAAAATTAATAACTGCTATCTCCAGCGAATCTACTCACTGACAGCAATTTGAAGGAAATCGGAAGAGAAGAAAGGAAAACAACATGAACAACAAAGGATCAAACATGGTCCCATTTTAGGCACTATACAAGCTCCAGAGTCATCCTCTTACCAGTTGGTGTTCATCCAATATAAACAGTTCCAAAGGCTTTTCACGGCTCCCATTTATAAATACCGCGTGTACTTTCTTTACGACCACTAGAAATTGCATTATTTGACTATCAACGGCATTCTTATAATTGGTTTAGAAAAAAATGTCGATAATAGTGCAGCGCTACAATATATAATTCAGCAAAAGCGATGTTATTACAATTGCTTTGACCTGCTAAATTCAGTGCTTTTACATTTGGTTGGATAATTAAGAAGCCTTTTTTTGTGTAAAACAAATCAAACAATGTTCCCACCTTTCTTTGGAATATTGTACAATTTTTCGAATTATTTTTATATTCTTTCCATTTATTTCATCATAACTTGTATATTCCCCGGTTATTGAAAATTTGTACTTTATTTTTCCTGCCAATTTTAATTCGATAACGCGAAAGTTATCGAAAATTTTTATCGACAGATTTTACAAACAAATATTTTTTTCGATTTTTCATTCTTACGTCCGATAAGCAGAATATTCCCGACTTTTCCTCTGACACTGATGTTATTGCCATTTTCTCCATACAAATGAGGAGTAGTTTAGCTTAGCTAAAATAAAGATAAAATAACATTAAAAAAATATTTATTTATATTATTTATTTAGTACCAACTGCATTTGCAGGTACTGGTGCTGTTTAGCTAAGATTTAGGTTAGCTAAGATTTTTTATATCTAAATTTTTTTATTGTAATTTTTCCAGTCGTCTAGTCTGGAACACTCGTGTAGTTAGGATTTCTAAACATGTTGTATTTACTTTTTGGTTATTAGATTTAAGTTTTAGCGTCAATATATATAAACAAATATGAACTTTTTTAATTTGAGTAGTTTTTAGTGCGTCTAAAGATTTATGATATGCATATTGTAATTTAATTATAATTGGCCTGAAGGCTTAAAATTACAAGTTGTAATGAATAAATACACAAATAATTGACATTCGCGGCCAATATTGACCTAGGCAAATGTGCCCTTGGGAATATTACGTCTACTCACCGATGGCTATTGATCGACGGTTAAAACCGTCCACCATCCAGACATTGTCCGGTTGTGTTATTTCAATACAAAATTGTTTTTTTTTTTTTCAAAACATCCATCCAAAATTGGCATCTAAATATAAAATTTTCTATATTCGTGTAAAAGTACTATTAACGGGACAATATTTGTGTAGTATACATGGAAGTAAAGCTTTTCCCGAAAAAATTTACTTATACATAAGGAACAGATACAGGAACAAAATGTTCTTCAATACTATTCCCTGTACTATTCCATTGCACATACACCCCTCATGTTAGTGCAGGGGTGGGTATATATCGTTTGCTACGGACCAAAAGTGTAACACATCGAAGGTGTGACTTAAGACCCTAACAGTTCTATCACATTTTATGTCATTTGAGCAAAGTCCGTCTGGCTGGAGCGCAAAAACAAATCGAAAGGAGAAACGTATTGACTTCAAATTTGATATGTGATCATATTTTTTCTATCTCAGACTATGTTCGAAAATGTGCCATATTGACTCCCCAGAAAGGGTTAACATTTAGTGAAACAATTATTCTCTAATATCTTCTATACTACCTATCGGAATCCTCTGTAATTACACACATAGTAATAGTTATTCTGTCCCTATCACCATGAGAAAAATGGGCTAAGTGACCCTGCCACTTTTGTTACCTCCAAGGGTTCCCATAAGTCTTCCACTTCAAAATCAACACCGAGATAATTATCCTCTCTGATTTCCCAACAAACGTTGTGGTTGAATATCGCGAAAACAAGAGCTCACTTAGAAAAACGCTAATGCCACTGGATTCACAATGTCCGAAATTGGTCTATTCTTTCTGTTACATTTTTGAACTAGCACAGTGTAATTTAATTAAAATAAAAAAAATAATAAATTTACGAATATTTTGGAGGACTGAAGGTGAGGGGATTCGTAAGTCGGTTACCCGACAGAACTTTCTTATTTGTTTTTATATTAAGCCATAAATTTAAAAAAATATAATCATTTAATAAAAACTCCTTAAAAAATAAAAATTCAAATAAAAACTACCGGCAAAAGATATTTGCTGTTAATTTTAGGGAGCGGAATGTACAGTGCACAAAATATTTTTTAAATGCAGGACACAAAAATTCTATTTGTTTGTGAAATAGTGTTCTTTTCACAGTATTTGCTATTTTTTACTAACCAAGAAAATAAGATCGCTTAAACTTAAATAATAAATCTGTACGTATCAATATTTGTTTCAGATATGCAACATGATTTCCCCAATCATATAAATCATCTAACGTATGTTGTAGTCGTAAGGAGAACCTCAAATATTATAACAACATAAACTTATTAAACTTTACAAATATGGATAACTCACAAAGAAAATACAAAAGATTTGCCCCCCCCTCAACAAGTACTACAACAAAAAAGAAAGAAAGCAGCAGCCACAACCATTGCATAAAAAGTCTATATATAAATATATCTGAATGAATAAGAAAACGAATTATTATTGCAAACAAAAAGAAAACAAAAGAAACGAAACGAGGAAAGGCATGGATGCAAACACTGCAAAAAACTATATATAACAACAAATTATTAAAATAATAATACAAATATAAGAAAGAATAAAAGAATAATTTTAAATAAAAGAAAATCACAAATTTATCCTAAAATTCAGATATTTTGAAATGAAAACAAAGCAAATAATAAAAAGGCATTCAAATTAGAAAAGTCAAGCGAAGTGAAGATGTTTGTTATTTTTGTGCTCTTCTAAATTCAATTATCGTATGTTTTGCAAATGTCTATATTAATTGATTGGGTGACTCAAATGGAACACAAGTCTTTTAAATCTTTCGAAGTATTCTTTCTTTAATATTAAATTAAAAATTAATTGTATGTGTATATTTTGTTTTCATAAAAAACATAAAAAACTCATCTCTGTATATCCCGTTCTCAGTTTCTCTAAATTTGTTTATGTGTATTTATTTACCAGTTTTTTTTTCTTTCTCTCTTTCCCCAATAAAAACTAACTTACGTGTTACATATTTGCAAACAAAAAACTCGTTCAATAAAGTTAAAGAAAGCTCATAATTATTAAGAGAATCCACAAAAAAAAACATCCCTCTAAGAAACATGAAAAAATAGTTCTAATTTATGTACAGTTTTAAGTGAAAAAAGAAGTAAAGATAATAATGACGAGCTACAATCCTCCTCAAAAAAAAACATAAGATAATTAAAATTATCTTACAAATCCCCCTATACTAACAACCATTAAAAATAATATTAGTACTTCGTAATAACATTTAATTAATAGAGGTTTATTTAAACAAAAAACAATCTTCCTTCTCTTCCTCCCATGAAATTAAAATCAAAATATCGCTTTTATGTGTTTTTGACAATTCGCACCCAAACATCATTCTCAGCGTTTTGATATGTTTATTTAAAATTTCCTTTCTGTATACTCAAATCATCGAAGACTAATTTGGAAAAATGACATTTTTATATATTTTAAACTCTTTTTTATTAATTATTTTTACATTTTATTTTAGTACTTTTTGTTTGCTAAACAAATTATCGCTTTATTCTTTTTTGTATATTCTTCGAATTTAAAGAATGACGATGGATAATATATATGAAAGAACTTTAATATTTAAAAATACATAAAACAGACAAAGTAAAAGAATTTCTCAAAAAGTAAAATTGATAAAATTTTTAAAAATTTAAATAAAAAAAAATGTAAAAAAAGACATTGTAGTTTTAATAAGGTGCAGCGGTCGAATGTTTTCTACCTTCTATTTAGACCCACTGATTTATTTGACATATCGATGGCTTAATTGAAAAGGGCGTATCTCGATTTTGTTGTTCCTTAACAGTGTCACGAAAAGCCGAATGAAAAGAAAACAAATTCTTCGACTAGATTTATGGGATTTTAACAGGAAAATTAAAAAACAGGTGCATTTGACAGTTTTCGACCAGAATAAACGGAAAACGAAATTATGACAATAATAAATTATATATTAAGCCAGCGATATGCTGGAATGCTTGTATAACAGTCCTAATTTGTATTACATCAAACGAACACGTTTGGAATCATTTAAAGTTTAACTCCGATTCTGAGGTTTCAAACGCTGCTTTTTGAGGAATAAGATTCTATCGGACGAATATGAAGTATTACTAAAATACTTTAGTTCACGTTGCCGGCTTTCGACATTTATAAAATGTTATCCGATTTTTTGCCTTTTCCATGGCAAATCGGAATGCAGATATATAGTAGCTATATCTAAATCTGAGCCGTTTTTTAGAAACACAGCAGTATTTATTATTATATCAAAAAAACTTCTTGTCTCCAATTTCAAACAGATTGGTTTAAAATTGTGGCTGCTATAGCGCTTATGTGTCAAATCGGAGGGACATATATGGGGCTATATGTAAATCCGAACCGATTTTCACCAGGGATCCTTGAGCAAAAGAAGAAGCTCCTACCAAAGTTCGTAGCAATCGGAGCACAATTGCCACCTGTTCCTTTATTATAAGAAAACATCTACAAACTGACAAACGGACATAGCTACATCGATTCAAAAAGTGATTCCAAGTCGATCTGTATAAACAATGGATCTGTGGCAATACCAAGACTACCGTGTTCTGATGGCAGACAATCTGTCAACTTGGTAACGAACCAAAGAAGAAGAAAACAACAACTTATTCCTCTAGAAGTATTCGCTATATAGCTGTAGCATTTTAAGTAGTAATTCGTCAGATTTTGTAAACTCGTTTTAATAAATATATATAGTTGTTTAAAGTAAATACGAACGTTTTATCATTACACATCGGCACTTTTAAGTATATCTCTTCTTTTGGGTGTTACTAAAAAATTCACAAACTCATAACATCATGTACGACAGTTTGGTGTAGGTTATAATAATTACATGTACTTCAAAGAAAACTAAAGAAGAAATTTTTAAAAATTAACCATATTTCTATAACTCGAAAGTTATTGAATTTTTTTATTAGAGTTTTTCCCTTTCTTTCAAATAACCTCAAATTTATAAAAAGTTAAAGAAGCGGTTAATATTAAATTTTAATAACTAAGTCCCGATTTACACTCGCTGAATGTTCAGCAGATTATCGGCGTTTTGCAGAAGAGAGAGGCAGTCGACAAGAGGGGGAAAAAATATCCCTGAACGTTTTGAGTTCTTCGTGCCAGTTCAAAAGAGAATTTGATGATAAGCTGCTGAAAAAACTTGCCTAGTGTAAATCTGAACTAAGGCACATAGTATTAACCCCAGAAACACGTAGTAGCCGGCTTTAGCCCTTTGATGACCATAAGGTGTAAAAAAATACCAATTTTTTGTACTTCTCTGTGTAACTACACAAAAAATTAAAAATATGGTCGAATAATTTTAGTGGAAAATCAAAAAATTACGTAGGTTTTCTTCTGATGTTTACAATTTCCCAATTGAATTTTTTTCGTCATATTTTTAGAGCGCAATGAATTGGTCGTTCTTGGAACTCATATGGATTACAATAGCCTCAAAGTTGACGATTTTGTTCATCAACAAATGGTAAACTAGGCGGAAGGCAACATCCGAAGACAACACACATTTTGATAAAACTGAATAAATGCCGGACAATTCAACAGATGTAGCTTGAACAATGTTGCCGCTAACAACTTATTAT
The DNA here is from genome assembly GCA_963930755.1 of Eudasyphora cyanicolor. Lineage (NCBI taxonomy): Eukaryota > Metazoa > Arthropoda > Insecta > Diptera > Muscidae > Eudasyphora > Eudasyphora cyanicolor. Next base: position 213,167,188 of record OZ005737.1, read on the forward strand.
TTGTATCAACGACAAACTATGTTAATAAATTTAAAAAATATAATATGTTTAATTATTTTTACATCATCCGTTTATCATATTTTTAATAAATCTTGAAACATGAAAAACTTATTTCTAAGGGTATTGTTGTCGGCATTTTGAGTTAACTCCATTGCACGGAGGCTCCATTTTATGCATTCCCAGCTCTTTTTTTCTGCCTTCTCACTGATATGGGTGATATGTGTGACACGTTTGGCCACATTCAGCTTAAGCCTCTCGCCACTCATTTGTAAGGACATGCACTGAAGATATAAACCTTTTAAAAATATGTTCGAAAGAAGAAAATGCCTTCCATCATCAATGCTACTCAATACTATAACAGCAAAAACATCTGGGTGCCATGTCGGATATTGACACTTTATCATATGTCTAGCAATATATTCCAAACGTCTGCCCTTCCGAGATTAAAATGAGGAAATTATTTAAAGTTTTAGTTTCTTAAGGAACAAAGTTACATTGTTTGATTATCCCAAACAAGCGAAAACTTATTATACTGAATAAAAATGAAGTCACAAGATTTATATTATAGTTTAATTCCACGGAAGTTTGAAATAATAAAAAAAATATCTGTTTAAAATAAAATTTCAAACAAAAAAGTTATTTGACAACCAATTTTGGTCAGCTGTTCGAGTCGGCTGCCTATTTTGACAGTTTATTGTACGAAAATACGGCACAGGGTTGTATCAGAGTTTTGTTATTGGGCAAGTGATTTTACCTTCTATTATTGTATCATGGCTGTAATCTACCTTGCTTCTATTATTGTATCATGACCCAACTGGTATGTCAATGGCAAAAATTATAAATTATGAAGATAAGTCATCCCGAGAACTGTCAAAATCTATCAGTTACGGACGAATAGGAATGAAATGTCACACGCGAAAAAACACTTTTCCGCGAAGGTAATTTCAACTTTTTTTGCACTAATCGATTGATATTAATTTTTTAATTGTGACAATTACAAAAAATTCGGGAAAATCGGTCCGAAATCCGCGGAAAAACTCACTCTTTGAACACCAACTCGTTGAAATTTTTATTCGTTCGTATCTGATAACTTACTCGCTCCGGGATGACATATCTTATTATTCATAATTTTTGCTAAAAACCAAAAATTATAAATTATGAAGATAAGTCATCCCGAGAACTGTCAAAATCTATCAGTTACGGACGAATAGGAATGAAATGTCACACGCGAAAAAACACTTTTCCGCGAAGGTAATTTCAACTTTTTTTGCACTAATCGATTGATATTAATTTTTTAATTGTGACAATTACAAAAAATTCGGGAAAATCGGTCCGAAATCCGCGGAAAAACTCACTCTTTGAACACCAACTCGTTGAAATTTTTATTCGTTCGTATCTGATAACTTACTCGCTCCGGGATGACATATCTTATTATTCATAATTTTTGCTAAAAACCAAAAATTATGAATAATAAGATATGTCATCCCGGAGCGAGTAAGTTATCAGATACGAACGAATAAAAATTTCAACGAGTTGGTGTTCAAAGAGTGAGTTTTTCCGCGGATTTCGGACCGATTTTCCCGAATTTTTTGTAATTGTCACAATTAAAAAATTAATATCAATCGATTAGTGCAAAAAAAGTTGAAATTACCTTCGCGGAAAAGTGTTTTTTCGCGTGTGACATTTCATTCCTATTCGTCCGTAACTGATAGATTTTGACAGTTCTCGGGATGACTTATCTTCATAATTTATAATTTTTGCTAAAAACAGCCTCGAAGAAAAACAAAAATAATAAATGGTAAACAAAACAATGAATTTTAAAACACAATTTATTAATTTTCAAATCAACCAAGAAGTCAGCCGGACGAAGAATCAACGAAACACAAAAACGGATAATGACGGAGTTTATGAGTAAACATCCCCATTTGGCAAGAAATACTTTGAAGACGGAATGTGAAGAAGGCGTGAGACAATTCGCTACAGTATTATGGAATGAATTAGCATCAAAGTTGAATGCGAAAGGCCCACCATGTAAGGATGAGAGGTCATGGCGAAAGGTAAATATGTACACTCATTTAACAATCATACAAACTCATGGATAGCTACATATCGATACCTCCATCCTAAACCATGCTTTGTTCCAAAAAGTAGTTTTTCAGGAGAGGCGATCTAAGTTCGTTGAATTTTTTAAATTTGTGTGTTATTCCTTTATGATGGAAATCGAATGAACCGTCTTTCGTAATTTGGAATATTTAGAAGTTAAAAATGCAAACTCCCTAAAAACATGCTGTGTCGACTTAGCATGTTTTAGAATGGCGGTATCGATATATGCATATGTACTTGTAACAATTTTGAAATATTACGTATGGATAAAGACAGACGTACGGAATTTGATAAACCGACAGAAGTCGATGGTGTATATAGCCTCAATATACATATATATAGTTCCTAGGAGGAGCATAGTTTCAACTGTATCTATCGGGTTTTTTATTTGTCGCAGGTTAAACCTGCTTAATCCAATCGCCTCCATGTACTACGTACTTGCCGATATTCCTCTTCTGCGACTTCCCTTCGGATTCCAGCTGAGAGTTATGTGGCCAATGCAGGCTTTTCTCAGGCTTTTGCTTCCATGTGTCGCATCCGTTAAGTATCACTGATTTTATGCTTTTATTAAATATTTTAAATTTTGTGTTTCTTGCGATATACTCGTATGTAACCCTCCGTAGGTTGTGAAGTGAACTTATTGCTACTAGGCATGTTTTTATTCGGCATATGATGTCTTCAGCAAATTTCAGAAGGAATCCACAACTTCGATTGGGTTGCCACGTAAAGTAATTATTTGTGTGCTGTTTCTGTTTGTACGCATTGCTTTGGTTTTTGATTTGCTCATATTTAGATAGCCCGGTTTGTGCCGCATACTTTTTGATGTAACTCAGCATACCACTAATGTCCGCGTATTTATGAGCAAGGAGGCAGTTGTTATCGGCATAATCGGGATCTCCTAGATTGCCTTCTAATTTCCACGATATTCCTCCGTTATATTGAAATACACAGATAATCACGACATCAAGTACGATGCTGAAAACTACTGGAGATAGGACACATCCTTGACGCCCATCTTTCTCGACTGGTATTTGCAACAGGTGGCACCTTCGATAAGTTGTTTATTAGCCTTATGATTTTGCTGGCCACTGCTCTGCTTTCTAGTGATTTAAAGACGGCATTATGGTTTGTAGTATCGCGCAATGTGTTTACGTGGTAAACGCAAGATCGGCGCACTCTACCATCCTGCTCGTTTCTCCGATTGTCTGACCCATAATCTGAAAGTCGCTTATTGATGATATATGCGACTATTTTATTTAGCATACTTAGTTATTAGATTCTCTCCAATTTTCGCAATCGGGTAACCTTATTTTTCTTTGGCAGCAGCGTTAGATCCTTCCATAAGTTCAGACGGCAATCTTTCGCTATCCCAGAAGTCCAAGCGGATACGCGTAGATAGGGTCTGTCTTTAGAAACTGTGGTGGTATGTTGTCTGGATGAAATGGAGAATGCTATTTCGGAAATGTTCGGACACGAGATGTCGAATTGATTGCTCTCCTTGTGTTGAAGACAAGAGCATATGCCTTGAAGTCGAAGTTTGGCTCCCAGCAACGAGCAATGTTTTGAATACTATGTTTTGTATATTTGTATTTTGATTTGTTTATCTTTCGGCGTGGTTATTTCAACATTCCTATCCATCAATGGTTTAGTGGTAGAGAGTGTGAGCCACGTTAGTTGACGTACGGATCGGAAGAGGTCTCCACTTCGATGGCAGTTGCAGTTGCTTGTGCTTTAATTGGAATTTTTGCTCCAAAGCTTTTTATCCACTCTTTCACTTTTTTCACCAATATGCCCACTCTGGAGTCCTTGCTTTGGCACTGTTATCCCGTTATTTGTCCCCTTTCGATGGTTTATGAGATTCCATGTGTTTTCTGAAATCCATGGCTGCTTGGGTTTGTTTCAATGGCGTAATTGGTTTTCTGCAGCTTTAGTTAGGATATTATTGAAATGTATCCATCTATCACTATGTTGTTCTTCTTGGTAGGAGTTCCTAATAGTGTTAGTAAAACGTCTTCTGGCGATTGAATCTTATAGGAGGACTTTTGCTAGACTCAAATTTCCAAATTTCACAACCGTCAAAAATGTGTGGCGTTAAAAAGTCAAATCAAGAAGTTGTTTTACAAATTCGATTTAAATTTACTTTAGCACAATTCGTCAAATAGTTTTTTTATTTATCTTTATCCTTATTTCGCAGGTATATGCCGATAAGAAAAATCGGGTCAAAAAGAAATTGGCCTCTAATATAGATTTATCTGACAGCGAGCAACAGATAATACAAGTTGCAGCTTTGGAAAATACTGATGTAGTGACAAAATTAACACCGCCCGGATATGTAATGGAGAGTTGGAGAGAGGAGTTGGAAGATGAAATGGAAAGTGGAAGCTCGCTATCATATGTACAAAAGGGAGATACATCGAATATTTCGGATGAAAATTCGATTTTGAATTTATTAAATTCTAATATACAAAAAATGAAAGAAAATCAAGACAATATTCGTAGTAAATTGAATCGACTATTTCAAGTGCATGAACAATCGTCATTGGGAATAAGCGATGAAGAACATGCTGTCCGTATGGCAGCAAAAAGAAATGAACTAGAAATGAAAAAGCTTGAATTGGAAATATTAAAGGCGAGTACAATGGTCAATGTTTTTAATGTGATGTAAGTTCAGAAAATAAAAGAAAATTAAACGAAAGATTACTACAATATTTTATGTATCACACCTGCTACACAAAGGTGTAAAAATTGACTTTATTCACTCTGCATATTTTTAATTTTTGATTAAACTTTTTTCGTTTCCCATAAGGTACCTTATGGGTAATTCCACAGTAAAACTACCCAAAATTTACAATTTGAATATTTGAACCTTTCGATTTCTTTGAAATTTTGAACTCGTCTAAGGATTGGATAAGTGTTTCGGCCTGCACCAAAAATAATTTACTACGAAGATATTCCTTCAGGCCGAAATGTCAAAATCTGTCAGTTACGATCGAATAGGAATGAATTGTCACATGCGAAAAGCAGTTTTCCGCGAACATAGCTTCAACTTTTTTTTGCACTTATTATTAGATTTATATTAATTTTTTTAATTGTGACAGTTACAAAAAATTCGGGAAAATCGGTTTGAAAATCCCCGAAAAACCTCACTCGTTGAAATCAAATTTCTATTCGTTCGTAACTGACAATTAGTCGCTACATGAAGGAATGTCTTCTTAGATTATATTGTTTTTGGCACGCACGTTGTTAAAGGAACATTCCATGTTCCTTTCGGTCTCTCCATATTACACCAAAAAATGTTATTCGCAGCCCTTCTACAAAAATTTTGTTGCATACTGTAATCTCCCTCCAAAAATAATGATGCATCAAAAGTCGTAAAATCGATGCATTTTTTGATGATGTCTGCGTCAAAAAGACTCCCTATAAGAAATCACTATAATAGGTGGTCCCCACAATTCTCTTTTATGGCAACCACAATCGTTTTTTTAATATATCGATTTCTTCGACTACGAGATTTTCAGACGTAAGGAGATGAGCAGGGGTGTCGGTTGTTTTGGGAGAAATACTTCCAGAAGTGTCTCCTCTATTTTGTTCTTTGACATAGAGCATCTATACCGAAGCCGTGTACTCAAATTGGGCCTGATTTAATTTTATTGAATTTTCTGTTCAGAGGGTTTTTTACAGCTCTTTTTTTAAATATATATATATATGTACATAATATTGTTTCTATCAGACAACATGTGTACCTACAATGAGTAAAAAACGTATTTAGTTGTTAATTGATTTTTATATACAGATATAGACAGTTTTGAACAATTGGTTGTATATGAAAGCTGGACCTCAAGATGCGGTGGCTTAGAATCCAATGAACCTTAGATACGAAATCAAAGTCTTTATTCTCATCGGTGCAGATACAAAAATTACTCTAATTTGTAAACCTATCGGTCCCGTGGCGACAATCGCGTGAGTTGAAATTGCAAAAAGCCAAATTTGTTCCTTACATTTTCATGGTCTTTGAAATTTAATTACATATAATGAAATGTGTCCGTTGATATTGTTATTATTCGCTATAATTAATCACTTGAATTTAATAATACAAAAAAATTTTGTTAGAAAAAAATTCAACGTATCTATTTTGCGTTTTGGAAACGTAATCGCCAATTTTAGGCAAAATGCGATTGCCATCACATGGACGTTTGATTCTTACTAATTAAGGAATTTTAATTTTAAAGTGTCAACATATTGAGCTATTAAGCCTTTGTGTAGCTAGTGCGATATGCATTCTTATATCATGCCTTCTAAAGACTGATAAGATTAAGCTTTTTATAAAAGTCTGATAAGATTGCATTTTTAAATTCGGTCAAAATTTATTAATACAATTTTGAAAATTAAAAAAAAAAACTTAAAACGCCACTCTTGAAAACTATTGTTTTCGACTTAGCATACTTTAGAACGGATATATTGATATCAATCAATGGGAACAGTTTAGAAACATCTCATTTCAGCGCTACCGACATAAAAATAATTTTTAAATTAGCTTAGTTATAGTTTGTCTTATATAAAAAAAATTAATTAAAAGAGAATATAAATAGACAATCTCAATCTTATTAAAAAATCGTTAAGAAAAGTTATCATAAGTGTCAGTGACGAACAGATAGAAATTTGAGTTCAACTAGTGATGTTTTACGGGTATTTTTCCACAAATTTTCCCGAATTTTTTACAATTGTCACAATTATAAAAGTTATATTCATCAATTATAAAATTTATATTCAATCTTATTAAAAAATCGTTAAGAAAAGTTATCATAAGTGTCAGTGACGAACAGATAGAAATTTGAGTTCAACTAGTGATGTTTTACGGGTATTTTTCCACAAATTTTCCCGAATTTTTTACAATTGTCACAATTATAAAATTTATATTCATCGATAAGTGCAAAAACAAATACAAGCCGTGTTACCCGACAGCTGTTTCGCGTTAGAAGTACGAGTATCATTTCTATTCGTTGGTAACTGACAGACTTTGGCAGTTGTTCGGATGACTTATCTTCATAATTTTCTTATTTTCTGCACCTACTTAAATCTAATTCATAACAAAAAATACGTTTTCACAAGACCCCTAACAAAGTTAATTATGCTCCGGGATTTATGTTATGCCTAGGTATTTACATAACGAAAATACATAGTATTACGAAATACAGTTATCTAAAACAACTTAATAACATTGTGTTTGGAATGGACACTTTACAAATGTAGTAGAAATGAGACCACATATGTAAACATATTTCTAGCTTTCTGAATATGACAGTAATAAGCGTTTCTCAATGTTAGCTCTGAGAGGGTGCCCAAGGCTCCCACCCAAAAAATGGGCGTCATGTCTCCTTTCAGTTACATTTTTGAACTAGCACATTATTTTAGATACATCCCATTCATAGTGTATTTAAAATATTAAACACTGACTTTGTTTTCAACATTTCGAATTCCATAGATTTGATCTTTAAATCCATCCTTTTCAAAGCCATATTTGCCGCATGTTCCTCTTCCTTCATTTGCAGGGCTCTTTCGTTTATTTCTAGCAATTTATCCAGCCTGGAATTGAGTTGATCTTTTTTACAATTGTCACAATTATAAAAGTTATATTCATCAATTATAAAATTTATATTCAATCTTATTAAAAAATCGTTAAGAAAAGTTATCATAAGTGTCAGTGACGAACAGATAGAAATTTGAGTTCAACTAGTGATGTTTTACGGGTATTTTTCCACAAATTTTCCCGAATTTTTTACAATTGTCACAATTATAAAATTTATATTCATCGATAAGTGCAAAAACAAATACAAGCCGTGTTACCCGACAGCTGTTTCGCGTTAGAAGTACGAGTATCATTTCTATTCGTTGGTAACTGACAGACTTTGGCAGTTGTTCGGATGACTTATCTTCATAATTTTCTTATTTTCTGCACCTACTTAAATCTAATTCATAACAAAAAATACGTTTTCACAAGACCCCTAACAAAGTTAATTATGCTCCGGGATTTATGTTATGCCTAGGTATTTACATAACGAAAATACATAGTATTACGAAATACAGTTATCTAAAACAACTTAATAACATTGTGTTTGGAATGGACACTTTACAAATGTAGTAGAAATGAGACCACATATGTAAACATATTTCTAGCTTTCTGAATATGGCAGTAATAAGCGTTTCTCAATGTTAGCTCTGAGAGGGTGCCCAAGGCTCCCACCCAAAAAATGGGCGTCATGTCTCCTTTCAGTTACATTTTTGAACTAGCACATTATTTTAGATACATCCCATTCATAGTGTATTTAAAATATTAAACACTGACTTTGTTTTCAACATTTCGAATTCCATAGATTTGATCTTTAAATCCATCCTTTTCAAAGCCATATTTGCCGCATGTTCCTCTTCCTTCATTTGCAGGGCTCTTTCGTTTATTTCTAGCAATTTATCCAGCCTGGAATTGAGTTGATCTTGAGACTCACGAAACGTTTCGAGTCGATTATTCAGTAGATATAATACAGAATTCTCATTCAGCTGCTGTTGTTGTGAAGCCGCGGAAACATCGTCAGTGTGCTGGTCATGATGCTCATTCTTAAACAGCTCCTCATGACCATCTAATTCATTACCTTCTTCCTCTTCTTTGTTCTCTTCATAAGCCTGTTCCTCAACCATTTCTAAATTTTGCTCGAAAACATCAGGCAAGTGTGTCACACGAGTGTATTCATCCTCGGATTGAAAAAAATCTTGTAGGGTGTATACTCTGTTGGTTGGTGACACTGGCGGCGAGGCAAAAGATTTATTTGACAGATCATTTAAACCGGCAGCCTCAGCAATTTGCTGTTCCGTTTGGGAAAGTATGCCTTCTTTTTTTTTGAGCCGTATTTCGATACGACTTGTACTGCATATTTTCTTTTTCGCTTGATGTTTTTGATCAGCAAATACCTAGGAAGGGGGAAATATGGGAATTCTAAATAAATGAAAGTATCAAATATTTTATTATATTTGCCTTTCGCCAGACTTTAACATCCTTGGTGGGGGGACCTTCTGCATTTAATTCCGCTGCCAATTTGGACCAAAGCTCATTCGCCAGAGCCTTGCCGTAGCCGGAGTTGGGTAAAGTATTTCTTGCCAATTGCGGATGCCGCAACATAAAATCGGCGAGCATTTCTTTTTGATTTGCATTGATTTTATTAACATGTTTTCTGTCATAAAAAAGAATACATATCGCGTTTATTTTGAATTAAATTATCTTTTAAATTAATATAAAAGAACTCACGATGATTTGTCCATTGTTTACATTTGTTTTGTTTGCTTGCTTTTACTTCTTTCGCCACTGAATATTTTTTCTTTCGATAGTATCCAGTCGATGAATATGACATCGAATGAAATGAAACGTTTGGCTGTATTTCGTTATCGAATCGAATACGGGTATGCAATATACAGCCTAATGGGCCACTCTTAAATACGAGTCAAAGCGCATAACGTTTGTCTACATTTCGTTAACGAATGGAATACGAGTAAGCCAAATGCAGCCAAAGCGTCACTCTTAAGTACTAGTCAAGGCGTATAAGGGCTGTCAAACTCAACACACTGACAGACGTCGACCATTTATTTAAGTAGCAGCCAATCTGATTTCGATCGTAAATTTTTATAAATATTTTTATCGATATTTCAATTCGATTTTTAATATCGTACATATGTTTATTGAAATTATCAGCCTGTTTCTGTAACTTAAAATTTTGCTTTCGTTCGCTTGCCAGACGACAAAACGCTGATTTGGGTTTCACTAACTACCATCACAACGGCAAGTCGCACGATAATGAACTCGTACGAAAACGTAATCATTTCAGTGTAAATTTTGGTTTCTCTATCTCTCTCTGCTGTCATCTGGGCGAACACAAATGTCAGATCGAGTCACTTTATTTTATTTGTCGACTAATAGGAACAATGACAATAAAAACGTTATTAAAAGCAAAAAATAAGTAGATATAAATATAATTATGGTAAAAACAATTAAATAATAATTAAATTGTATGCATATGTTTACATTTTTAAGCATAAAGAAGTCAACATTGGCAGCTCGCTAAGTCCGTATTTACACTGGCTGAATGTTCAGCAGATTATCGGCGTTTTGTGGGAGAGAGGGGCAGTCTGCAAGAGGGAGGAAAAAACTCTCGATGAACGTTTTGAGTTTTTCGTGCAAGTTCAAAAGAGAATTTGATGATAAGCTGCTGAAAAAACTTGCCTAGTGTAAATTCGGACTTACACTGGCTGAATGTTCAGCAGATAATCGGCGTTTTGTTGGAGAGAGGGGCAGTCTGCAAGAGGGAGGAAAAACCTCTCCCTGCATGTTTTGAGTTCTTCGTGCAAGTTCAAAAGAGAATTTGATGATAAGCTGCTGAAAAAACTTGCCTAGTGTAAATTCGGACTAAGATGGAAAAAATCATCAGTGCACAATGAGAGAGACGTGAGAGAGAGAGAGAAAGAAATGAGAGTGTTGGATCAGTTCAGCTGAACCACCCAGGGTTGATTTTTGGCCACCACTAGTGTAAAGGATACAGAGTTGTATTTTCTAAGGTCGACCATACAAAAATGTGTGCCTTTTTAGACCGGAAGTTGTGAAATTATTGACCTGGCAATTACATTATTTGTCAATTGGTAAATTGTTAACGTAATTGACGTAAAGCCAGGCGAACGAACGAACGAACCTTAGAGAAACCAAATTCCAGGCGAAAGTGAGTGATTGGTTTTCGTTCGCAGAGACTTTCGTTAGAAATACAGAAACAGGCCGTATTATAAACTAATACAGGGTTTTCCAACAAGAGGTGTTATTTTGAATCACCCGGCATTTCGGTAGATGCCACTTTTGAAGCTTTTATTCTTTGACATTTGACAAGTAGAAACTACGCCATTGCTAAAAATGGAACGATATACGATTCAACAACGCATTGAAATTATTAAAATTCGAAAAATCATCTTGACTGAGCAAAATCAACAAGCAAAATTGTTGCATCTGGGGCTCGGAAATCCCAAGAGTTATTCTTGAGAAGCCTCTCCATCCTCAAAGTGTTATTGTTTGGTGCGGTTTATGGTCCGACGGGATCATTGGACTTTACTTTTTCGAAAATGGGGTTGGATCAACAGTTACGGTGAATGGATTGCACTATCGAGAGATGATTAATGATTGTTTAGGTCGGAGTTGGATGGTATTGATCTAGACAACGTTTACTTTCAACAAGACGACGCTACGTGCCACACAAGTGGCACAAACAAGGGAAAAGTTTCCGGACCGTGTTATCTCTCGAAGAGGTGATCGCAATTGGCCACCGAGATCTTGTGTTTTAACACCTTGTGACTTCTTCCTTTGGGGCCACGTGAAAGATAAGGTCTACACCAATAGCCCAGCGTCGATTCAAGACCTCAAAGATAGAATTTCTGAGGCTATCGAGGACATAGGGCAGCCACTTTGCGATTTGGTTATGGAAATTTTCATGAATAGGATATGGTTCTGTAAGCGTGGTCGTGGTGGCCATTTGGCTGATGTTGTTTTTCATTATTAACGGCATACCTTCCTCTTTATTATGAAATAAACATCCGATCATTTATCTCAAAAATGGCCTTTTACCTTGAATACTAAAATAACACCTCTTGTTGGAAAACCCTTTATAAATTTAGCTTGTTGACGTAGCCACCGAGTTGGAAATGGGCCTCATCAGTCAAGATGATTTTTCGATGGAATTCCGGATCATTTTCATGCATTTCAAGGACCCAATCAGCAAAGACACGACGTTGTTGATGATCGGCCGGCTTGGGTTCTTGTGTTAACTGAACTTTATAAGCCTAAAGACCCAAGTCTTTATGCAATTTATGCCCAATTCCAAAGAACGACGAGGTATGGGCAAACCTGGGTTTTTTTCAACACTTTGGGCTACATCAGCAATATTCTCAGTTGTTTTTGAGCGACGTGCACGGGTTTTATTCTTCACATCACTAACTTGTCCCAACAGCTCGAATTTTTCCATCAATTTCTGTATTGCGGTCCGACAAGGTAAAATTGACTTAGTCACTTTATGATGTTTTGTTGCCCATTAGCCTTGTATTGTGGGTTCTGCTATATTGGTTTCCAGGCCAAGGAAGTTGGAAAAGAGACCTGGGAACAAGTTGAGTAGGTTTGGCAGGGCAGTTTAAAAGGTGTAGTGTGGTCTCTGGTTGTATGCGAGACAGGTGTTCGAAGCGGTTCGAGAATTGAAGTGGCTACACCAGCCTGATCTCAATTGGGCCAAAACAACTCTTGTATTTTGTGGTAATTCCGCTTCCACCGAAGCCACTGATGGAGGGTGATCTCCTAGCAAGACATTTACTCTGTAATTATGCACGGCTTCAGCGACTGCCTCAGAGTGTATGTCTTTGATCTAGAGATACTCTCTTGTACCGCTGGACCTTGCGCTCTGGACCATGAAGGCCTTTCCTGATCTGCCTGGGTGGTGGAAATATATCCACAGGATGGTGGTTGGGATGACTGGGACGGTAGCAACCAATCAGATACTGCTTCGACAGTTCTTAGGGCGGCATTTTGGCATGTCTGAGGGTTCTTCCACTGCGGCTCGCTTACATTTGGGACCACACTGGTGCTGCATAGCATAACGACAGTTTTGTTTTCGTTTGTTTGGCACTAACTGAACCCTTTTCACATATTGGGTAGTCTGAAAAGCACAAAATCTGGTGCGAAGAGCACTAAGTTGGCATCCCTGCCTGGACTTTACGGGCTCAACCTTTTGTGTTTTTCATTCGCACTTTAAAACAACAACAATTCACACAGGAAATGCCGAAAAAAAAGTACGTCAAGCCGAAATAATAAGTCCAGATTCTCACGAGACAATTTTTTCCAAGCAAGTGTCAAAGTTTGTAGAAGAGAGAGGCAAAGAGCTCATTCCGCCTGCCTCCCTCTTCTACAAACTTTGACACTTGCTTGAACTAAGGCCGAAGGAATAAGGGTACTACTTAAATAGACAATGTCAGCGTACAAAGCCTGTCAAAGTGCTTTCGTATGCATTTTGACATGCGTTTTACGCCCACATCGTCAATTCAAGTAGTACCCTAAGCAAAAATAAATTTGACATACAACACGTAAGACGCATCCAATTTGGTTCAGATGTAACACATTTACCCCCATTAACACAAAACAAAATAACCGAGCGTTAGAGCTAACTAAAGTTAAATTGTATGGAATTTGACAGCTATAACCGGTAGTTAGCTCTTAACCCTAGTTTATTTATTTATTGTTAACGGCCTTTAGTCAAGTGCAACACTGTCTGAAAGGAGAAAAGCACATCGGCCATAATCTTCATTCCATTCCTTCATTTTGACGAGTGCGCGAACTTTTTGGTTTTGTTAAATAGTGGGTTAAAATAGGCGAATAAACGTTTCCATGCAACATATTTTATCTTGCCTGAACTCGGATAAATGTGTAGTGATCGTGGATGAAAGGAACTTCTTTGTATGGCTAAAGCCGGTACAATTCACGTGAGTGATACAATTTATTTAAGTGATGATCCTAGAAGACAAATATTCACACATCAATCATCAACAGGTATGTAAATTTATTTCTGGAAATAAATCAATGTTTTAACGCACTGTTTTCTAATCGTCATTGAAATTATAATCCCCAAAAGATTTTATTAATTCAACTATAAGTGGTAAGTTTTGCTTTTATTTAATAATCCCGTAAACATTTACAAAACGTATGTCAAGGACAAATCCGTTAATATGGCCTATTTAGCTTCCCCAAGGAGAATATGTATATTTTTTTGATTATTTTATTTATTTCAAGCTATGTACAGTTTTTACATTATATTCCTCAGTGCCTCTTCGGTATTCTAAGGTGCCCAGAAAACCATTGTTAGATACTTGAAGTCATTTGGTTGTCTAATTGAATCGCGGCTCACTTTGGAGCCGCAGGGGAGCTGATCTAAATGTTTCAAAATTACAAGCTCGTTGAACTCTATTGATGGTAAAATATAGACCCATGTTAAAATATAGACACCACCACAATTTTTTTGGAAATCTTAAGTTTCTCATGTTTTCTACATTACTTAGAAGTTAAGCCTTGTAACTATTATCACTTATATTATTTTAACGAAACTTATATAGGTTATACATATCGTCACCAAAAATTCAAAATGATGAAACCCACAAGGGAAATACTTATTAAAGTTTCTACTTTATTTCATTCTCTGACATGGAAGATCTATTCCGAAGCCTTCTTTGTATAAATTGTGTCTGAAATTGCTACCTTTTTGTTTACCCATCAAACTTTGTGGCTAAATATCTCAAAAACGCGTTGTGACGGGAAAACGGTTAATGCCAATCGAAGTAGGTCGTCAAGATTATGCGGGGTCAGTTTTTTTCATTGAGGTTACATTTTCAAGGTGCACTTGCACAAACCCAGTGTTAAAAATATTTGGTTTCCCAGATATCTGAAGTAATTTCACGACCACCAAATTCGATATGGCTCATTTTTAGCAAAATTTTTGAAGTTATCTTCACGATATTACATAAAAAATTTCCTTTTGCTGCGATGAGCAATTTTTGGGATATTCGATTTTTACTATAACGCCCACTTTATTGTCCTTTATTTATTTAATCAGCAATATTGCAATAACATAACTATATTTCGAAAATAAAACTTTCACTTTAGGAATTCGTTTTTAGGTATACAAAAATAGACATGTTCGAAACTCCGTTTTATACTGACATCTGATAGGCTACATTCGTCTCAGTGAAAGTTTTAAACTGATCATCGAGATCAATTAGATCCATATTGATTTCGTCATCGAGATCATCTCGTCATATTGAGATTGATCAGATCCACATCGATATTGTCATCGAGGTGATTCTTCCTCCAACATAAATCTCCTTTTGCCATGCATTATAAATTTAAATAGTTCTTCTATTTTATCAACACAAATTAATTACAATTTATATTTATTTTTCACTTTTGTTTATAATTTACAAAAAATATGTTTTGTTTTATATTTAGAACTAAACACTAAAAAGATTACACGGTTATTATTATTATTATTTGTTATCCACACAAGACTAGATAGATCAAATCAAAACCTTATTACGAGTATATTATTAATTGTAGATTTAATAGAACATTACACATTTGGTTAATTGTTTGGGTCACAAAATCCAACCAAAAAACAAAAAAACTCCTGACAAACAAATTGTCACACATTTAAAATTAATTTAGAATATATTTTCTCTTTATTTTGTGGTTTATTAAATACTCCCATTATGTAGTAATTATTGTTGTTACTCGTATGTTATATTTTTTTTATTTTTCTTTATCGAAGCCAATATAAAAAATAATTTAGAAAAACTTGACGCGCTCCTTCCGCCTTACAAATACATGCCATTCACTAGAAAATCAGCTTCGTGGGAGTACGGCGTCTTACCACCCAAACGTCGTGCCCTACGGCCCACAGTTCGCATGCGGCATCCAATAAGTATGGCCAGAGCTGCAGTGATTAGTAGACCCAGGGTTAAAGATAAAAATGCGCCACCCGGCCTTTCGGATTGACCATCGTGATCTCGAAATTCTAAGGCCATATTTTGATGGATTATTTCGTATTGTTCGTGAACTGGAGAAACAGCAGTTTTTACTGATTTCGCCGGATTTGCTGCAGTTTTAATGACCGCTGACTGTTGCTGTTCCATTTGCCCTGCATGTGTTTCCTCGATGGCACCTTGGGATTTTTGCAAATCTTTGGATTTACTTTTGACCTTCTTGTGTTTGTGCTGAAATTGTAAGAAAGAAATGCAATGCAATTTAATATAGTAGTCTAATTGGTGACAAATAACTAAAACAAACACAAGTACACTAATTATGTTTTGAATTATTAGAGATTGCTTAAAGAGGTGGAGCATTCCGATTTATACCTGGAATAGCTAAATCGATATTCGGATATTAATAATATTGCTCAAATGTTACGCTGTTCAAATTATTTGAATTTAAAATGAAATTCTTGTTTTCGAAATTTGCCCACCGCGGAGCATTTCAGTATTCATAAGAAACTGCCAAAAAAAAGTTTATATTAAAGGGGGGTAACGTTTATAAACGTTTTTACTTTTTTCTGAATAGAGAACGTTTCAAGAATATTGTGTGAAAATTTGAGGTGAATCGGAGCAAAAGTAACGAAGATACAGTAGTTTAAGCAATCGCGCCCCATATATTTGACTCAGTACATCAGAACAACTTTAAAGCGTTTCGCCCCCCATAACTCAAAAACTACTGAACCGATCCTTTTCAAATTTAACACTATTTCTTTACATAATTTACGAGGTAACGCTGTCGATGTAAATATGTTATTTTTTTATTTAACAACCAATCGATTTTTTTCTCGCAAAAATCGCATTTTTCACTTCAGTGTTCACAAAAATTGAAAAATTTAAATTTTCGAAAAACACGACTGTGTTACCTGGCTATAACGATCATCTTACTAAATAAATTTATTTTTTTTTAAATCACATGATCCGGTATCGAGTTATGAGGGGCACCGCAATTCAACGTTTTTTCGAGACGTTTCCGCATAAATGCTGTCGTTACGATATTTTTAAATATATTTTTATGAAAATTTTACACAATAAACTTTGAAAGTGGTACTTTAAAGTACCATTGGTTTAAATCAAAAAATTTAACCGTTTCGTCACAAAAATATTATAAAAACAATTTTAACAATTTTACGCAAATGTCTCTAGAATTCGGATTTTTGGAAAAGGTTTAATTCTTATTTTTGAAATTGGTCGACTGTGGTAAACAAAACAATTGGGGCATTCAGAGTATTTGTAATTGAATTTCCCTAGCAAATTACGTTGACATAATTTTTGTTTACAATTAATCATTATTTTTTTTTCTAGAAAATTTCATTCAAACTGCTTTTTATCTAGAAAACTGCGATAAGATTTCAGTTGCCTACAAAATTTCGTTGAAATTGAATTTTTCTAAAAAATCGTTGAAATTTCATTTTTCTAAAAAATCGTTGAAATTGCATATTTTAGAAATTTCAGCGAAATTTAATCCTTCTATACAATTTTGTTGATATGCATTTTATTTTCCTAAAAAAATTCTGTAAATTAAATTTTTTTTAGTTTGTTTTTCAAAAATTTTGAAAATTTTAATTTTTCTAGAAAAATCGTTGAAATTTTCTGCAAAATTTCTTGAAACTGATTTTTTTAAAAAATGACACAATAAAATTTAATTTTTCAAGAAAATTTTGTTACAATTTATTTTTTCTACAAAAATCGTTGAAATTGCATTTCTCTAGAAAATGTCGTTAAATTTGTATTTTCTGCAAAATTTCTTGAAATTGCATTTGTTAGAAAAAAATAATATTGAATTTTTCAAGAACATTTTTTGGAAATTTCCTTTTTCTAGAAAATTCGTTGAAATTGCATTTCTCTAGAAAATTTTTGTTAAAATTGAATTTTCTGCAAAATTTGTTGAAATTGCATTTTTTTTGAAAACTCCAAAATAAAATTGCCTTTTTGAAATTGCATTTCAAAAAAAATTTAATTTTCAGCAAAATTTCTTGAAATGGCATATTTAAGAAAATGTCAAAATAAAATTGCATTTTCAAGAAAATTTTGTTAAAATTTATTTTTTTTAGAAAAATCGTTGATTGGTCATTGAATTTTCTGCAAAATTATTGAATTTTTTTAGAAAATGACAAAATAAAATAGCATTTTTCAAAAAAATTTTGTTGAAATTTGTTTTTTCTAGGAAAAATGTTCAAATTGCATTTCTCACTATGTGCATCTTGTTAAAATTGAATTTTCTGCAAAATTTTCTGAAAATGATTTTTTTACAAAAAAAATTTCCCAGGGAAAAACAATTTCAACGTAATTTTAAGAGAAATGCAATTTTTACGAAGTTTTGTAAAGAAAAATAAAGTACTTTTCTACAGAAATGCAATGTCATCGAAATTGTGTAGAAAAATGTTTTATAAAAACGAAAATTTCTAGAAAAGTGCAATTTTGATGTAAGTTTTGTAAAAAAAAAAACATTTTTCTTTAAATAAATTTTAACATTTTCGATGAAAAAAGGCAAAAAAGTTATTGAATTTTTCTAAAAAACGTAATTTTCTAATTTTTAAAGGAATTTCAATAAAATTAAATTCCGATATAATTTTCTATAAAAGTGAAATTCGATGAAATGTTCTAATACACATTAGCACTTTTGAAAATAACGATTTTGGCAAAATTTTCTATAAAACTTATTTGTTTTTATAAAATTTTCAATGAAAATGCACTTGCAACGAATTTTTGTAAAAAATTGCATGTCTCTACAAAAATGAAATTTTAGAGAAATTTAAAAAATAAAAAAAAAATTATAAAAATTAAACGAAATTTTATAGGATGTGCAATTTTGACGATTTTTTTTAGAAAAATAAAATTTCGACGAAATTTTTTAATGTAATTCAAACTACATTTTTTAGAAAATTTTCAAGATTTTTTTTAGAAAAATGCAATTTCAAAGAAAAATTTAATTTTGACGATGTTTTCCCTTTTGAAAAAAATTTCTATAAAACTGATTTCTATTAATTTTTCAACGAAATTTTCTACATAATTCAATGTTGTTGATTTTTTCTATAAAATGCGCTTTCGTAAATTTTGAAGAAATTTAATTAAAATTTAATTTCGACATAAATTTCTATAAAGAGAAATTCGATTAAATTTGTTAAAAAAGTGCAACATTAAAAATAACATTTTTGACAGCATTTTCTATAAAACTGATTTCATAGAGAAAGACAATTTCAACGAGATTTTGTAGAAAAATTAATTTGCAACGTAATTTCTAAAGAAATACAATTTTGACGAAGTTTTGTAAACAAAATAAATAAATTTTCTAGGAAAATACAATTTCATCGAAATTGTGTAGAAAACGTTTTTTCAAAGAAATTTTCTAAAAATAGTAAATTCAAAGAAATGTGGAAAAATCAATATTTTTTAAGTTTTGTAAAAAAGTGAAATTTTCCGAGAGAAATGCGTTGATATTGCAAATTCTCTAAAAAATTAATATTTGAGGAAATTTAAAAAATAAAAAATGTTCTAAAATTCGGAGAAATTTTGTAAACTATATTTTTAGAAAATATTAATTTTGAAGGAATTTTCTAAAAAAAAAAAACATCTTCAAGAAATTTTGAAGAAAAATGCAATTTTAAAGAAAATATGCCAATTTTAAAAAACTTTTATTAAACAGTTTTTTATTAAATTTCCATGAAAACGCATTTTCAACGAAATTTTCTAAGAAATGAAATTTTCAAATAAAATAAAATTTGGACATAATTTTTTATAAAAGTGCAATTCAATGAATTATTAAATGGCAATTTCTATGAAATTTTGAATACATTTTAAGAAAAATGTATTTTAATCAAATTTTTGTAGAAAAATTTGAATTCAACAAAATTTTTTTGATGAATATAATTTTGATAGAATTTTCTAAAAATTACAAATTTGGCAATATTTTCTAAACATACCAATTTTGACAAAATTGTCTATGCAACTTATTTTTATTAAATTTTGCATTTTTGAAAATAACAATTTGGACAACATTTTCTATTAAACTAATTTGTGTAAAATTTTTAATGACAATTCATTTGCAACAACATTTTTTTTTAAAAGCGACGATGTTAAATTTTTCTATAAAACGAAATTTTATAAATGTTGAATGAATTTCAAGAAAATTAAATGTTGACATAATTTTTTTAAAAGGGAAATCTATGAAATTTTCTATAAAATTGCTATTTTTAAAAAAAAACATTTTGGACAGAATTTTCTATAAATTTGATTTACATAAATTTTTCTATAAAATCTAATTGTACATTTTTAAGGTATCTTCAATAAAATTAAATTTCGACATTTTTTTCTTTAAAAGTCCAATTCGATGAAATGTTTTGTAAAATTTTTATTTCTATGAAATTGTGTAGGAAAATGCTTTTTCAAACAAATTTTCTAAAACATGAAAATTCACCGAAATTTTCTGGAAAAGTGTAATTTTGAGTATGTTCTGTAAAAAAATAAAGTAAATTTCTAGAGAAACGGAAATTTAAAACATCAAATAATTTTCTATAAAAATGAGAAATTTTGTGGGATGTGCGATTTTGATGAATTTTTTAAGCAATGTAAATAAACTACATTTTGTAGAAAAATTAAATTTTAACAAAATTTTCTTGAAAAATTTAATTTTAAAGGAATTTTCATAAAAAATATGGAATTTCAAGAAGCTTTGTAGAGAAATGCAATTTCAAAGAAAAATGTAAATCTTACGAAATTTTCTATCAATACCGGACAACATTTTCTATAAAACTGATTTTTATTAAATTTTCAATAAAAATGCATTTTCTTCGAAATTTTCAAAAAAAAATTAATGTTGTTGAATTTTTCTATAAAATGAAATTTCGTAAATTTATTACATATAAAAATTAAATTATGACATCATTTTATATAGAAGAGAAATTCGATGAAATGTTTTATAAAATGAAAATTTTGACAAAATTGTTTATAAAACAGATTTTTTTTCAATGAATATGCATTTCCAACGAAATTTCCAACAAATCCAATGTTGTAGAATTTTTCTATAAAATGTAATTCCGTAAATTTTGAAGGATTTAAAAAAAATTCAATTTCGGCATAATTCTCTGTAAAACTACAATTCTATAAAATGCACCATAAAATTACAATTTCTATTTAAGGGTGCACAAAAATGCTTTTTCAAAAAAAAAATTCTAAAAGTTGAAAATTCGACGAAATTTTCTTGAAAAATGTAATTTTGGTTAAGTTATGCATGCATAAAAATAAGTAAGTAAGTTTCTAGAAAAATGCAATTTCAAAGAAATTCTCTACAAAAAAGAAATTTCGAGGAAATTTAAAAAATAAAATAATTTTCTATAAAAATGCAATTCGACGAAATTAAAAAAAAAATTTCTACAAAAGGTTTTTGAAGAAAATTTAAAAAAAAAAATCATTTTCGAGAATTTTTGTTGAAAATTACATATTTATACATATTTTTACAAAATTTTCTAAAATGTAATTTCTTAAATTTTGGAGAATTTTTAAATAAAATTCAATTTCGGCATAATTTCCTATTAAACTCCATTCGATAAAATGTACTATAAAATTGCAATTTCTATGAAATTGTGTACAAAAATGCTTTTTCAAACAAATTTTCTAAAACACCAAATTCAAGGAAATTTTCTAGAAAAATGGTATTTTGATTAAGTTATTCATAAAAACAATGTACATTTCTAGAGATTGCAATTTCAAAGAAATTCTCTACAAAAATGAAATTTCGAGGAAATTTAAAGAATAAAATAATTTTCGATAAAAATGCAATTCGACGGAATTTTTAAGAACAATTTAATGAAACAAAATGTTATAAAAAAAATTAAATTTCTACAAAATGTTCTTGAAAAATTTAACTTTGAAGAAAATTTCTAAAAAAAAAAACAAATTTGACGAAGTTTTCTTAAAATACATATTTTGACAAAATATTCTATACACCTGATTTTTATTAAATTTTCAATGAAAATACATTTGCAACGAAATTTTCTAAAAAAAATGTTATTGAATTTTTCAATAAAATGCAATTTACTAATTTTCTAATAATGTTTCTTCTTTAATATGATTTATAAGAATCAAAACGATTGATTTTAACAGATGGGCGAATGTGTGAATCTATTGTTCCTTTTTATCATCACATAATAATTACCTTTTTTGGTGGTTCCGTTGATTTTTCCTCCGAATCGTCATATTCATCAGAATCCTCCGATTTGATGACATTCTGGGCGAGCGATGGATTTAAAGCTCCTGTGGGTGTTGATTTTGAATCTCCGGATGGTTGAAGTTGTGGTTGTTGCTGCAGGTGTTGTTGTTGTTGTGATAAAGAAGGCACCGGTACTTGGGCAGATTGTTGTTGTTGGGGTTGCTGTTGTTGCTGCTGCTGAATCGAAACATCAGTTTGTATCGCATAAGGGGGACTCTGGGGCAGTGTAAGTTGTTGTTGTTGCTGCTGCTGTTGTTGTTGTTTTTGTTGATTCAAAATGGCCTGCTGTTGCCAATTGGAATTCAAAGGTGCCGGTGGTGGCGGCGGTGGTGGAGGCAAAAGAATATGTTGCTGTTGCTGGGCATAGACGGCATTGGGATCTTGTAGTGGTATATGCGGTACATAGAGACCACTTTGTTCCAGTGTGGAAGCCCCGCTGCTACCAACACCGCCGACAGCCGCCACACTACCATCCGGAGATGCCCCGACAGGTGCATACATACCTCCTCCCTGACTGGGCTGGCGATTGTTAATGTAGGCTGTGAAGCCATCAGCGCCACCTCCTGATGGGATTTGATTAATATTCGGTAATTCTGGGTTACCTATAGTATAAAGACACAGACAACATTGATTAGAGCAATAAAAAAGGCAGCGCGACAACAAAAGTGAAATAACGATGATTTGACTTTCTTTATACCCTCACTTTAGTGTGACGAGGGTATATATCATTTGCTACGGAAAAAAGTGTAACACATCGAAGGAGTGATCTAAGACCCTAAGTATGTTCGGAGGAAATCCGTTTTGGGTCATTTTAAGTCGAATGAGCAATGTCCGTCCGTCTGTCTGTCTGTCTGTCTGTCTGTCTGTCTGCTGGCTGGTGCGCACGATAACTCTCGAAAGGAGTAACCGATTGACTTCAAATTTGGTATGTGGTAATATTTTGATCTATCTCCGGATGAGTTCGAAGATGGGCCATATTGGTCTACTCCTTCTGGTACCTCCCACACAAAGGGTTAACATTTAGTGAAATATTGATTCTTTAATAACTTATATACTACTTACTCGAATCTTTTGAAATTCTGCACATAATATTAGTATATTAGTCGCTATTAACTCGAGAAAAATGGGTGAAGTTGGCATGCCCCTTTTGGTACCTCCCACACAAATGGACCATTTTGCATCAAAATTTAACACAAGTGCATAAAAATGCTTGAAATTTTCTACAGTATAATGTTTTTGTAGCGCCTATAGTCCGGTAAAAAATGGGCATTATTGTACAGCCCCTTTTGGTACCTCCCACACAAATGGACCATTTCGTACCAAAAGTAAACGGCTTGTAACTTTAATACCAGTGCATACAAATACTTGAAATTTTGTACAGTGTAATGCTGTTATAGTGCCTATAGCCCTGTAAAAAGTGGGCGTTATCACCCCGCCCCTTTTTGTACCTCCCACACAAAATGACCAAATCATACCAAAATTACATAGCTCGTAACTTTAATATACCAGTGCACATAAACGCTTATAGTTCAGCACAATGCAATGTATTTACCGAAAAATACGTGTTTTTGGAAAACCCCCACACAAATTGACAGATTTATTGGTGTAATGTTATATATTACATTACTCACAAAGTGAGGGTATACCTTAGTCGGTTTACCCGACTGAAACTTTCTTACTTGTTTTTAAAATACGTACATATTAATTAACAAATGATTTTATTTAAATTTTTAGTCTTTACATACAAGTACATACATATATACTTGTTATTATATGTAAAATCTTTTTAAAATCATCACGCAAAAATCACGGGAAGCGATTTTTTTCTGTTCTAGTTGTTTTTGATAGTTGCTGATAAGGGGAATTGGTTCGTGGGCGTGGCAAAAGTGGGCGCAGCGATTTTTAAATTTTGAATATATCGACAACAATTGACTGTAGATGAACGAAATTAGGTATGAAAAATATTGGGGGCAATGTCTTTTGTCTTAAAATGTTATTCAATATTGAATACAAATTGAAAAATTTTATATTTAAAAACATTTCCGTTGATTACAGAAAAATAGTGGAAAACATTTTCAACTATTGCCTGAAATATTTAAAAATCACCCACTGTGTTTACTTTTACATATTTTGTAATCTTTCCATTAGAATCACAACAAAGTTTTCCCTTTAATGTTTTAATTTTCTTTCGTTTTCTTCCAAAGCTATGTATTTTCACTAATTACTTTTCTTCTTTCTTGTCTCTCAGTGTGAGTGTGTGTGTGTTTTGTGATTTGTGGCGCGTTCTGTTTGTTTAGTTTTCCACTCGGCTTGAACTCGAAACTAGTTTATTTTAAGCGGTGTTTTTATCTAAACATCAAGTGACACCATTACATGACATTTGAATACTTTGTTCTACAATTTTTTTGAATAAAAAGAAGAAGAATCAACCGCGATTTGAATAAAGTAACGGTCGCACCTCTAACCTTAATCTAGTGGAAATAATTGTGGGCTATTAAAAATGACTTTAGATGTGTTACATTAGTTGGGTCTCTAGATTTTGTAGACATTTGTAGTTTATTTGTTTAGTCGACCTATGGAAATTTACCGGAAAATTTAAATTTGAAAAAATGCATATAACGGAAACGTGAATTGTTGGCATTTTATTTAAAATATTTTTAAGAACATTTTGAATTTTTTCTAAGTAAATTATATTTACGGTGCTTATAATAATAATCAAGAAACTGTGTAATACCCAATAAAAATGGCCAAATTTTGCCAGATTGGAAACATTTAGTCTCCTACTACAGATATTAGGGATCTGCATTCGGTTGTCGGAAGCTATTTCATTAGGTGTTGTCTCAAAACAAAAGCCTTTTTTTATAACCTCACTTTAGTGGAGGAAGGTATGTATTTATAACGGGGTTTCCGATAGGGATGATATGATTTTGAAGTGACGTTTCGGCCATTGGTTTATGTCATGATCTGTCATTTGTTTTTCATTCTATTCAGTAGTGTTTACAATTTCATCATGGAGAGATATACACAAGAACAACGTTTACAAATTATTCAGTTATGTTATCAAAATAATCGTTCTCCAATTGCAACTTTTCGTGCGCTAAATAAAAAAAACACTTTCCAGTCGACCTACGACTTTGACACTCTCGCTAAGAGCTATCGTTTTGCCATTGAACGATTCCCGATCCGACGTACCGTTAAGGAGCTAGAGCAAAAATAAACTTTCCATTCACATTTGAAAATGATGCTATGTCATATTTTTAAATAAAAAACCAGTAAGGTCGGGCGGTGCCGACTATATAATACCCTACACCACACTCGTAATATTGAATAACTCTGATATATAAAATTGTAATTCATGTATAAATTGTTTACATAAATTTACTTTTGGGACATTTTATACTTAAATAATACCCTGTACCACAGTGTGGTGTAGGGTATAAAAACGATTGGATCTAAAGAGCCAGATCGGATGAAACATATATATGGGATCTATAGCTAAATCTTTACCGATTTTCTTCAAATTCGGCAATGTTGGTTCATGAATCAAGAAACTCTACCATTCTAAATTTCAAAACGATTGGATGTAAAATATAGCTTCTATAGAACTAAAGGGCCAAATCGGACGAAACATATATATGGGAGCTATAGCTAAATCTTAATCAATTTTCTTCAAATTCGGTAGTGTTGGTTCATGGATCAAGAAACTTTACCATTCTAAATTTCAAAACGATTGGATGTAAAATACAGCTTCTGTAGAACTATAGGGCCAAATCGGACGAAACATATATATGGGAGCTATAGCTAAATCTTAACCGATTTTCATCAAATTAGGTAGTGTTGGTTCATGGATCAAGAAACTCTACCATGCTAAATTTCAAAGTGATTGGGTGTAAAATACAGCTTCTATAGAACTAAAGGGCCAAATCGGACGAAACATATATATGGGAGCTATAGCTAAATCTTAACCGATTTTCTTCAAATTAGGTAGTGTTGGTTCATGGATCAAGAAACTCTACCACTCTAAATTTCAAAAGGATTGGATGTAAAATACAGCTTCTATAGGACTAACGGGCCAAATCGGACGAAATATATATATGGGAGCTATATCCAAATCTGAACCGATTTCAACCAAATTCAATAGCGATCTTAAGAGCTGGGAAATACTCTAAACTGCAAAATTTCAGAACGATCAGAGTGAAATTGCGACCTGTAGTCGACGAACAACTTTACATGGACAGACGGACGCACGGACGGACATCGTTAAATCGACTCAGCTAGTGATTCTGAGTCGATCGGTATACTTTAAGGTGGGTCTAGCTGTGTTATTTTCAGGTGTTACAAACATCTGCCGTGAAACAAACTTATAATACCCTGTACCACAGTGTGGTGTAGGGTATAAAAACAGTTTCCAGTCGTCCTACGACCTTGACACCCATGAGAAATATTGTAGCTCTCGGTAAGAGCTATCCGAGCTAGCCATTGACCGATTGTGGCTACGTGCCACACTGCAAATGAAACAATTAAATTGTTGTGAGAAAAGTTTGGAGATTCGATTATTTCAAGAAATTGTGATATTGAATGACCTCCAAGAAGTTGTAAATAAACACCATTAGACTATTCCTTGGGGGTTATTTGAAGTCATTGGTCTTTCGAAGTAAACCAGACTCTCTTCAAGCTTTACAAGTCAATATTGAACGTGATATTCATGACTTACGACTTGATTTAGTGGAAAAAGTGCTCGAAAATTGGAGTCGTGGAGGCCATTTGAATGACATTTTTATACCCTAACTTTAGTGAAACGAGGGTATTTATCATTTGCTACGGGCAAAACGTGTAACACATCGAAGGAGTGATCTAAGACCCTAAGTATGTTCGGCGGATATTCGTTTTGGGCCATTTTATGTCTAATAAGAAATGTCGCTGGCTGGCACGATAACTCTCCAAAGGAGTAACCGATTGACTTCAAATTTGGTATACGGTAATATTTATTTCCATCTCCGGCTAAGTTCGAAGATGGGCCATATTGGTCCACTCCTTCTGGTACCTCCCACACAAAGGGTTAACATTTAGAGAAATATTGATTCTTTAATAACTTCTATACTACTTATTAGAATCTTCTGAAATTC
Source organism: Eudasyphora cyanicolor (assembly GCA_963930755.1). Taxonomy (NCBI): domain Eukaryota; kingdom Metazoa; phylum Arthropoda; class Insecta; order Diptera; family Muscidae; genus Eudasyphora; species Eudasyphora cyanicolor. Next base: position 213,194,260 of record OZ005737.1, read on the forward strand.
CACACATTGAATTATTTTATTAGTCGCTACCACCTCGAGAAACGACGTTGCTACGCCCCTTTTGGTACCTCCCACACAAATAAACTATTCTGCATTAAAATTTAACGGCTTTAACTTTAAAACAAGTGCATACAAATACTTGCAAATTTGTACAGTATAATATTTTTGTAGCGCCTATAGTCCGGTAAAAATGGGCATTATTGTACAGCCCCTTTTGGTACCTCCCACAGAAATGGACCGTTTTACACCAAAAGTTAACGGCTTATAACTTTAATACCACTGCATACAAATACTTGAAATTTTGTACAGTGTAATGATGTTATAGTGCCTACAGTCCTGTCAAAAGTGGGCGTTATCACCACGCCCCTTTTGTACCTCCCACACAAAATGACCAAATCATACCAAAATTGAATAGCTCGTAAAGTTAACACATAAACGCTTATAGTTCGGCACAGTGCAATGTATTTGAAGAATCTACTGTTTACCGAAAAATATGTGTATTTGTTAAACCCCTTCTGGTATCTCCCACACACATTGACAGATTAATTAGTGTAATGTTATATATTATTACTCACAAAGTAAGGGTATACCTTAGTCGGTTTACCCGACTGAAACTTTCTTACTTGTATTTATAACTTTATTGTATCGATTGTACTTCAATTACATAAACAATTTTTGAATTTCCGTAACAAAAAGTATTTTTTTTTTTCAAAGAAATCATATCACTCTTATTGGAAAACCCTGTACTATTTAAAACGTCGGTGTTCCAATAAATTTTCTTTCGATTCAAACATATCAAAAAAGACGATTTTGCCCCGTGCACTTTTTATCGGAAAATTATATTTAGCGACGAAGCTCATTTCTGCTTGAATTGAATACGTGAACAAACAAAATAGCCGTATTTGGGGTGAAGAGCTGCCTGAAACATTGCAAGAACTAGCAATGCATCCCGAAAAGTTCACAGTTTATGTGGATTATGGGCCGGTGGCATTATTGGATCGTACTTTTTCAAAGAAGACGGGAACGTTACTGTGAATGGCTAGCGCAACCGTGCGATGATTACACTTTTTTTTTGCCCAAAATGGAAGAGCTGGCTGACAATTGAGAGGCGAGTTCGGTGAACAGTTTATTTCACGTTTGGGCCGGTCAATTTCCCGCCTAGATCGTTCGTTTTAACGACTTTAGATTATTTTTTGTGGGGATATGTTAAGGCTAGTTATCTATAGGGACAAACCCGCAACGGTTGATGCACTGGAAGCCAATATTGAAGAATTTATTCGTGAAATACCGGCCGATATAATGGAGAGAGTATGCCAAAATTGGACCCAGCGTATGAACCATTTGAGGCGCAGTCGCGGCCATAATTTACATGAAATCATCTATAATTATTGAATAACATAGACCGTTCTAGCGACTCAAATAACGATTTCAAACATTTCTCTAAATTGTGTGTGTTTTTTAAATCAAATCCGATATCTCTTAAAAATCAATCATTATGACAGAAGAAGACTTCTTATGACCTTATATAAAATCCTTTGTACGTCTATAAAAACATACTATACAAAAAGACCTTCCTTAATGTCTTCTATAGAAGAAGGCCATCCTTAAGGTCTTTTATAGAAGAAGACCTTCCTTAAGGTCTTTTATAGAAGAAGACCTTCCTTAAGATATTTATAGAAGAGGACCTTTTTTAAGGTCTTCTATAGAAGAAGACCTTCCTTAAGGTCTTCTATAGAAGAAGACCTTCCTTAAGGTCTTCTATAGAAGAGGACCTTCCTTAAGGTCTTCTATAGAAGAAGACCTTCCTTAAGGTATTCTATATAAAAAGATCTTCCTTAAGGTCTTCTATAGAAGAAGATCTTCCATCGTCAACATCTGTATAAGAAAGCCTTCCTTAAGGAACAAGATTTTCCATAAGGTCATCATTAAAAGAAGACATCCGTTTTTCGGTAGATGAAGACCTTTCTTAAGTTCTTCGGTAGATGAAGGCCTTACACAAAGTCTTCTACAGACGAAGACCTTCATTAAGGCCTTCTATGGAAAAAATCTTCTGCAAGGCTTTCTATTGAAGAAGTTCTTTAAGGTTTCTGTCGAAGGAAGAATTCTATACGGGAAAATCCGAAAAAATGTACAAATATGAATGGTGTAAAGTCAAATCAATGTCAAAATTTTGCGGTCCATTCTAATGAGCCCACCATCGAAATGGCAAGTTCAGTAAGGTCTATCTTTATATATAAAATAGGTTTGTTAGTGAAGCATGATCACCGAAACCATACGAGTGAATGGCCTAAAAATTTAACAATAGGTTCAGTTTGGTGCCATTGGTGTGATAAATGGCGGAGTGGCCAAAGTAATTTGCAAAATTCGCATTTCCAGAGCGATTTGACTGAAATTTAAAATGTATATGTGTGGTTTGTCTTGATAATAGCTTGAATGTATGATTCTAACCGGTAGATGGCGCTGTAGTAGACTTATGGTCAATATAAAATTTTTTGATAATTTTTTCCTGATACTCGGCCTGTATTTTTTAACGAAATATCAATGAATAACAAACCAATACATCCCAAATAGAACGGGCAGGACAACGGCAGCTGGGGTCAGCTAGTAAAATATGAAATACTACATTAAATAAAATTGTCCACAGAATATTGTGGTTTTAACATATTGAAATTGTTGTGTAACGTCCGCAACAGACGAATTTAAAATTTTTGATGAATCAAGAAATGTTTAGTTATAATGAGAGCTATTTTAATATCCTTAAATATTCCTCTTTCGTTTATGAACATATATCGATTTCTTTTGATTACTAAGCAAAATTAGCTAAAATGTGCAAATTCACGTAATCTCCAAACCTACTTCCATTTGTTGTAACGTCCGCAAACGACATATTCGCCACGAATATTGCATTCCTCAAAAATATATTGTAAAATTGATTTGGATATTATTAGGGTAATCAAAAACCACACCGGTTAACCGGTTAATCGGTTTCTCTTTAAACACCGCCTCTCGGTTTTCGGGTTTTCTGCATTTTCGAATAACTCGAACCGTAGGTTTTTTCAACTCGATTTATTCGACTTTTCGGTTTTTTGAAACCATTATAAAATGATAAAGAAAATATTATTTTTGAAATGGGAACCTACCTAAAATTTTGAAAACATCAGTATAAAAACCGTTGACTTCATTTGTGCATATCCATCGATTTCAAAATGCAGTTTTATATGTATTTATACTGCATATTTTATCGAGGTTCTAGGTGATTATTGCAGTATAGAAATTAATTAACAATCCTTTCTAATTGAAATGTAGGTATAAATAAAAATACATTTGTCCAGTTTCACACTTCGACAAATTTTCATCTCTATAGTATGCTCAAGTCAGAATCCGCTACTACTGATAATATATGTACATATATAATCGGTTTGCCATTTGAGCCATTCATATGATGCTAAAACCTAAGATTTTGCCAATCTATTAGTCAAGTTTTATAAAAATCATAACCAATTTTTTTGTAAAGAAATCTTTTTAAAAATTGAACATAAATATTATAAATATCGCAGATATTCTAATATTATATCATAAATGAAATCGAAACAATTACCTATTATAAATACTCGTAAAAATATGAAGTGTTTAAAATACAATTTTCAAATAAATCTTAATTTAATTGAAATATGGTTGCGTATTGAATTTGCACTACGCTTATTTTCAGTGTTCAGAACAAAACAGTACGTTATAGGAACGGCTCCTTCAGAGAACACTAACGTTATATATTTTTTAGTGTTACTGTTCGCGAACGGTACCACTACGATAACGTACCGTTCCAGTTCTAATTTTCACCAGGCATGATTGAATGCAATAGAATGAACATATATTAAAATTTCGGCATGATCGGTTAAAAAATGCGCTCTCTAGTGCGTAAATATGTCTTATCGAAAGGGACCTTCGTATGGGGGCTATATTAAAGTATGGACCGATATGCCTAATTTTCACTAGGCACGATTGAATGTAATACACAGAACAAATATTTAAATTTTAGCATGGTCGGTTAAAAAATGCGCTCTCTAGTGCGTAAATATGTATGTCTTATCGATAGGGACCTTCGTATGGGGGCTTTATCAAAGTATGGACCGATATGCCCCATATTTAATAGGGATCGTCCCTGGGTTAAGAAATAACTCTGTAACAATTTTCATTAGGATTGCTTCATATATGCGACCTGTGGTGTCGAATAAAAGAGAACGGAACGCTAAACGTAGTGATACTGTTAGTGTTCTGTTCAAAAGAACAGTATCACTACGACGTAGTTCTATGAACCGTACGTTATCGTAGTGATACCGCTCGTCGTGTTTTAAGAACGGTACGTTATCGTAGTGGTACCGTTCGCGAACAGTAACACTAAAAAAAACTTTTAGTGTATTATGTTCTCTTGTAAGGGTTGCGATACTGTTCTGTTCGCGACGAAGGAACGGTACGGAACGCTAAGTAACCGTTCCTTAGTGTTTTTTTCCGAACTCTGCATATTTTACGCCATCTAACAAAATTTTGAGCATTATTTATGCATTTTTATTAAATAAGAAAAAACCGAAAACAACCGGTTCAACGGTTTGTTATTTTCGGTTAAACCGAAAACCGGTTTTATAGTTAACTTAATTTTCGAAGAAACCGAAAACCGTATTTTCAAAATAACCGGTTTTTTGATCACCCTAGATATTATCCTGGCTCTAGTCTATCTTTGCCTCTATTATGTATTGTAGAATGCAATGTTTTTTGGTAAATATTTAAAAGCCATTTCAAAGTACTGTCAAATAATTATTGTTGCTGATTTTAAAGTGACGTTTTGTTTTTCATTGTATTCAGTAGTGTTTACAATTTCACATGGAGAGATATACGCAAGAACAACGTTTACAAATTATTCAGTTTTATTATCAAAATAATCGTTCTCCAATTGCAACTTTTCGTGCGCTAAATCCATTTTTTAAAATAAAAAAAAAACTTTCCAGTCGACCTACGACCTTGACACAATTGAATTGTTGCGAGAAATGTTTGGAGATTCGATTATTTCAAGAAATTGATTATTTCAATTGAATGGCCTCCAAGAAGTTGTGATTTAATACCATTTGACTATTTCTTGTGGGGTTATTTGAAGTCATTTGTCTTTCGAAATAAACCAGACTCTCTTCAAGCTTTACAAGTCAATATTGAACGTGCCATTCATGACATACAACTTGATTTAGTGGAAAAGGTGCTCGAAAATTGGGTTCATCGAATTCGTTCCTGCAGAAGAAGTCGTGGGGGCCATTTGAATGACGTTTTATTTAGAACTTAATTGTATCAATTGTACTTAAAATAAAATAGAAAACTTTTGAATTTCCTTAACAATAAGTGTGTTTTTTTTCAAAGAAACCATATTACTCTTATTGGAATCCCCGTTATGAAAATAATGCATTCAGACCGCCAACGATATTAATATTTGTAAAAATGTGTGGTCTTGGTTATGAATATTATTTAATCAGGATACATTTGAGGGCAGGAAGATCTAAACCTATTACAGTAATATCATGAGACATCTGTAAGTTTTTAATTATATCATCCAGAAATTGAAGTGGTCAAATGTTAACGTATAGAAAATGTTGCAGATTTTTTTTTTGAAAAGCAATACCCTTTCCGTATATTATTATGAAATATGAATCGGATTAATAGAAGAGAACCCCCAAACCATAATGATTCACTCAAAAAATGCGCATATTAAATACGAAACTCAATGCTTTTCCACATGTCATGCAACTAATATATAAGTACATGCAATTAATTTATATTAACATCACTTGATGGTCTTTTCTTCGCCGAAGTTGAGCAGTTAGTATAATATGGTTGCTGCGCGTGCGCAGTAATCACTGTTGTCTTGGGATAAGTACTCATAAGAGTAGTAAATAGACTTAAATGGAGGTATGTATAGATACAAAGAGACAGAAAGATGGACGGATGTACTTTTGGCTGCATACATGTATGGGGAGAATAGAAGGTATTGCTGGTTAAAGTATTAAACTGGATTTTTAATTGTGTGAAATCATTTAATGTAATGTTAATAAATTAACCAAGTTTGGAATAGTTTGTTGTGGGCTGGTGTGATCTAGAGCTATAATTATATACGTACATACACATACTGGGGAACATAAAAAAATAATCCAAAAAAGTCTTAACTGCAGATGTAACATTAATGTACATATGTATATTCCCAATATTAAATGGTCCTTTAACTAATAATTAAGTAATAAAGATCACGTCATCACTAAAAATTATATGAAGTCAAAGTCAAAGTATACTTATTCCTTCCATCAGTCAGCTTGTTGTGTCTTTAAGTGTGGCTAGCAATTATTGTGAAAATTATCATTATATAAGTTGATCCATTGGAGCTAAAAGGTTCTCGTCTAATCAAATTTTATAAGAAATTTCTAAAATTCTTGTTTGTGTTAACTAGCTTTTAATACTTTTATTATGAACTTCTAGGTAAAATGCTACGAAGTTCATATTTTCCTGCAATTTGAATAACTAACTTTTTCAGGTTATATTCTTACATGCAGAGAAAAATCATCGTCAGCTTTTTTATATTCGCACAGCATAATGTAATGTTTGTAGAAAACATTAACTATATTACTACGATCTTTATAATGTTGATTGTTGTGTCCATAACATAGTCATTTATGCTCTGCGAATATGATTGCTTTTACTGTAATTTTTCTCTGGGTGTATTACTCGACTACTAATTGCCAGTGAAGGAATAATTTGTTAATATGTCACAAAATTGTGCATGATGTGCCACCATCAAGAAAAAATATTCTGTTCCGGACTCTCAGTCATCTGCAGTGTTCATCCTTACTTATCTTAATATGTTTAAAGCAAATTTAAATTTTGAGGTAGATGTTTTTTCCTTCGTTTGATTTATGCCCTCAAGCTCCACGTTTCCACGTTTTGTTTTGAACAGTGTCATAACTGAAGTAAACAACAATGGGTGAGAACAGTAAATGTGTGGTCATAAACATGTAACCTGAACATTTTTAATTCGTGCATAAGTATTAATAAATATTAACATATCTGTTATAATATTTTGTTTTGTCTGCTGCTACCTTCATAGGTTCGTAATTACTTAGTTAGAATATATAAAGAAGGCCATAGGTTTAAGTTAAGAGATGCAGCTTGTATGACATGCTCACTTCGACTACTAAGTCTTTTGTGGTACCATAAGAATGTAAGAGAAAACTTAAGTTTTTCTTAACCCCTTCCGTTGAACCAATGTGATTGCTTTAGAAATCTCAAGAGTTGGCGAAAATAAAGCAGAGCCTATGGTAACCTGCCTCCTAGAGAGATAGCAGCTACAGCAAAAGTCATTTCGCAAGATCACCTATTAAATACCTTCCTTCACTAGCGAGAGCGGGGTACAAATACAGAAGGTGTTTTACTCATTTCTCCTACTCTTCGTTTCTGCAGCTACTGCAAAAGTCATTTCGCAAGACCACCTATTAAATACCTTCCTTCGCTTAGAAGGAAACCCTTTGATCTTCAGCTCAACTCTACAGAATTGGGCACTTTAGTTATTTTAACTAATCGCTCATTTTAGTTCAGTTTAATGCAGTGAACTAGTTCGTTCACTTTGTTCACCAGCTCACTTTAGTTCAACAGCTCTTTAGTTCAGCAGCTAATTTCGTTCAGTAGATAATCTGTTAAAATTAGCCGCTATTAAAAGGATTTGATTGGAACATGAATGAAATGAGTTTAATATACAAACGGGTTTGTTTTGGTAGAATCCTACATTCATTATGACATGAAAATGAAAACAACATAACAGCTGAGAAGACAGAACGAAAATGTAATTTCGTTGAAAAAAAGACATGGTGTACAACTGAGCTGAAATGAATGAGTTGTGTGAACTAGTTCGTACCGTTTAGTGTTTAGTAAAGTGGCCCGTTCAACTGAACTAGTTCGTTCACGAACTACACAACTCTACCACCAATCTCTTTGTGTGCCGTCCAATAAAGTAGTGTCGCGTCATCATAGAAATGATAAATGAGCCGTCAGGTCTCAATAATTACAGCATCGAGTTGGTGAGTTTGGAGTTTAGGCGGGGCCATATCAGCCTGGAATGTATATAGTTCCAGGCTAATGACAACCTGTCAAGAAGAACTTGCAGGTCTCTAGAGACATATTCCAGTTCCCCGGAGTGTGTGAGGTAGTTCCCAGTCTTGCAAGTTCAACAGCTTTGTAGTTCCTTAGTATGTTCCTGTAGCACCCATATCAGGTGAATATTGAACTGTTCAGCAATCTCGTTAAGAGATCTGCGACAGTCCCTAGGGGCAGCATGCAACCCTAGCCTCTCATTTCTTTGGGGGTTAGCTAAACTGACTGATGTTAGAATCCGTAAATTGCGCTTTTTAAAGCAATCGGTACGTTATCGTAGTGATACCGTTCGTCGTGTTCTAAGAACGGTACGTTATCGTAGTGGTACCGTTCGCGAACAGTAACGCTAAAAAATGTTTAGTGTATTCTGTTCTCGTGTAAGGGTTGTGATACTGTTCCGTTTGCGACGAAGGAACGGTACAGAACGCTAAGGAACCGTTCCTTAGTGTTTTTTCCGAACTCTGGATGTAAGAGATCTAAAAAGATTTCTATCAAATACCTTTTAAGGATTTTTACAATTGCAATAACATCCTTCCCCTAATGATTAACAGAAAAGTTGTATGCATTTAAACAGTAGGGTATAAGTGTAAAAATTAAGGAAATGTATAAGTAAATCCAAAATAGGTCTAGACAGAAATTAGGATAAACAATTATTATGATTGTTAGAAGCGATGGCCACCCTAATATTGTTGGTTTATACTTTTAATTTCATCAAAATATGTATGAAATATAATTACAAACAAAAAGCACTGATTTTCTAATAACAGAAATAGAAGTGGCAAATTTTGGATTAATTTCAGTTCAATGTTCTCTGTCTCTACAACAACTTCTGATGCAGTATTTTTCACTTAGCTGCATTACTCTTAAGTGCCTTTTGTCCTTACAAGCAAAAAAGAGAATCTTTGTTAAACATTGCAGTTCACAATTCAGTTAAGAGCATTATTTTTCAGTCACTTACGGTGGCGGAATGAAATTGGGCCCAAGGAAAACACACCCCAATATTTTAATGAATATGGGCCCCAAAAAATAACATGTCAAACAACAACAATTTTTTTTGGGGCTTAATTTCATTATTTTCTGCTTTTTGGGGTTTAGTTTAATTTTTTGTCTGTTTTTTGGGGTTTATTTTCATCTATAAATTTAGAAACAGGAGAGGCTACGCATAAAAGATTTGCTCCACGTTGCCAACTTTGGATCCTGTCCATAGGAGAAAGTCTTAAACAGAGGCCGCAGGCCGTATGCGACCGCCCAGTAAAAGATTTATTATTAAAAAATAGTTACGTATATTAAAATAGTTACGTGAATTAACGTACTCCCCAGATTATACAAGGTGGCGCAAAAGTAATCCTCCTATCAGAAAATGGTATAAATTTTGCGATTGGCCCCTAATGTCAGTTCTGTTTTGACATTTGTGTAGTAAACACATGCGAAATACACGTTAATAAACAATGTTACGCTACACTGCTCCAGAACGCGGAATATTGCAGACTATTTATTTGACCAATAATCGGTCGGTGACTTTGGCACAGATTTCCTGGCCGTCCAACGCCTACTGGTGAAACACTGCGACGTTTAGCCGCTCGCCTCGAAGAGACTGGCACAACACGAGATGCTGTCAGGCGTGGCAGACCCCGGAGTAGCCGTTCTGCAGAGAATATTGCTGCTGTAGCCTAGGATGTCATGGAAGCGCCGTCGACATCGACCAGACGACGTGTCACGCAAATGGGTATCAGTCAACGGTCTCTACAGCGAATTTTGGTACAAGATTTGAAGATGTTTCCGTACAAAGTCCAGACGGTGCATCAGCTGTTAGCTGCTGACAGCTGATGCCAATCGCGTCTAACATAACATCGAAAGGTTACTTTTGCGCCACCTGTTAGAAGTTAACATTTCTAAGTTTTTTTTGGGTTTATTTTCATTTCATGCTGTTTTCTTGATTGGGGTGTAATTTCATAAATCAGTTTTTGTAACGAAAATAGACCCCAAATTTGGGGCGCACTTTAATTTTCAATTTGGGTGCACTTTCTTGGGGTCCAACTTCCGGCCGCCACTTACGGTCACTGTTCATACAATATTTTACATTTAGCTGCATTAAAGAATAACAATTTCTCTTTTTTTTGTTTTTCATGTTCGGGGAGAAAATTAAAAAGTTTTTACAATTCCTGCCCACAACTATATGCGAGCAATTTAGAGAGAAGAAATATCATGCAGGTATGAGAATAGGATAAGTGCACATTTGTGCATTAGCATATTTTTCACTTAAGTGTCAATATTACTTGAAAAAGTAAGCGAGGCAGCTATGAAAAAAACTGCAAAGACATTAACATAGATCTGTGGGGAGAATGTTTACATTTATACTTCCATAAGGTACGTACAATGGATCAGGCCCCCTAGGGAGCCTTTTCGTTGTCCCTGGTGGGATTAAAGGTATACATTTTTATACTTTATAAGACATTTCTGTGAATCGTTGTATTATTTTTTGTATGATTAATTTTTGTAGAGTCTGAAATTCTTCTGGATTGAGAAACATTTTATTATAGAATCAAGTAAAGATAAACGTTTCTAAAAACATCATATATGGATTAGACAAGTTTTTTGGAGGTCATAAAAATGTGTAGCTTAAACTTGTTGTAGGGCAGTAGGACCTATTTGAATAATATATATTTTGGGAGATATAACACTTGACTATGTTTTAAAATATATAGCTTAAACTTGTTGTAGGGCAGTACGTCCTGTTTGAATACTATATTGTTTGGTAGATTTAAAATGTATAGCTTAAACTTGTTGTAGGACACTTACTGTTGCCTAGGCCAGAAATATATATAGCAACCTTCGTAAAATACTGAATGGTTTGGGGGATATAACCACATGACTATGTTTTAAAGGATCCGCGCAGCGAAAATGACCAAAAAGCTTGGCTCTAGCTACTCACCTCCATTACTACCACTGGTATCAATTGGTAATCCTGAAACTATTTTCCGTGTTTCCCAAACAGTTGGATCCTCTCGATTGTTGACCACCGGAACCGGTGACAATGCTGCGACACTTTGTGCCTGATGTGAGGGTTGCTGCAATTGTTGCATACTCTGTAATTGTTGTTGAGCAGATTGTTGTATAAGAGACGATTGATACTGAGGCAGAGTTGGGTTCGAAGAGACTTTGTTATTAAGACCACTTGCATCAACTGAAGACTTTGTGTTGGGTAATAAGTTGTTATTGGCTCCGGAACACTGTAAGGAGTAGATAAAAATAGGAATTATAGAATTTAATATAAAAAATACTTAATTTTAAAGATTTTGCTCCAAAGAAGTCCTAACCTTTAAACCAAGGGTATTTCAAACTAATATTAAAGCAGTAAACGTTGTTTTTCTAATTTTAATTATGAATTATTTTAGAGATAAGAACCTCTTGGAGTAAAATCTTTAATGAAAAGTTGAAACAATTGCAAAGAAATAAACTAAAATACCTCAGGACCCTCATCGCTACCATCCTCACACTGCGGTATACCGTCACAGGCATTATAGACAGCTATGCACTCACCAGAATGGCAGGCAAATTGGAAACGGCCGCATTGCACCGATGAATTGACTATATAAAAATGATTTTTTATTAATATCCAAAGAAAGTTATATTCTCTATATTCACCTTTGGTTGTCTGTCCCACATCTACTCCTAAGGATTTCTTGGTATTTCCATTGGCCGGCATTGTATTGCTTGTTCCCAATACCGGCAGACCCATTTCGGCAGCCTTTTCCCTTACTTCTGGTTTAATTTTCAAATTTGATAATTCCCACTCCTGTTGTGAGATACCCGATGAACTCTTGTGTTGTATCAAAGGATGTGGCGTGGTCACATCCATGGCATGACGTATGACCGGCGTCAGTACGGCACTGGTATAATTGGCATGACGAGTAAATTTGCAATGGAAATTTTCTGGTGTGCCACATTCGAATAGATAGCAATAGCCATCCTTTTTACTTTCGAATATATAAACATCACATGATTCCGTTTCGCAACATAGGCGCTGACACTCTTCCATGGTGTCCAGCTCGAGGCCCTGCAGGTATTTACCACCTATGGCCTGGGATTCTCCCGTACGTATAATGGTATTTTTGTGAACATCAAATTGGCCTTTGAGGGGAGAATATTTTGTTATTTGATTATTAGATAGAACGAGTGCGGGGATTGGTGAAGCTAATAGACTTACCCAAACATATTTGCAGGTCCATACGTTTTGCTAAATGATGCGTTTTATAATCGTACAGTGTGTCGAGGTTTGTTACCTCTTTGGTGGCATAGGTGCCCAAATGTTCAACATTTTTAATTAGAATTAGGAACACAATTGTTAGAGTTGATGTAGAAAGTTTTAACATTTTGATGTGGTTATTTTTTGTTTTCGTTTTAGTTAGATTGTTTTTTGTGTCGTTATAGTCAATGAAAATCTATTATTTAAAATTTATAAATATATTTGAAATTTAGTAATTTAGTACCTGTTTTTAGCAAAGGGTAATTTAGTTTTGTATCGACTTTATTGTATCAAAAACTTTAAAACCCTACAAATTTTTGTGCTACCATCTAGTTATTAGCCATTGTCTGAACTACTCGCAGATTGGTTAGTAATTGTAATGAATGATATTTAGAGCATATGATCAATATGTTATATCAAAATAGTACATATAAAAAATAGTCCTCAATTCAATACTTATTTACGAACCGAATGACAGAGTCGATATGAATAATCTGGTCGACCACACCAATACATCTTTCAATAGTTCCCTTGAAGAAGCCTGTCCAAAACGTGATACAAAGTTAATTCTTAACCTCAATTGTAGACTTCAGAGATAAAGGGTAGGAAAAAACAAGCAACAAGCTATTCAACAAGGCCAAATCTACTGGGGTCACTAATGACTGGGATGCCTATAAAAAGTATCTTAAAATCTATAAGAAGAAGCTTAGGAAAGCACATAGACACCTTCAGTGGTGAAGTGGAAAAGGTTTCAGAGGAAGATACTAACCACAAAGTATGAGCATAATAACTGGACAAAAATGCGTCTGTTATGCGTTTTCTGGCGAGCAAATGCTGACTTAGTCTAGTCAAGCTATAGTTCACCCTTAGATGCAACAGCGCTGCAATTACCGCATCTAAGTGAATTTTGTTAAAATCCCCTTCAGTATCAAGAAACTTCACCTTAATGATCTCCATGAACTATAGGGATGATTCGATTGTACTTAGTAAAGACATAAATTCTGTTACAAAATTGAACATACCCATTACAATAGTGGAATTGAACATAACCTACCCTTACTACGTGGATTATGAAACCTAGCCTCTGTAGCGTTAGTTTTTAACGGGTATTCAAAATTGTTTCAGTTTTCACCATGGAGTGGTCAGATAATGAGAACCGTATCGCTGTTATAGCGCTTTTTATGTTTATCTACCGCTGCATAAAACTGTTTGAGGAGACTGGTGACGTCAAAGACCGCCGCCGGTCGGGACGCCCTCGAACTGTTCGAACGCCGCAGGTCATCAAATCAAGAATTCTGCGAATTCCGCTCCGAAAACAGAAAATCGTGGCCCGTGATATGAATATTACGCAAAAGTCCATGGGTCAAATTATTAAAAAAGACTTGATACTTGGGGCTTTCAAAGGCCGCAATAGACATTTGTTGACTTTAGCTTTATAAAAAATAGGAAAGAAAAATGCAAACGTCTTTTGGCGAAGCACGCAGATAACTTGCACAAAAAAAATCTTGTTCACAAATGAAACAAATTGTGAATGTTGTCTCTTACGATGGGGTCACTGACTAGCATTTCTGTGAAAAACCCGTTTTGGAAGCTGTTGTGAAACCACTTAACCATTCCCTATTCCAAAACAGGCATGGACTTTCTAGTATGATTCTGCGCCGACACATATGGCTAAAATGACGCAATTTGTCAGTTTTCATTTCTTCTGATGAATGGTTCTCTGGTAGCCCTGATATAAACCCACTGGATTACAAATTGTGGACAGTCTTAGATGACCAGGTATGCACAAAAAATACCCCAGCATCGATTCTCTTAAGACTAGTTTGATTCGTGCTGTGGTCACTTTCCCAAAGGGACGAGGCGCGTGCGGCTATTGGTGATTGGTCAGTGCGACTTAAGGCATGTGTGAAGGCCAAAGGCGGACATTTCGAATGAGTGCTTGCTTTTTGTATAAAATATATGTTAATAAAAATATACAATAAATTTGGTCCAAAAGAATTTTAATGTTATAAAATAAAATGTGTGTAACAGTATTTATGTCCCTACTATTTACTCTCCTGTTAATGCAGGACCGACTCAGTAGAATTTTCTTATTATAAGCATGTTGGTTTCTCGAAAAGAGCCTTGCATCCACGTTTTCTCTAATGAAAGAATCCATAAGTCTCTCTAGACCTTTCAATATGAACGTTAATTAACTGACATGACGTCATTTGGCCTAGTGTATGAAAAAACAGCGAGCAGTCGCTAATTGTACTGATCGACACACATTTCCCGGAAAATTCCCGGACAGAGCTCGAGGAACGGCAGGAACAACAAGAAAGTGAGTGAAATACAAACGTCGCAAAATTGTTGACCGATAAATCCAGACTATGCTGGGCGGTTAATAGCTTTGAGCTGTTCAAATCACCAGATCCAGATTGCATTAAGCTCTCGGAATTTCCCGGGAAATGTGTTTCGATCGATGTTTTATTACATACTAGGCCAATGAAATCAAGCGAATTAATCTATCCTCGTTCCTATTGAAAGAAAACATGCTTGCAATAAGGAAAGGTCTACAGAATCGGCCCTGTATGAACTGGACGGTACAATCGCATCATCCCTACATTTCAAGGATAGCACTATGGTGGCCTTTCTTGATATTGAAGGAGCTTTGAACAACATTCACTCAGATGCGGTAATTACGGCGCTATCGCATCTAAGCATGAACTATAGTAATTCAGCATTTGCTCACCAGAAGACGTGCCGTGAATGCAATCTTGTTACATCTAGAACGTTGTGGCATATACTGCAATCGCAGTAATTGCAAATTCCCCAACGTCCTCAGAGATATTATCCAGATGGCTCTGAATAAATTGGTCAGATGGGCCAAAAGCAGTGGCTTGAGCGCTAACCTAAACAAGACAGAATTGGTTATCTAAGAAGTATTGGTATAAGGTTCCATATAAAGATCCTCCTCGGCTAAATGGCAGCTCAGTTCCATGTATCCGATAAGGTTCCATGGAATATGGAACCTTATATTATTAGTAAAGAGAACCAATTCTGTCTTTTCTGAAAGTGCAAAATTTCAAAAATTGTCCTTCAGCCCTAATTTCTTGTAACGTGTAAGGAAGGCCAACGTAGCCCTTTATTCCTGTAGGAAAGCTGTAGGGGTGCGTTGGGCCTCCCTTTTAAAATCGTGCATTGGATATATATAGCAGTAGTTCATCCAATTCTATTGTAGGGCATTGTTGTGTCGTGGACGGTAACTGATAAGCGATCCATCACCATTCAATTAATGAAGGTTTAGAGAACTGCCTGCCTAGACTTAAGCAGAACTTTAAGGAATACAGAGACAGAGTCTCTACAAGCCATACTTCATCAAGTGCCGGTTGATATTGTGGCTAGAGAAATTGCAACCAGAGCGGAATTGGGATTAAAATGTATATCAATGTGGGAGTATAAGAACTGTGTCCACGTGAAGATATCACGTTGTAGTGCAATGGTAAACGACCGAGTGGACTATATATCAACGGTGTATACCACCGAGAGGAACTTTTCCACTAATATACCTGACAGACTGGAATGGGTTTGCAGCATACCAGGAAATATCAAATATCTCCACTTCTATACAGATGGTTCGAAGCTTGATGAGAAGGTTATCTTCGGAATACACTGTTAAGAACCTAGTCTTGATATAGCTCACATACTACCAGATACTTGCAGTGTATGTCAAGCCCAAAAATGGCAATAAGGGAAGTCGCCATGTGTCTGAGTCACAAAATAGTAACCAACACTGGCGTCGTCATTTACACGAACAGCGAAGCTACCATTATATCTTTGGAGCCCTCGACTGCTGCAGATGTCTTAACGACATGGCTGAACAGTTCATCTCGACTCCATAAGTGCTGAAGAAAACTCTTTAATAATGCAAAGGCCACAATAGATCTACAGGAATGGTACATCTACAACAAAAATTCAAGCAGTGCAAAGAGAGTCGACAAACCCTCAGCATAAATCCTGGATAGAATTCTGCAATGTCATAGATAGCTCATCTGAAGTCTCTAGGTTACGGAACATTTTAACCCCAACACCTTGCATGAAGAAGGATGATAGTTCTTGCACTTTGAGTCCAGTGAGAAAGCGCTTGGGTTGGTTCTGCATACACATTTACCAGGCGACTCTGAAGAGAAATTGAATACTTCAGTTGGGGATTCCGTTGAAGTGCAGCAATTAGAGGTCGCCAGCGACATTTTAAATCTAGAATTCATTGGGTTATTAAACGTTAAACCTTTCAACTCACCAGGCAGTGGTGAGAGAAGCCAAAAGTGGGGAAGACGTCTCAGAGAGGAGAGGAGCGGAGAGGAGAGGAGAAAGATTTCCCGTCGATTAGTTTATTTTATTTTCCTCTTAAAACTCTGGAGAGTTTAATAGATAGTTACCTTGTGACTACTAAAATGTATCACTGGCTACTGTCTAATCATCAGCATGGCTACCGCAAGGACAAATCTTCCGAAAATGCCCTGCATGGTCTAGTCAGCTTTGTTGAAGTATCTCTCTGTTAAGAAACATACAGTGGTAGCTTATTTAATTATAGAGGGACCTTCAATAACATAATGCCAGCCGATATAATTACGGTTTAGCAAGTCAACAGGGACTACTAAAATGTATCACTGGCTACTGTCTAATCATCAGCATGGCTACCGCAAGGACAAATCTTCCGAAAATGCCCTGCATGGTCTAGTCAGCTTTGTTGAAGTATCTCTCTGTTAAGAAACATACAGTGGTAGCTTATTTAATTATAGAGGGACCTTCAATAACATAATGCCAGCCGATATAATTACGGTTTAGCAAGTCAACAGGGAAGCTTAAAATAGACATAACACCGTGACGACTTTTGACAGAAATGCAGCGCTTCTAGTGGAGAATAGAAACGGTAACACTCAAATAACATCCATTCCCTGAAATTAACAGACGAACGTTAATTTACAACCAATGACAACAATGAGTTGATGAAAACAATATAAGGTTCCCGCGATAATCGGATATATGCCGAAACGAAGTCTTAGGTAGTTTATTTTCAGTGGGAGATATAAGGTACACAGTTGCACCTGTCTTCTTGGAGATATTGAAATTCCCTTCTTTGAAAGCGCAAAATACTTAGGTATTTTGCTAGACAGTTGGTTAAACTTCAAACCCAACATTCTTGAAGTCCGATAATGCTGTACGGCATTGTAGTCTAGTGTACAGTTTTTCAGAAGTACACCTTCTGCACGATACTAAACTAAATTCAGCGAATGGCAGCTATATGTACAATGGGGCGTAGGGATTGACATTAACTGATGTTAAAAACTACCCTCGACTGCGACATATCTCTTAACGAGTTGGCTGAACACTTCAATATTTCCCTGATTTGGTTGCCGTACCAAGAACATAACAGTGAACTGCAAAGCACATGAACTTGCAAGGGTGATGTGGACCTGCGAGCTACAATCTAAGTGGTATAGTAGCTGTATTTTTCACCCGTTAAAGTTAAACACTGATAGAGGGAAGTATCTTCGACCATCAATAAAATTTACCAAATTTAGTGGAAATCGGTTCACATTTAGATAAGGCCCCATATATATGTTCCTTCCGATTTGGCATCTAAGAGCAATAGAAGCAAACCCGATCAAGGTAAAACTTGACCGATGGTAAAACTACCAAATTTAGTGGAAATAGGTTCAGATTTTAATAGTATATTCCCAAATATATATGCTCCTTCCGAGTTGGCGTCAAAGTGCTATAGAAGCTGTATTTTGCACCCGTTAAAGGTAAACATTGACGAAAAGAAGTATCTTAAACAGGACGGCCCTACGTGCCACGCAGCCAACGTTACAAATGATCTGTTGTGCACTGTGTTCGAAAATCGCATAATTAGCCGAAACGGCGATGTCAATTGGCCGCCTCGCAGCTGCGATTTCCCTCTTTTAGACTATTTATAGTGGGGAGCCGTTAACGATAAGTGCTACATAAATCATCCAGAGGCGATTCATGACTTGAACACGAAATCGAAGTCACCATTGCATAGAGGGCCACACAATCGAATATGTGTTGAAAAATTGGGTTGAATGAATGGGCTCCTGCAAGGCCAGCCGCGACGGCCAGTAAATTTTTAAAAGCAATGTCTTCTGATCGAGATGAGACTTGCACCAAAATTACAATGATATCGATTATGGACTGTCCGAGTACGAGGGTGTTGAATTTTTAAATTTTGAACAAACGATCCTTTTTTCCCCATTCGCCGCCGCCGTTCGCAGCAACTCGGACTGACGTATGGAACGACTTGGAGCATTTTACGTCGAGATCTTACATTGAAAGCATACAAAATACAGCTTGTGTAAGAACTGAAGCCGCCCGACCTTCCCAAGCGACATCGCTTCGCTCTATGGGCTCTTGAAAAGTTCCAAGAAGATCCGACGTTTTCGAGCCAAATTTTGTTCAGCGATGAGGCCCATTTCTGGCTCAATGGGTATGTTAACAAGCAAAATTGCCGTTTGGACCGGTGGAATCATCGGTCCATATTTCTTCAAAAATGATGCCGGTGAGAACATAACCGTCAATGGCGCCCGTTATTGTGCCATGATAACCGACTATTTGATGTCTGAAATTGAAGCTCGTGATCTCAGCGACATTTGGTTTCAACAAGACGGCGCCACTTCCCACACATCGTACCAATCAATGGATTTATTGAGAGAACACTTCGGTGAGCAGATAATTTCACGTTTTGGGCCGGCGTTTGGCCACAAAGATCGTGTGATATCACACCGTTAGACTTTTTCCTGTGGGGATATGTAAAGTCTAAAGTTTATGCGGACAAACCCGCTTCGATTCAGGCCTTGCAGCAAAACATCACGCGTGTCATTACCAGTCGAAATGCTCGAACGAGTCATCGAAAATTGGACTCAATGGATGGACCATCTGAGACGTAGCCGCGGCCAACATTTGATAGACATAATCTTCAAAAAATGAATGCCAAAGTATGTTCTTTCAAATGATAATGAACATTCCCCATTCAATTCGAATTTTCTGTGTTTTTTTCTTTAAAAATGTAGGGAACCTCGAAATGGATCACGCTATACTAAGTAAGTGTATAATAGGTGGTGTAGGGTATCATACAGTCGGCTACGTCCGAATTCAGACTTTCTTTAACAGTTTAATGTCCTTTAGGCGACACAATTCGTATTAGAATAAGTCAATATTTAACAGATATTATTAGGTGATATGATATATCTCAAAACATAAATGGCAGTCCTAGTAATATGAAAATAACCATATTTTAACAGCTTTTTCTTGGTTAGTGAATGGAGAGGCTCTTCGAAATTTTGCAGTATTGCTATAAGCGAATATCAGCAGATTGGGTATATATTTTTTTGAAATGGACTTGGTCAGCTTATGCTGTACACCGGTGTTGGCATAAAGACGAATGGATAATTGATGTTTACAATTAACACATGAATAAATTCCATTGGGAGGGAAGTGGGGTGTGGAAAAAGATGTAGAGTTAGGTGTGCCTTTACAACGAGTGGAGAAGAGCAGCAAATAGTTCCATTCCAAAAAACGAACAACGACGATTACCACCGACCAACATATTACAATTAATTCATATGTATTTTGAAATATACATAAAATTTTTTGGTTAAACTAACAATTCAATTTGTTTGTAATGTCGGTCTAGCTACTGGTACTCGTATAATAAAGTTACTGCCACTTCTAGAGTTTCTCTTGATACTATAATTATTACAAATTCTTGTTTCAATCGCCTGTACCCCCTGCTCAGCAAGTAAAATCAAATGGATTAATTGTTATTACCAAATCTTCACAGATACAAATATGAACCCCCCTCAAATACGCACACACACACACGCAATAATTATACGCACAAACACCAAGGAACACGCACGCAGGACGGGGGTCCCACACTGTTATTCCCAGCCATAACAAATCTCTGCAATATTGATTTTTTTTCTTTTGTTTGGAAAAATTTTGGCCAATGGCGTTTCCCTTTTTTCACAAACGCTCAATCTACTTTTGCAAAATTTTCACTTGACTTCTTTTAACCTCTTTCCTTTCTTTTTTACATCACTTTTTCTGTATAATATGGTTATAAGTATTTGTTTATCTGTTGTTTTTCTAGTAAATTACTAGCAACTATTTTTAATTTTTTTTTTCTGTTATTTATTTTTTTTCTTTCACTTTAATTTAAGGTCATATAAAAGACCACTGTGTATTTTTGTGTCATTACTTTATTCCTTGTTTTTTTTCAATGTCTCAATGCTCTGCACTGCTGTTGTTGTTCGCTTTACTTCAGCGTTAGAAAAACTGTGATATCCGAGAAATTGTCAAATTGGAAAAATGTGTGATTTCACCACCACCGCCACACTAAACTCATCACTCACTTCAGCCCGCAGAGAGGGGAATGGGAATGGAAAGTGCAATGCAAAAACTATAATCAAAACAATAACAGGGAAGGTGGTGGTGGTGGAGCTATTGACAAATAGAATGGCACACAAAGGAAAAGGAAGGAAACAAAAGAACGAACGAGAAACCACCACCACTAACACTAGGCAAAAACCCACCAACCCCTTTGTGATGACCAACGAGGTTGCCTTAAGCGGGAGGTGCGTGAGAACAGGGTTGCATTTTAGGATTCAGCTGATTGCTATAGGGTTGTATTTCTATGTGACAATTATTGTGAACGAATCAGGAGTTTGATTTGAAAAAATGTTTCTAACGGTTATAATATACACGGGGCAAAATCCACTTTTTTTATATGTTTGAATCTAAAAGAAATATATTTGTAACACAAATTTTTAAATATTATATATTTCTGAGCAAATAAATTTTATTTGAAAATCAATAAAATATATTTGGAACGTATATATTAATATATTATAACAAAATATATTTTAAATACAAATAAAGATATTGTTTAGGAATTTATCAAAATACATATATTTTATTTAAAAAAGATTTTCAAAAATTTGCTGACTTTTTAAAATTTCAGTTTAAATTTTTCCTTAGTTTCGAATTGTACCTCCCAGTTACTATACCATTAACTTCTTCCTGGTTTAAAAACTTCCAATCATTTAAAATTGTCCCGATAATATTGCTGCGCAATGGCAAAACATTGCACACTCTATGGAAAACGCCGCAAAATCCGTACTTGGGTACCAGAAGCCTCCCCCAAGGAACCCATGGTACGACCAAGAGTGTCGCAATGCTACTGAAGCGAAGAATGCGGCATACAGGGCAACTCTGCAGTCAGTAGCAACGCGCTAAGCAACGGAGAGGTATCGGGAGAAAAGGAGAGAGGAGAAGCGTCTATTCCGCAGGAAAAAGAGAGAAATGGAAAGGCGTGAGTGTGAGAGAATCGAGATGCACAGGAGTCAGAATGAAGTCCGAAAATTCTACCAAAGAGTGAAACACCAGACAGAGGGCTTTGGTACAGGCACATCCTCCTGCAAAGACAAAGAAGGTAATCTGGTGACAGGGGCAGATAATGTGCTGAGGATATGGAAAGAACATTTTTCCCAACTGTTGGTATCCGATAGTAGCGGCGACGAAGATGCCCCAGAACCAATCCCAGACGACGGTATTGAGTGTATACCGCCTAGCCAGAATGAGGTCAGAATAGCTGTATCCCGGCTGAAGAATAATAAGGCAGCAGGAGCCGATGGATTGCCAGCTGAACTATTTAAGACCGGTGGTGACATGCTGATAAGGCGTATGCATCAGCTTGTCTGTAGAATCTGGGTAGAAGAACGCATACCCGATGATTGGAAACTCAGCATATTATGTCCCGTGCACAAAAAAGGAGACAAGACAGTATGTGCCAATTACAGAGGAATAAGTCTCCTTCCCATCGAATACAAAATACTGTCCAGCGTAGTGTGTGAGAGATTAAAAACTAAAGTCAATGAGATAATTGGGCCATATCAATGCGGCTTTAGACCTGGCAAGTCCACCATAGACCAGATATTCACACTACGCCAAATCCTGGAAAGGACCCAAGAAAAATCGACACTTACCATCTATTTGTCGACTACATGGCCGCTTTCGACAGCCCTATACGACCAAAGGTGTTTCAAGCCATGTCTGAGTTTGGTATCCCTACAAAACTAATACGGCTTTGCAGGATGACATTAACTGATACGCGATCCTCTGTTAAAATAGGAAAGAACCTCTCCGAGCCGTTCAGTACCAAACGAGGTTTCAGACAAGGAGGTAGTCTGTCGTGTGACCTTTTTAACATCCTGCTGGAAAAGGTTATGCGAGACGCAGATGTGAATAGGACTGGCACGCTATTCACGAAACAACACATGCTGCTCGCCTATGCCGACGATATCGAAATCATGGGTCGAACATTGCGAGCAGTAACTGACACCTTTGAAAAAATTGAAAAGGAATCTGCCAAAGTGGGTCTGGCAGTAAACGCCGATAAAACCAAGTTGATGGTATCTAACACCAAAACTTCCAGCAGACTCGGACGAACAGTGGATGTTAAAAACCACAACTTTGAGATTGTCAGCGACTTTATACCTCGGTACCGCCATAAACAAAACAAACAACATCAGTTTTGAGATAAAACGAAGAACAATCCTGGCTAATAGATGCTACTTCGGACTAAGTAAGCAGTTCAAGAACAAAGCCATCTCTCGACAAGCAAAAATCACACTCTACAAGTCGCTGATACTACCCGTGCTGTTATATGGTTCTGAAGCATGGGTACTTGCGAAAGCAGACGAGGCAGTACTTGGAGTATTCGAGAGAAAAATTCTTCATAAAATCTATGGAACAATCTGCGTTGACGGAGAATATCGGTGTCGTATGAACCACGAGCTGTACGAGCTATTTGCCGACATTGACATAGTTAAGCGTATTAAATTACAGCGATTACGTTGGCTAGGTCATGTGGTGAGAATGAATGAAGATGCTCCAGCAAAAAAGTCATTTCAATACGAACCTGATGACGGTTCACGCAGAAGGGGAAGGCCAAAACTCCGATGGAAAGATCAGGTGGAGGAAGACATCTCGAAACTTGGTGTCACAAATTGGAGAAGAAGCGCAGAAGATCGAAGCGCTTGGAAATCTATTCTACGTTCGGCTTCAGGAACTAATGTTCTGTAATAGCCGATTAAGTAAGTAATCATTTAAAATTTCTGAGTTAGTATTCCAAGTCATCATACCTTGTCAATCCTCCAAGTAATTTATTTTGATCCAAGATGATACGATTTCAATTATTATTATTTATTATTTTTACAAACATTAAAAGTTTTTTGAATTAGTAACAAATTTAAAACAACGTTTTAACGTATTATCTGAATTCTTAAGTGCAAATAAATATTTGTTTCGGAAATGATAGTCCCAAATAAACACATATTGGGATGTAAACAAAGATTTGTTTAGAATAACATCTTCCCAAATATATACTTTTTGTGTGTACTCAATATTATATGTTTAGAGTGTTCCCTAAACATATATATGTTTCAAAGTATATGTTTGGGACGATTTTTTTCAGCGTGTACAGATGTTGGAATTTTCAATATTGATAAAAGTCTTTTTTAGCATTAAGTCCCTACGGGACATGTAGCAGCTATACACCTGAGCATCAGGGAAATATTCTCATTAGAAAACTACGAGTTAGGTTATGTACACCCTAGTAGAGGAGCAGTTGGGTAATCTACTTCTTAGTAAAGGTCCAATTGGGACTAACCTCCTGTTTTTGTAAAACGTATTCGTTCGTTTACGACGAAACGTCAAATTTCAATTAACTATAGGGTCATCCATTTCGAGGTTCCCTGCTTTTTTAAAGAAAAAAAAACAGAAAATTCAAATTGAATGGTACCAACATCAGTTTTGAGATAAAACGAAGAACAATCCTGGCTAATAGATGCTACTTCGGACTAAGTAAGCAGTTCAAGAACAAAGCTATCTCTCGACAAGCAAAAATCACACTCTACAAGTCGCTGATACTACCCGTGCTGTTATATGGTTCTGAAGCATGGGTACTTGCGAAAGCAGACGAGGCAGTACTTGGAGTATTCGAGAGAAAAATTCTTCGTAAAATCTATGGAACAATCTGCGTTGACGGAGAATATCGGTGTCGTATGAACCACGAGCTGTACGAGCTATTTGCCGACATTGACATAGTTAAGCGTATTAAATTACAGCGATTACGTTGGCTAGGTCATGTGGTGAGAATGAATGAAGATGCTCCAGCAAAAAAGTCATTTCAATACGAACCTGATGACGGTTCACGCAGAAGGGGAAGGCCAAAACTCCGATGGAAAGATCAGGCGGAGGAAGACATCTCGAAACTTGGTGTCACAAATTGGAGAAGAAGCGCAGAAGATCGAAGCGCTTGGAAATCTATTCTACGTTCGGCTTCAGGAACTAATGTTCTGTAATAGCCGATTAAGTAAGTAATCATTTAAAATTTCTGAGTTAGTATTCCAAGTCATCATACCTTGTCAATCCTCCAAGTAATTTATTTTGATCCAAGATTATACGATTTCAATTATTATTATTTATTATTTTTACAAACATTAAAAGTTTTTTGAATTAGTAACAAATTTAAAACAACGTTTTAACGTATTTTCTGAATTCTTAAGTGCAAATAAATATTTGTTTCGGAAATGATAGTCCCAAATAAACACATATTGGGATGTAAACAAAGATTTGTTTAGAATAACATCTTCCCAAATATATACTTTTTGTGTGTACTCAATATTATATGTTTAGAGTGTTCCCTAAACATATATATGTTTCAAAGTATATGTTTGGGACGATTTTTTTCAGCGTGTACAGATGTTGGAATTTTCAATATTGATAAAAGTCTTTTTTAGCATTAAGTCCCTACGGGACATGTAGCAGCTATACACCTGAGCATCAGGGAAATATTCTCATTAGAAAACTACAAGTTAGGTTATGTACACCCTAGTAGAGGAGCAGTTGGGTAATCTACTTCTTAGTAAAGGTCCAATTGGGACTAACCTCCTGTTTTTGTAAAACGTATTCGTTCGTTTACGACGAAACGTCAAATTTCAATTAACTATAGGGTCATCCATTTCGAGGTTCCCTGCTTTTTTAAAGAAAAAAAAACAGAAAATTCAAATTGAATGGGGAATGTTTATTATCATTTGAAAGTACATTCTTTGGCATTTATTTTTTGATGGTCCATCCGTTGAGTCCAATTTTCGATGACTCGTTCGAGAATTTCGAATGGTAACTGGCGAATGACACGCGTAAACGTTGTTCAGGCGTAAGTCTTTCCATGATGAAATGCCAAACAATACTTAACCAAAATAACATGACATCATGACACGACTTACACGTGATCTGTCAAAAAAAGACTATTGACAAAAGTATCTCTACTTGGATCAACCTATATAACTCGAAATATACGGGTGGAGCGCGCGAATTTGCTTTTTTGCACTGCAGGCTAAGGCAAATAAGAAAATTACCGCGCTCCACCCTATATAAAACACAGACATGAATTATTTTCGTACGAACTATTTTCCAACAAGATGTATTATTTTGGTATTCAAAGAAAAATTCCATTTTTTGAGATAAATGATCGGATGTTTATTTCATAATAAAGAGGAAGGTATGCCGTTAATAATGAAAAACAACATCAGTCATCACGACCACGCTTACAGGACCATATCCTTTTCATGAAATTTTCCATAACCAAATCGCAAAGTGGCTGGCTGCCCTATGTCTACGATAGCCTCGCGAATTCTATCTTTGAGGTCTTGAATCGACGCTGGGCTGTTGGCGTAGACCTTATCTTTCACGTGGCCCCAAAGGAAGAAGTCGCAAGGTGTTAAATAACAAGATCTCGGTGGCCAATTGTGATCGCCTCTTCGAGAGATAACAGGGTCCGGAAACTTTTCCCGTAACAGCGCAATGGTTTCGTTGCTTGTGTGGCACGTAGCGCCGTCTTGTTGAAAGTAAACGTTGTCAAGATCAATACCATCCAACTCCGACCATAAAAAATCATTAATCATCTCTCGATAGCGCAATCCATTCACAGTAACTGTTGATTCAATCTCATTTTCGAAAAAGTAAGGTCCAATGACCCCGCCGGACCATAAACCGCACCAAACAGTCACACGTTGAGGATGAAGAGGCTTCTCAACAATAACTCTTGGGTTTTCCGAGCCCCAGATGCGACAATTTTGCTTGTTGACGTAGCCACCGAGGTGGAAATGGGCCACATCAGTCAAGATGATTTTACGAGTGACAGCTACCGAAATACCGGGTGATTCAAATTAACACCTCTCGTTGGAAATCCCTGTACTTATATATTACATACATATATATTTCGCGTATCAATTGACTGACTTTGGATGAATCGTTGTAGACGAACGAAAACGTCTTACAAAAAGTTATCAGTAGAATATCAGTTTGTTTATACCCGTACATATACTCTTTATTTTATACTATTTATTTACTTCTTGTTACCCCCTCACCTTACAGAGGAGAGTATATATCATTTGCTACGGGCCAAAAGTTAAACACGTCGAATGAGTGACCTAAAACCCCAATTATGTTTGGTGGAAACTCGATTGGGTCACTTTAAGTCATTTGAGCAATGTCCCTCCGTCTGGCTGGTGCTCACGACAACTCTCGATTGGAATAACCGATTGACTTCAAATTTGGTATGCGGTAATATTTTCCTCCATCTCAGGCTAAGTTCGATGGGCCATATTGGACCACTTTTTCTAGTACCTCCCCCACAAAGGGTTAACATTTAGTGAAATATTGATTCTTTAATAACTTCTATACTATTTATTCGAATCTTAGGAAATTCCACACATAGTATTAGTTTATTAGTTGCTATCACCTCATGAAAATGGGCGAAGTTGACTCTTCCTTTGGTACCTCCCACAGATTGTACAGAATTTAAATTATTTGTATGCACTCCCAAAAGGGCGTAGAAACTTCGCCCATTTTTCTCGAGGTGATAGCGACTAATAAACTAATACTATGTGAATCAGTCCATGCCAAACGGTACGATTTTTGACATCACTAGCTTTGATTGCCATTAAAGTTTGTGTATGTGTATTTCTGTTAAAAATATTTTGTACGTGTTTCAAGAAAAAAATTACAAAAATTTGTTCAAAAGTTATGAGCAATTTAAAGATGGCGAAATTACGATTTTTTCAAAAAATGATTGTTCATTCACTCCCTTGTAACTCCGGAAATACTTGACCGATTTTGATGTACTATACCTTGTTTTGAATACATTGTTAAGTACTTCAAAAAAATATAAGCTGTCTAGTAGCACCCCATAATAATTTTTAAAGTTTTTACCATTTTAATCTTTTAGATTTGATTTCAAATATTGATCATCACATCAATTGATTTTTTTTTTTGAAATTTTAAAGTCATGTTCTGAGACGTCTTTTTTATCGACTGTGTGAGTTTGGAAGTGGTGAAATGATGGTATCTACATATTTCATTAAGATTTTTTATCAAAACAACTTCTGAAAAAGCAATCAAATTTCTGTGAATCTATATAAAATAAGGCAACATGTTTATGCGGCATAAGATTTTGCGGCCGGTTTGTGTATATAGGATAATACAGATCTCTGGCAAAAAAATAGTTTAATTGAATTAGCTCTAGTTCTCGTTATATACCGCGATATGCCAAAATGGAGAGGTTACACCACATACTTGAGCACAACTCGAGAAAAAATGGACCTAAATAGTTTCGGGATAGTTTTAAAAAATAGGAAATTGTATGGCCTTTAACTTTTCCTAATACCATTTTTTCATCTGTTACACGGTTTCGAATATATGTGTCAAAATATGGCGTAAAAATTATATTTTTTATATTATTTAATAATTTCAAAATAAATATCGACCTTGAATTAAATGAGCCAATTCCGAATTAAATTAATTTTGCATTTTGCTAGGTTTTTATTACAAATGTATTAACCTCTCCATTTTGCCATATCGCGGAATATAACGAGAACTAGAACCAATTTTATGAAATTAATTTGTAGCCTGAGATCTGTATTATCGTCAATCAAATCGGCCGCAAAATCTTATGCCGCAAAAAATGTTGCTTTATTTTATATGGATTCACAAAAAATTTTTCATTGTTTTTTCAGTAGTTGTTTTGATAAAAAATCTGAAAAAATAGATTCCATAATTTCACAACTTCCAAACTCACACAGTCGCTAAAAAAAGACGTCTAAGAACATGACTATAAAATTTCAAAAAAATCAACTGTGTAATCATTTATAAAAACAAGTCTAAAAGAATAAAATGGTAAGAACTATAAAAATTATTTTTGGGTGTTGCAAGACAGTTTTTATTTTTCGAAAGTAGTTAACAGAGCTTTCTAAACCAGGTATAGTACATCAAAATCGAGCAAGTATTTCTGGACTTACAAGCGATTGAATGAACAAAACTTTTTGAAGAAATCGTAATTCCGCCATCTTTAAATTGCTCATAACTTTTGAACTAATTTTTTTTCTTGAAACAATATTTTTAAGAGAATTATACCTACACAAACTTTCAAACAATCAAAGCTAGTGATTTTGAAAATCGTATCGTTCCTTCCAATTGGCCACTAAAGTACTAGGGTATTATATAGTCGGTCCCGTCCGACTTTATCTTTTCCTTACTGGTTTTGCATCAGGTTTTTTGTTATTTTCTATGTATCCGCAAAATGTTTTCACTTAAATTTAAAAACACAAACTTTACACGCATTTCAAAAGTCTGCGGACGCCCAATTCGAAGCCCTTAATCTACCCAATATATCTGCTATAAGCGTGTCAAGAATCAGCAGATTTATATAATTTTCGAAATTCATCCACTGTGCGCTGCTTCCGTCCACACATTTCCACTTTTGCAAGCACCTTAAAATTGTATGTTAGTTAACATGACTAAAGAGAACGCTTTTTAAATCAGCTGTAAAGAACAGAAATCATCTCTGGCGGTCACCAACTCTCACTACGTTACTTATACGCAAGTGCGTGCATCACAATGTATATATGTATAAGTACATACTTTGGGGAGGCAACAACAAGGTAGAAATAAAGCATGCTGCCACAATGTTAATGAAAATTCTTGGTTTAGACATAAACAAAGGCAAATAAAGCGGCATAAGGAGCAAATGCTTATAATGCACATGGTTACGCGCGCACTCACACACACATACTGATAAACTTCTGCAATTCATGCTCACTCAGCGTGAAGGAGATAAATATTTAACCCCCCACCTCAAATAATCCCCCATTCTCTCACCCACATTATTTTTGGCATGCCAACAAGAGAACTAAAGCTATGGTAAAAGAGGAAAACTTACCCTTAAGCATTAAAATGCACACTTTTGAAAAATGAACACACGCTCCCGCACACACAAACCACGAGAAGGATATAAAATTTAACTCCTGCATTTTTAAATAAACACTTCAGTGTGCGTGTGTGTGTACAAGGTGGCGCAAAATTAACCTTTCGATGTTTTTTGGCTGTAACTTAAAAAAGAAATGAACAACTTTGATTCTTCTTGTGGATTATTTTTATTTGGTCTTTTAATTTTTTTTACATCAAGTCGAGAATATGATATCATGTAAATGGCCGCCGCCACAGTTGATTGTCATTTGAGCCCTTTTTATGGCATTTTCCATCACTTTGGCCAAAACTTCCGGCGATAGGTCCTCACATTCTTGACGGATATTGTCTTTAAGAGCTGCAAGAGTCTGAGGCTTGTTGACATAAACCCGCGACTTCAAAAAGTCCCACAAAAAGAAGTCTGGAGCGGTCAAATCAGGCGATCTTGCTGGCCAGTGCAAATCGCCAAAACGGGAGATTAGGCGCCCGGGAAATGCATCCTTCAGCATATCGGTTGTGGCACGTGTAGTGTGTGCCGTTGCACCGTCCTGTTTGAACCACATGTTTTCCAATCCCAATTCATCAAGTTGCGGCAAAAAGAACTCGTTGATCATTGCTCTGTAGCGCTCACCATTCACAGTACCTACATTTGGCCCGCGACGTCTTCGAAGAAAAAAGGTCCGATGACTCCTCCAGCGAAAACAGCACACCATACAGTGACTTTGAGCGGGTGTAATGGCTCTTCGTGGGTTACACGCGGATTTTCAGTGCCCCAGAAGCGTAAATTTTGCTTATTTACGTACCCGCTAAGATGGAAATGGGCCTCATCATTTTTGATGAAAAATCATCTTCCTCTTGGTGGTGATTAAGGATGGCTTGAGCGTATGTTAGACGCGATTGGCGGTCAGCAGCTAACAGCTGATGCACCGTCTGGACTTTGTACGGAAACATCTTCAAATCTTGTACCAAAATTCGCTGTAGAGACCGTCGACTGATACCCATTTGCGTGGTACGTCGTCTGGTCGATGTCGACGGCGCTTCCATGACATCCTCGGCTACAGCAGCAATATTCTCTGCAGAACGGCTACTCCGGGGTCTGCCACGCCTGGCAGCATCTCGTGTTGTGCCAGTCTCTTCGATTGGTCAAATAAATAGTCAGCAATATTCCGCGTTCTGGAGCAGTGTAGCGTAACATTGTTTATTAACGTGTATTTCGCATGTGTTTACTACACAAATGTCAAAACAGAACTGACATTAGGGGCCAATCGCAAAATTTATAGCATTTTCTGATAGGAGGATTACTTTTACGCCACCTTGTATATGTGCATTTGCGTGTGCATTGCATTAACATAACAAAATTTATGTGTGAATGCGTCTGACTCTGTTAGAGAAGAAGTGCAATTTCAAGAGTATCCGACAGTTTTCCAAACATCGGTAAATACTAACGATGCCAAACGACGACAACAACAACATCAACAAATGACTGCATCACATATACATAGATAGAATGATAATAGTGACAACAAATTAAGTTCCCGAGAGAATAACGAGAAACTACTAGTGGAGCACTAAAACCAAACTAAATGCCAACTAAACTTCATTGGGTACTTTTTTAAATTGTTGTCTTGAGATCTAAGGCTCTGGGAAGGAAGTGAACTGATACTCGTATAAAAACTATTACACATTTACCTTCGAGGTACATATAAATTGCTATGGGAATAATTATAACACTTCAAAGCAGTTATCTAAGCCCCACCATATATTTGTTTGGCGGAAATATATTTTTAGAAGAGTTAAATTTATTTGATCCATATCCGTTCTCTAAAGGTGGAGTAGAATGTCTTCAAATTTGGTATGCTTTTTTTACCTCTTCCTTATTAATGGTGTCCCCGAAAAAGTTGTGTTTTAAAATTGTTATAAAAAAAATAAGGATAAATATTTTTCAATGATTTTCCCTTTATTAAAATGCCTTAACATTCCGGTTAATGATGGAACACCACTTCATTCATATGGCTTTTTCAACATCGTGTTTTAAGTCATGAATCGTCTCTGGATGGTTGGCGTCCAACGGAGTCAAATCGCAGCTGCGAGGCGGCCGTAGTTCAAAATGCAACCGCCACCCGTTATATGCTCCAGTCAATTCTGAAGAGGCATTGAAGGTGCAGCCTGTCTACTCAATAGCATGTCTACAGCAAAGGCAAGTCCACCGAAACTACCATGCATGATCTAGTCAGCTTTATTGAAGGATCACTCTCTGTAAAGGCAGGTACTATGGTCGCTTCCTTAGATATTGAGTGGGCCTTTAGTAACATAAATTCAGCTGCTATAATTACGGCTCTAGCAAACCTGGTGTTTGATAGCAGTATACGTTGGTTCATTCATAACCTTCTGACTCAGAGACTCATTTCAGTTGGATTAGGGTCAACAGACTGCCATAGATTTTTCAATAGGAGAACGGCCCAAGGGGATGTTCTGTCTTCTCAGCTATTGAATCTCACAATGAACAAAATTCTGCTTTCGCTGGAGACGACGAGTGTAGGTGTTGTTTCCCTATGCAAATGGCGTAGAAATAGCTTTGAGAGTACTCTTAGAGACATCCTATAGCAGGCCCTTCAGAACTAGTTCTCTTCAGTTCTCTTCAGCAGATATCAGGTATTGAAATTCCCTTTTCTGAAAGCGCAAAATGCTATTATTTCAATAGACAAGATGTTGAACTTCAAAACCAACATTCAGGAACGTTCAAAGAAGGCTGTGGTAGCACTTTAATTATATACCTGTAAAAGGGCAATAGTAAAACGCTGGGTTCTGAACCCTCGTATAGTTTATTGATTGTACGAGTATACGGCAGTAGTCAGACCGATAATGCTGTACGACATTGTCGTCTGGTGGACGGCTCTGCAGAAATCAATCTTCTGCGTGATACTAAATAAGGTTCAGCGAATGGCTGCCGTACAAATGACTGGTGCGCTGAGAACGACACCAACTGAAGCACTAAATGTTATACTACATTTAATGCCGCTAGACATTATAGCAATGCAATATGCCGCATGTCCTGCGATAAGACTATGTCACTATGGTCAGGAAATGGATACGGACATAGTGTCCTTCTAGACGACAACACCCGACCTTCCAGGCATTGTTGATTACACTATGCCTGAACCACTTTTTTACAAGAGGAATCTCTCTTATGTACCTGATAGATCAGAATGAAATGGTTTTATCCCAGGACATATGAGATTCGTTAACAGACGGTTCCAAACTCAACAACCAAGTGGGCTTTGGTGTCTTTTCTTAGGAACTTGAGCTATCCGTTGCTAAAATGCTGCCTGATCTGTAGTGTTTACAGGGCAGAAATCTTATCTACAAAGAGGTTGCGGAATGGCTGAAAATAAATGTTCTGACCAAAGTCGCTATCAATACTTTCACTGATAGTCAGGCTACTATCAAGTCCCTGGAAACTATATTCCTGAATTAAAAAACTGCCCTCGACTGTCGCAGATATCTTAACGAGATGGCTGAACAGTTCAATATTCACCTGGTAGTGGTATCTAGCCTCTGAGACATACCTGGCAACTGCAAAGCAGGGCAACTTGAGAGATAGTGCCCTTACGGCAACAAATGGCAGGTGGAGGTATGAAATGTCTTTGTAGCAATAATCGTTAGAATTCTGTAATTTTTTTGCAGTGCACAAATTGTAAAAAATGTTGTGATTTAAAAACTCTCTTATAACTGGAAATGGGTTGTTTCGGCCTCCATTTTTTGATACTTCCCACACGCAAGAAAATGTCAATGAGCTATATAATATTGGTATGATGATTGGGCGTTTTGTGTAGGAATTACCAAAAGGGGGTTCTCCACTAAAGAAATGATGTAACAAGTAAGTAAATCTCAGTCGACTAAACTGACTGAAGTATACCCTCACTTCCGGAGGACGGTACCAGAAGACAAGAAATATCTGATCACGAAGGGGATGATTGATGTCAGTTAAGTAGGTTTAAATGCCCCAAACAATATTGCTGGACGTGGAATATTATCATAACTAACGGGTTTTCCAACAAGAGGTGTTATTTTGAATCACCTATCGAGGACATAGGGCAGCCACTTTTCGATTTGGTTATGGAAAATTTCATGAAAAGGATATGGTCCTGTAAGCGTGGTCGTGGTGGCCATTTGGATGATGTTGTTTTTCATTATTAACTGCGTACCTTCCTCTTTTTTATAAAATAAGCATCCGATCATGTATCTCAAAAAATTGCATTTTTCTTTGAATACCAAAATAACACCTCTTGTTGGAAAACCCTTTATATGCCCAGTTGAGTTATCTATTACTCAGTAAAATACCAATTAGTTTATCTATTGCTTAATAGACTCTCAGTTGAGTTATCTACACCTTTGTATGCGGCCAGTTGTGTCATCTTTTCCTTAGTAAAAGACGAGTTGGGTTATTTACTTAGTAGACGACCAGTTGAGTTATCCACGACTTAGATGACGACAAATTGGCTATACTTATTAGTAGAGATACTGTTGGGTTATCTACTTCTTAGTAGATGACTAGTTGGGTTACCTATTCCTTAGCAGAAGGCCACATAGGGTTACCTACTCTTTAGTAAACGACAAGTTGGGTTATCTACTCCTTAGTAAAGGACCAGTTAGATTATCTAATAATTAGTAGG
The DNA here is from genome assembly GCA_963930755.1 of Eudasyphora cyanicolor. Taxonomy (NCBI): domain Eukaryota; kingdom Metazoa; phylum Arthropoda; class Insecta; order Diptera; family Muscidae; genus Eudasyphora; species Eudasyphora cyanicolor. The sequence continues at coordinate 213,228,718 of OZ005737.1, forward strand.
CGGCCAGTTGGGTTAGTTACTCCATAGTAGAGCGCCAGTAGGGTTATCTATGTCTTAGTTGACGACAAGTTGAGTTATCTATTCCTTATTAGAGTCAATTGGGTTATCTACTCCATACTAGACGACTAGTTGCGTTATCTACTCCTTATTAGATGACCAGTTGCGTTATCTACTCCTTAGTAAACGACCAATTGGGTTATCAACTCCATATTAGTGGGTCAGTTGGGTTATCTACTCCATTTTAGAGAAGCAGTTGGGAACAATTTTCGCGGTTTAACGGTAGAAGAGATTTTAAAGTACAGGAAGAGCACAGCCAAATTTGGAAAAAAACGCTTTAGATATATGGCAGTCGATTTGGATATATGAAATAATAAAGTTATCAGGCTATAAATTGATTTCTTTGATTTGATTCTAGTTCTCGTGATAAAAAGTTTGCGCAAAAAGTGTAGGTGGGGTGCACCACATATTTCAGCACAACTCAAAAAATATTAATCTCAATTAGTATATGACAAGACATGGCGAACAAATGATATTCGAAGAAAGACTTTAATAATTTCACTAAAAAATAACGGGGCTTTGACTATAGATTATGGTAGAGGAGACAAAAAAATATACGTGTATCGGCGTTTTTTCTTTAATGTTCCCCCCGTTTGCCTGTTCGTGCAGCATTTATATATTCAGCAACTTCGTAGAAAACATTAAGGCCAATATTTTTGTGGAACATATTAACCCTCTAGCTCCCCCACATAACGGTAATTTTTTGCTCTATTTTAATAAATCGTAAAAGTACCCCTAAAAATGTGGAAGTAGAGGTGAAAGGTTCCACAAAAATGTTGGCCATGAAATTTTACTATATATGACAGAACACCCAAAGCTCAAAACTTATACCAAAACCAAACACCAAAATCAAATTCCAGTTAAAGCCCTCTTTACTGGTATCGTTATTACTTCAACCACTGGTTGCATAAATAACATTGTAGCAGGAATATTCCAAAAGGATGTTTTTCAACGGAATTAGACTGTTTTTGTGTTTGTGATAAGATTTGGGCTTTGATGTGTTCTGGCATATAGTATAGTAAAATCTTATGGCCAACATTTCTGTAGAACATCTTATTTATGACGTTTTCCTGATAGTCGAAAATCTAATGAAACCGTTTATGGACTATCCCCGGTTTTCTTAGTTTTATTGAAACTCTAAGAAAGTTTCAGGAATATAAAGAAAAATCTATGAGGAATATTTAATGAAGAATGCAAAATGGCGCCAAACTAATGTTATGCTCATAGCTAGGGAACCGATTCTATGCCAAAATGTTTGCTGGGTACTTTGTTCTGGTTGTAACAACTCAGTGCATAAGAAGACATGCCATAGAACAACGTGAAAGAACGTTGACAACAACAAAACCAAATGACAGATGAAAAAACAAGAAGAAAAACAAAACTGAACTAACTTTGGCAATCAGACAATATTTCATGTACTGTTCGGTCTTCTGCAATCCCCACGATGAAAATAAACCAAAGAAAAGAACATAAACCTATGCGATTCTCGGGGGGAAATGGCTGTGGCGGTAAAGGATGGTATGCGACAGTTCTCTCCAACAGCTCAAGTTATCCTTCAGGCCAACACATACATACCCACATAGATACATGTCCATGAACATGTGATTGCACATGTACACACTTGCTCATAATAATAGATACATCAAATCGGTTAGTATTAAAATTGGTATAAAATCTGGAACTACTCTTTTGAAACGTATGCTTCATTACTTGTCCTTAAAACACTTTTGATCCTACAGAGAGATAGAAAAACTGGGTTTAATTTAAAGATTTGAGCGAAAGACGTCTTAATCTTTAAAATAATTACATTCCATGCTTTAGATAAAGATAATTTACTTAATATTAGGGATTCATATACTTTTATTAAAGCAATTATCTTAATTTTTAGTATGAAATGTACTTACTTTAAAGATTAAGACGTCTTTGGCTCAAATCTTTAAATTAAGGACATATGATGCATGCATTTTCGAAGAGTAGTTGAATATTTTTTAATTAATACTAACTGTTTAGATGTATCTATTATTATGAGCAGGTGTATAGATGTCTCTATGTATGAGAGTGAATGTATGGATGTGTGTTAAATATATTTACTCACTGAGCCATCTCTTTTCGTTAAATATGTAAATTTGCACGAGACATGACTATCAAATCGAATACGAGCGAGAACATTCATGAACGTACTAACACACTCTCGCCCATCCAAAACACACAGAGAAAAAGCTAAATTAAACTTGCTTACAAAATGTCATTAAATTAAGGAATATTGCAAATATTTTGAGCAGAAAATTCTTTAAAACAATTAGTAGTATTTCAAACCAAAAAAAAACATTTCCTAATACATATTAAGGAAAATTATTTTGATTTCGATTAAAAAATCTTTAAGATAAGTAGATTTCAGTCCTAAAATTTAAAACATTAAGAACTATTTTTAAAAATAATTTACTTAGAATGAGGATAGCTATATTTATTTTAAAAAAATTTCTTGCAATTGAATAAAAAGTCAATTTTTACTTAAACAATGGTTCATCTTTAGATTTAAAACAAAATTTATTTTTGCAGTGCACACGCGTTTGCGTTTTATGCATATCTCCCAACGCCACCAACGTTCGGGAGGTGTTGGCGATGGTATTGGTCCTTGGAGGTTTTTTGGGGGGAGGTTAAAATCTCGTGAGTTCTTCAGAGAAAGTTAACTTTATTTGTATTTTCGTATTTGTGAGAGTGATTGGGGGAATTGCCATACACTCGTTGCTGTTGTTGTTTGTTTTCGTTGTGATATTTTGCAGAACTTGGAGTGTTTAATGTTTAAAGCCTACGTATATTTGAATGTGTATGTATGTATATGAGTATTTGTAAATAGAAAAGTTATATATGTATATATGCACATTGTTATGTTTTGTAAATAAAACTGTGTGTATATCCTTAAATATCCGTTGGTATACCAGAGATTTTGTTTTGCAAAAAAGGGGAAAAATTTTGGAACAGAAATTATGGGCCTGTTTCTGTAACTTTTTTTCGTTCGTCTACTGCGAACGATCAAAAATCACTCAATCATTCCGAGAAATCTATAAATCACAGAAGTTTATAATTCGTTGTGTCTGCAGAAAATCATGTAAAAAGCTTGTTCCTAAAACATTTCTAACCTGCGTTTTATAGAATTCAAGTAATAGCTGAGAGAATTTTGATCGTTCGCCGTAGACGAACGAAAATAAGTTACAGAAACAGGCCCTATGTTAATGAATCTAATGCTAAGCCGGGATTTTGTTGTACTAAGTCCTTGTATTTTTTTCCTTTATTTATTCCGCTTGGGAACATAGGGTTTCTACAAGGTTATTCCATCTTATTCTATCGTTACATGATATTTTTATTTCGTCCCATGACATATTTATTTTCTCGATATCGCTATGTATGGTTCGCCGCCATGTATTTTTTTTGTTCCTTGTCCTTGTATAACTTTCCTAAATGATTTGAAATAATATAATGCATAAAATTTGGGTGATTTTCTAAATTTATAGTGATGTATCTAAAACCGGACTTTAGAGTCATTTTTCCTCTACGGCTCTCTTGAGGAACTGGAAGTTGGTTATACCTCCAAATCATTTTCAACCCTAAAATAGGATAAAATATGCTACGCAAATTTCTTCGATATTATCCAGGACTACAATTTTCTCATGTGGTTCGATCCTCTAAAAAGACTACATTATATGTAAAAAAGGTTCCGAGCTGGAAGAAATAAAATATCTCAATTTCTAAATAACTCCTCAGTTCCACCTATCGGGTCCAATTTCTGTTTATTTCTTTCTCACAAAAGAATTGTATATATCAGTACCTCAATTCTGAAGTATGCTAAGTCGACATATATAATGGTTGTAATGGTAGATCGCTTCCACGTAGTGCACCCTGGGTAACGCCAAATGATCTACCAAGTAGTAGTTTTACTTAAAAAACTCCCCTAACACCGCGATGTAATGCGATCTCGCGCTCATCGGTGTATGGTTTGCAGTCAGAGGTAATCGACTGTATAAGTATTTGTACGGAGCTTTGTTGATACCTGGGATCCCCAGCAAGTAATAGGTGTTGTGCCGCCACCCGGTCCTTGCCACACTACCGGACGCTATGCTGTGGCGGACATGTTTCTCCTCTACAGTAGTGGTTGTACTTGAAACAAACTCCCCTAAGTCTGGAGTGTTATGCGTACCGCTCTCATCGTATTTTTCGGTTCGCAGTCAGTGGTTTTCATAGACTGTGTTTTGACGGCTGCCTTTACTGATACCTGGACGCCTCAGCAACGACTCAGTCGTTGTCTTGTTTTTGGGGGGCTTTGACGTGATATGCCAACCCTACCCTCCACTTGTGGAACCTATATAAACCCTCTTACCAGGCATACTACAACAACAACTAACCGATGCAACTACAAATACTAGAATTGATGACGATACAACTACAACAAATACTTGAGGATCTAAACCTTGGCTTGGCAAAAAGCCTCGTGATCCAAAGACCTCTTCTATGGCGGCAGCATTACATGGCATTTCGGTTTCCTATGGCAAGCATACCCGTCCTTCAAAGAGGAAGTTTAATGATCGGCGCATGGCCCTCAAGATCCTTGAGAAGGCCGACCCTGCATTTCTGACCAAAAAGCAGAGAGAATCTCTAAGGAGTATTTCTGAAGAACAGGATACCCCATCTAATTCCATAGGCATCCACTTATATAAGTATTCAACAGGTCTCTTCCAATAAGGACCTGAGGTGAAGATGCAAACTATCGGGTACATAGAAGAAACGGTGGAACTAGTCACTGCAATTCTTAATGACTCGCTACAAGCCGCATGTCCCATACTAAAGCCAAGGGGAAAAAACAACGACCGCCGTCTCAGGCAAAAAACTACCAGAGTCCCACTGGGCTGGGATACATATGTATAAGGAACAACTCAAGCGGTACAAAAAAGAGTTGAGAAAGTCTTAAAATAAATCCTGGATAAATTTCCGTAGTGGCGTAGTAAGCTCATTCGAAGCCTTAAGGTTACGGAAAATTTTAGCCTCACCACCTTGTACTATTTGGTACATCAAGAAAGATGTACCAAATAGTACTTGGACTACGTCCAGTGAGGAATCGCTGGGCGTGCTCCTGTATACACATTTCCCGACAACTCTGAAGAGGCACTGAATAGTTCAACTGGGGATTCCCTTGAAGTGCAGCCATCAGAGGTTGCCCACGAGATTGTGACCGAATCTAGAATTCTTTGGGCTATCAACATCGTCGATCTTATTTAGTCGCCAGGTCCAGACAAAGTCTCGCCGGCGGAAGTACAGGCCGTGGCTGATACAATTGCTCTCTGTCTCAGAGAGATATACTCGTACACATGTTGCATCAATCGGGCCTACATACCAACAAAACTGAAAGAAACCAAGCTTGTTTTCATCCCAAAAGCGGGAAAGTCGTCCCATACTGGAGCTATGGATTAATATATATAATAATAGCTATGGAGAGATTAATAGATAGTTACCTTAGGACTACAATTGATCAAAAGCTACTTTTCACGCAAGGGCAAGTTCACCGAAACCGCCCTGCATAATCTAGTCAGCTTTATTGAAGGATCCCTATCTGTTAAGGAATATAAAGCGTGATCCATTTCGAGGTTTCCTACTTATTTAAAGAAAAAACACAGAAAATTCAAATTGAATGGGGAATGTTTATTATCATTTGAAAGAATATTCTTTGGCATTTATTTTTTGAAGATTATGTCTATCAAATGTTGGCCGCGGCTACGTCTCAGATGGTCCATCCGTTGAGTCCAATTTTCGATGACTCATTTCGACTGGTAACTGGCGAATGACACGCGTGATGTTTTGTCCGCATAAAGTTTAGACTTTACATATCCCCACAGGAAAAAGTCTAACGGTGTAATATCGCACGATCTTGGTGGCCAATCGACTGGCCCAAAACGTGAAATTATCTGCTCACCGAAGTTTTCTCTCAATAAATCCATTGATTGATGCGATATGTGGGAAGTGGCGCCGTTTTATTGAAACCAAATGTCGCCGAGATCACGAGCTTCAATTTCAGGCATCAAATCGTCGGTTATCATGGCACGATAACGGTCGCCATTGACGGTTACGTTCTCACCGGCATCATTTTTGAAGAAATAGGGACCGATGATTCCACCGGCCCACAAACCAAACCAAACCGTTGTTTTTTCTGGATGAAGTGGCAGCTCTTAAATCTCTTCAGGTTGCTCTTCGTCCCAAATGCGGCAATTTGCTTGTTTACATACCCATTGAGCCAGAAATGGGCCTCATCGCTGAACAAAATTTGGCTCGAAAACGTCGGATCTTCTTGGAACTTTTCAAGAGCCCATAGAGCGAAGCGATGTCGCTTGGGAAGGTCGAACGGCTTCAGTTCCGCCAAGTCGTTCCATACGTCAGTCCGACTTGCTGCGAACGGCGCCGAATCGACTCTCCACGGTCCTCGTGTACACTCTCAGCTACGGCCGCTACATTTTCTTCACTGCGTGCTGGACGTGGTACATTCGGTCGAAAATTATCCAATAAGGAATGCTGGGTCTCAAGATGGGTGATGGTGTTGCGAATAGTACGCTCAGTAGGCCGATTATGTTGACCATAAGTTGAGCGAAGTGCGCGAAACACATTCCTCACAGCACGTGAATTTTCGTAATAAAGTTGAACGATTTGTAAACGTTGTTCAGGCGTAAGTCTTCCCATGATGAAATGCCAAACAATACTTAACAAAAATAATATGACAGCATGACACGACTCACACGTGATCTGTCAAAAAGAGGCTATTGAAAAAAGTATCTCTACTTGGATTACCCGTTACTATGGTAGATTTCTTAATTATAGATGGTGCCTTCAATAACGTAAATCCAGCCGCTATATTTACGGCTTTAGCAACCCTGGGGGTTGATAGCAGTATCCGTAGGTACATTCATAAACTTCTATTTAAGAAGTTTATGAATGTAGCATTTCAGCTCGCTTGGGTTCAACTGATTTGTCAGCAGGGGAACGCCCTAAGGGCATGTTCAGTCTCCTCTGCCTTAGAATCTCTTCTCCATGAACAATATTCTGCTTTCTCTGTAGATGATGGATGTCAGAATTGTTACCTATGCAGATGACGTGACAATAGCTGTTAAAGGGAGTACTCTTAGGGACATCCTACAACAGTACCTTCGTACAACCGCAAGATGCGCTTTCGATAATGGTTTTGGTGTTAAACCGATTAAGACGGAACTAGATCTTTTCACCAGGAGAAATAAGGTACCACCAATTATATCGGTCTTCTTGGGTAGTATTGAAATTCCCTTCTCTGAAACCTCAAAAGGTATTTTAAAAGAGAGAAATTTGAACTTCAAATCCATCATTCAGGAAAGAGCGAAGAATGTTGTGGTAGGTAGCCCTATATACCTGTAAAGGTTCAATAGGAAAACGCTGGGGTCCGAACCCGCGTATACTTTATTGGTCGTATACGGCAGTAAACAGACCGTTAATACTGTACGGCATTGTCGTCTGGTAGACGGCTCTGCAGAAATCCACCTTCTGCGCGATACTAAACAAGGTCCAGAGAATGGCTGATATATGAGGCACTAAATGTTATACTACGTTTAATGCCTCTAGATATTATAGTAGTGCAATATGCCGTATGTACTGCAATTAGACTCAGGGAACCGTCACTCCGGTCAGGCAATGCCAATGGACATAGTGTCATTCTAGACAGAATGCCTGACCTTTCGGGCACTACTGATTACACTATAGCTGAGCCACTCTTTGACAAGAAGTATTTGACTCTTGTAACTGATAGAACAGAATGGAATGGCCGTATCCGAGGACTTAGGAGATTTGTTAACATTTGTTAACTATACAGACGGTTCTAAACTCAATAAACAAGTGGGCTTTGGTTTCTTTTCTGAGGAACTTGAGCTAGCACTTGTAAAACGACTGCCTGATCACTGTAGTGTTTTCCAGGCGGACATCTTAGCTATTAAAGAGGTAGCGGATTGGCTGAAAATTAATGTGCTGACCAAAGTCGGTATAAATACATTCTCTGTATTTTCTCTGATAGTCAGGCTGTTATAAAGGCGCTGGAATCTTATTCCTGAATTCAAAAACTGCCTCAACTGTCGCAGATCTCTTAAGGAGATGGCTGAACAGTTCAATATTCAGATGATATGGGTGCCGTGGCATAAGGAAATAGCAGGGAACTGCAAGGCAGATGCACTTGCAAAAGTAGAACCTACCTTACACGCTCCAGGGGAAATTGGAACATGTTGGCACACTTCTAGCGACCTGCAAGCTCTACTTGAGGGATAGTGCACTTAAGAAATGACAGGTGGTCACTAGTCAGGAACTGTATTCAATCCAGGCTGATGTGGTCCGGCCTAGACTCAAAATGCCCCGACGCACTGCTGTCGTTGTCGAGACCGGACGTCTCACTTATCGTGTCTGTCATGACGGGTCACTGTCTTATTAGACGGTATGCAGAGAAATTGAAGGTCTTGCATAATTACTTTTGCAGAAGCTGTGGAGACGAAGATGAGAATGAATCAATAGAACACCTTAAGTGTCTGCCGCCCGCTCTCTCCAAATGGTGGCATGCAACCTTAGGCTCTTATTTATTTGGGGAGTTAGCTAACTTGGCTGATGTTGGAATCTGCCAACTTTTGAGATTTTTAAAGCAATCAAATTGGTTCAACGTGAGGAGCTAGGGATAACTTACGTTTCCCTTACATCCCTGTGGTAACATAATGGACTGTATAGTCTAATGGTGATTTCTTTTCTGCAAAAAAGTGCAACATTTCCGTTGCCCTTTTCCCGAAATCTTGAATTTTATACCATATTTAGGAATTTTGAAATAGGAGCTAAGTTTATTTCGAGGATGCAGTTTGCCACCCAAAAAGGGCAACTATTTTTCAGAATTTTGAGTCGATGGGGCAACATTTTTTCAGAATCGAAATCACCATAAGTGAGTCTGTTTTACAGGCTACCACTCTTAACCTAACCTACTAAACGAACCGTAGTTATTGAATAACGTCAACGAGGATCCAGGTTTGCACAAAGGGACAAAACGGCCTCATGCGACTTTTTCTGCTCTCAAATCTGAAAAGACCCCTCAAAGGACCCCTCAATGGACGACTGAGGACATAAAGAATGCATCGATAGTATGTACCTGTTTTCCATCAAGACATCCCGCTCTCCCAGATATGCCTCTACAGACCCCGTACACCCCAGTGGCCCGCGAACCACCATTTGAGAAGCCCTGCATTAGACGGCTTACTCGATTTAAATTTTCTTACTTGTTTTAATGCAAATGGAATGTAAAAGTCGTCGCAGGAGTAAATTCTCAATACTTGGAACTTAGAATGTAAATTTACTTTCGAATCTAATTATTATCAATAAATAAATATGAGCCTTTTCCGTAATTTTAAACACGTTTAACATTTGAAAACATTATGTCACTATTTTCCCCAAATTATTGCCATAAGGTTGGCAACTCTATTTTCGGTATACTAACAATTACGAGACAAGATGCGTTCTTTCTGTTTTTTGCACAACAACCTCTTGCACTTGAAAACGAAATGGGATCCTTGTAAGATAAGACTGACTGTGTTGCTGTTCTTGATTCCCCTCTGTGCTGTCCCTCTGTATGTATCAGCGTATTTGTTTTCTTTTTATTGCTCAATTTATATAAAAAGGACATGAACAAAGGGGACGATTTGACAAACACTATGTATGTATGTATACTCGTACATGTCTGATAGTACTAAGTGTGTGTGTGCGTGTAGAAAAAAATGTATCTGATGCTAGAGCTGCTCCCGCTGCTCTCGCAAAGAAATCCTTAAAGACAGATTAAAGTTTCCTCTATACCCCCACTTGGATTTTATGACATTCAGTTTATATTTAAATTACCGAGGAGTCTGAGGATATGCACGACGACAACGACGACGACATTTCCCAGTTTACAACGTTGTCGTGTCCTTTTATAGCTCACTTGTTGTTGTTAGAACCCAACACTAGCCTTCATTCTTCTCCCGAGTGTTGTAATGTTCTGCCCCATACTCTCTTCCAAATGCAAATGACTGGAGTTGGTCGGCGGAGAGAAAGAGGGAGAGAGGACTAGGGTGGTTTCTATTTAGCCTTTTCAGTTTGTTCCTTTAAAGGATATTTCTTTCTTTCTCAAGGCGCAAAAAGATGTTGTCTCTTAAATAATTTAATATCACAACATACACGTGCGGTAATAACTTCACTCAGTAATGCAGAAACGTGCGAAGCTTTTCATTTCCTTTTTATCCTGTTTTTTCATTGTGTCTCCTTTCTAGCATCCTTTCGTCTTGTTAGTTGCCATGGGCGAAGAGGGGAGTTGTGTGTATGCCACAAATAAATTTCAACACTTTGTATTGCTTTGCTCAGATAAGGAATCTATGATTAATGTGCACCGACACGACCGGATGCCCTACTCTGCTTTATCATGTGGGGTTTGGGTCATATCCCATACCCCTAAAAGTTGTAAATTGGATTTTAAAATTACCGAAACTTGTGGGACTTTCACAATGACTTATTGTAAGCAAATTTGTGAGAACAATTTTGTAACTGTGGCGCTTCGCTGCCCGCTTCACCAATTTTCATTTTAGTGAATTATTGTATCAACATATTTATTTTTTATTTTTATTACCCTACAACAATCATGGACAAATGGTTGTATAACGCTCACGATGTGTCGTCTGTGACCCAAGTAGCTCGAACTTGTGCTTAAAAACAGTAGGTCGCGGGTTAAAATAATCTATAAATGATTTTCACAAACTTGTTTATTAATAACAGGTGTTTTTTTCAGAGTAACAGAACTTAAAATGAATTAAACTATATTCTCTATACTGTTCACCGTTGACGGTTACATTCTGCCCATCATCGTTTTTAAAGACAGTTGCCCATAAAGGGCAGCAAACAGCCATTTTCTGTGAATGTAATGGTGTTCGGACAAAGGTTTGTGGATAACTCTGTGCTCGACATGGACACTTTAAAAATGTAACAGAAGGGAGACCCTATGGCTATACCTATTTCGACCTTGCTGAATCTAGTGATGCTAGCCGTTTTAATAGGTTAGCTCTTGTTTTCGCGATAATTGACCACAAAGTTTGCAAGGAAATCAGAGAAGTTAGATATCTCGGAAGTGATTTTGAAGTGGAAGACTTTGGAATATACGCTTCATTCCAAAAAATGAAATAATAGGGAGCCCTTGGAGAATTATTTCTCTTAAAACAATCGCCCACGCTTCACAACCCCTTACCTATTAAAAATTGCAATCAAATGGTATCATATCATTTTTAATTTGTGTCTTTGAGAAAAATATTCCTCGTGAAAAAATACTATAAGTCTCTCTTCAGCAGGTTTCATAATTTAGAAAGTTTTTTTAGTTAGCTTTGTAATTTCCATAAACTCTAAGCGAAAAATTACATTGTGCTAGTCCAAAACAGAAAGGAGACCCTATGGATAGCCCTATTTCGGTCATGCTGAATCCAGTGGCATTAGCCGTTTTTCTATGTTAGCTCTTGTTTTCGCGATATTCGACCACAAAGTTTGTGGGGAAATCAGAGAGGTTAAATATCACTTTGGTGATTTTGAAGTGGAAAACTTCGTAATATACGCTTCAGTCCAAAGATCGAAATAAAGGCAACATCTGGAGAATTATTTCTCTCAAAACAGTCGTCCACGCTTCTCACACCTTATATCTGAAAAAGTGCACTGAAATCTTATCCTATGTTAAAAATCATACATATCGTCGATATTTTTAGTAGGCGCCGTTGAGAAAAAATATTCCGCGCGAAAAAATACTATAAGTCCTTTCTAAACTTTTTTTGAGAATTAAGCAGATTTCGATTTATTACATAATTTGTCTATTTTTCTCCTAATGGCAGAAAATATTTGTAATAAAATTTTTTGACCTTAATTTTTGTAAATTATTGTTTGGTTAGTACCCAATGTAAATTTCAAAGGTAACCAACAAAACCTGCTAAATTATGAAACCTGTTCATTTTTCATAGTAATTTTTCGCGAGGAATATTTTTCTCAAAGACTCAAAATAAAAATATCGACGATTTTTATGACCTATTGTAAGATTTGATGACACTTTTTGAGGGGTAGAGGGGTGAGAAGTGCGGTTGACTACTTCGAGAGAAATAATTCTCCAAGGGTTCCCTTTATTTCATTCTTCGGACTGAAGCGTGTATTCCGAAGTCTTCCACTTCAAAATCACCTCCGAGATAACTAACCTCTCTGATTTCCTTGCTAACTTTGTAGTCGAATATCGCGAAAACAAGATCTAAACTAGAAAAACGGCCAGCTAGGTCGAAATAAATATATCAATAGGGTCTCCCTTCTGTTAAATTTTTGGACTAGCACAGTGTTATTTTCAAACCAAATGCGACAATTTTACTTATTTGCGTACCCATTCAACCAAAAATGAACTTCATCGCTGAAGTTTGACGAAGGGAATCATTATTTTGGTAGAAATTTTAAAAAATGTTCATAATTTATTTTCGTGTATGTCTATCTACCTTTTACCTGGAATTTGTACAGGTTTTTTTTTTGTAGACGTGTGGTTTTCAATCTGGCAATACTTTTTGCGGAGTAGGTCTTTTTGACAGCTGTCACTTGAATTAATCTTAGTTTGGTTTGCCATTTCATAATGAATATAAGTAGACTTACTCCGGAACAACGTTTGCCAATCGTGCAAAGGTATTACCAATATAATGGTTCGGTTCAGGCGATGAATCGCGCGCTGCGTCCAATATTCGGTCGACATCATAGGCCAGCAGAGTCGGTAATTCGAGCAACCATGGATCGGTTTCGCACCACGTTTACTCTAGTGGATAATGCGCAGTACAGTGCGCACCGAAGGCGCTATTTCTGCTGTGGAGCAGAGTATCGAAGAAGACCCGAATGAGTCCATCCGCCATCATGCGCAACAATTGGAGCTGCGCCCATCCACTTTATGGAAGATTTTGCGGAAGGATCTTAATTTGCAAAAGAAAATTTTGTTCAGCGATGAATCGTTTGTATGAATGAGTACGTTAATAAATAAAATTCTAATGCAACAAAGTAAAACGCTATATTTTTTTTAAATTTTTTTTTTAAATTTTATTGTTCGAAAGCAAAAAATGTCGGAAATAACATAAAATTTTAGAAACAGTTTAGATTTGTTCGAATTTGCCACCTTTGGCACGAATTATGGCCTTCAAACGGCCGACAAAGCCATCACACGCTGCACGAACGTGGCTCTGCGGTATTTTGGCCCATTCCCGGCGAAGCGCCGTCTTGAGATGATCGATACTTTGGTATTTTTTAGTGCGAACCTTACTCTCTGAAATGCATCAGGCGCAAAAGTCCAACGGATTGAGATCCGGAGATCTTGGTGGCCATTGTGCGGTAGAAATGAAGCGAGGAACCTCCTTTTTAAGCCATTCTTGGTTGATGCGTGCTGAGTGCGATGGTGCTGAGTCCTGTTGGAATGTTCATGGTCTGCGGCCGAAATGTTTGTCTGCCCAGGGCTTCAATACTGTCTTTAGGACATTTTCCCTATAATATTCGGCATTTATTTTGATCCCATGGTCGATGACTACGAGCGAGGAGCGACCATTGGCCGTTACGGCGGCCCACGCCATTACCATCGGCGGCGCTTGAGTTCTGGTGGCCAATCGAAGTTGTAAATTTTCAGCTGACCTCTTTGGCAAGTAAACCCGATAATTTCGTTTGTTCACAAACTGCTCAATTTGAAATGGCTTCTCATCGGAGAAAACCAAATTCGGTAACTGGCCACCTTCGTGCAAGCGAAGCAACTCCTTGGCTCTTTCCAGTCTCACTTTTTTTTGTGCATCGGTGAGCTCTTGCACTTTTTGGAACTTCAATGGCTTTAGTCCAAGCTCATTTTTTAATATGTGTTGTATCCGTTCCCGCGATATGTTCAGCTCACGAGCAATTTTTCTACTACTGCGGCGTGGATTTCGATCAAATCTGGCCTTCACTTTTCGGATCATTTCTGGTGTTGTTACCGTTTTTTTTCGTCCACTTTTTGGACGCGATGCAACACTGCCAGTATCACGGTAACGAGCAATGGTAGGAGAAATAAAAGATTTATTCACATTTAAATGCTGGAGGGCTCTAACGATAGCCACTTGTGTTTTTCCACCCAACTATAAAGCAATCACACTATCACGCTTGAATTCCATCACGAATAACTTTTTTCTGAATGCAATAGATCAAAATGCTTTTGTAAGCTTGTAAACAATAAAATGAACTGTCACTGAAATAAATCTGTCAGCTATCCGACTAGCGGTTTAGAAATGATAGCAACCTGAATTTGGTTGCAATACATATCAGCCAACCTGTATATGGGTCGAATATGTTGGGGGCCGAAAAAATGTACAAAGGCGCATCGCGATTCGTACTACTATCCAATAGGACAAAACTTGCTGTCAGTTTCATCCCGATCAGTAAACATCGGATTTATAAATTGACTAACTTGACATAAAATCCCCATATATATTAATCTGAACCAAATTTCTACAAACTTTGTTGTATTTGTTCTTGGCATAAAAACTACTTTCTGCCAAATCTGTTGAAAAACGTGTCTTTTGGCGGTTTTACTTTGTATATGGTGAGAGTATAAATATATCTAAATATGATATATTAGACTTATTTTACGCTCACCAATTACTGCTGATTTATTACTGTAATAAAAAAGGTACGCCCTAAAATCCAACATTATTACGAAAATGTATTGTTTAAGAATATTGCTCATAATTTAAAAATAACTCCATTAAGTAAACCCTAATTGAATATTTACACCATAAAGTAAATGTGTCCTTTTTTATAACTCTTCTAAACTTGTGGATGTAACAAAATTAAAAGTTTTTTATCACCCTACCCCCCATAAAAATAGTAATTTTACTTTTATGTTTGTTTCCAAATTACGGCCACAGAATAGAATAACCGAATTGAATAAATTTTTGCACTTTAAGCCAATTTGGCATCAGAAGCAGTAGTAGCAGCGGAACATTCACACATAGACCGACCCATGGACATATTTCGAATTACATTTTTGGTGCTCTTGTGGTTGTATTTTTGCTGCTGTTGGTGTTGTTGTATTTGATATTCATGGTTTCAGCCCTTAACCCTTTCAGTGCTTTTACAACATAATTGCAATGTCTAGTCGGCAAAAGTTGTTTTCATGTAGTCGCACACACAAACACTTTCCAACCCAAAAAGGGGGGGGCGGCCTTCCTTCCAAATACACATACAAAACTACACCCACATAGTTACACGTTAACGAATTTGATTGTGGGTTGTTGTATCCGTCGAGGTGAGTCTTGGAGTAATGGTGGCAATTTGATAGGCTAAAATAAGGCGACCAGTACTCGTGAATTACTTGATTCTGTGGGGGTAAAC
Organism: Eudasyphora cyanicolor; assembly: GCA_963930755.1. Lineage (NCBI taxonomy): Eukaryota > Metazoa > Arthropoda > Insecta > Diptera > Muscidae > Eudasyphora > Eudasyphora cyanicolor. Next base: position 213,244,225 of record OZ005737.1, read on the forward strand.
AGGTGTTTTTTGGGGGTTATCATAAAACATTTTAACAGTACACAGAAAAAATATATATTAAAAACGTTGGCATATTTGGTCTCCAAACATTAAAACTCAGACTAGGTCCACTATTTTTCCAAATTAGCCCTCTGTGCACCATAAATGGTCATACGATAGTTCTATTGGAAATAATTGTAAGCGATGAGAATGACCTCATTTGTGAGACCGTGTAGTTAGTCTAATAAACTAATCATCCAAATCTATTAAGATTTTTAATGTTTCATCATCTTTGATTTTCGGAGACGATATATTCATAAACGTCGTATAATTCTGAGAAGATTTAACCCATGTACGCCTAACTGCTGCAGTCATGTCCACACGGAGGAAAATCGCCATTTTTGATATGTTTGAATTCAAAGAAAATATAATTGGAACCAAAATGTTTAAATATTATATATTTTTGAACAAATATATTTTATTTGAAAATCAAGAAATTTTGTTTGGAACGCCTATATTAATATATTACAACAAAATATATTTGCGAACTTACTGTCACAAATAAAATATGTGTTTACAAACAAACAAAGCTATTGTTTAAGAATTTATCCAAATACATTATATTCAAAATAATTTTAAAACATTGTTGACTTCGGCAATTTTTAATTTTGTTTTTCCTAGATTTTGTGTTATACTTTATAGGTAAAAATGTCGTAAGCAACATTTTCTTTTGTTTTACAGCACTTATTTTTAATTTATAAATAGTCCAATTGTCAATCCATCAATTTGTCGTTACCCAAGATTATACGATTTACATTTTAATATTATTTTTCAAACATATACAATTTCTAAAAAATTAAACTTTAAATTTCTAAAAAAAAAACTGAAGACTTTCCTTTAAATTAAGGCATCAATACATTGCCAAAATAGTTAAATACAAACTAATCATAGTTTTGGAAATATTATTTCCAAATAAAAAAATATTGGGATGAAAACATAATTTTGTTTAGAACAACGTCCTCACAAACAAATTATATTTGTGAGTGCCAAATATTATATATTTGGAGTTTACCCTAAACATATGTATGTTTCCAGCAGAATATGTTTGGAACAATATACTACAGAAGCGATTTTTTTTCAGCGTGCATAATGTTGAAGGTAAGTAATTCAAATTTGACAATGGAAGTGAGGAGCTATAATTTTAAACTTGGTCCATACAGGGCTGGAGTTAATGAAATTACACGCTGAACAAAATCGCTTCTGTAGTATATTGTCCCAAACATATTCGGCTTGAAACATACATACATATATTTAGGTTAGACTCTAAGCAGGTAATATTTGGTACATACAAAAATTGTGTATTTGGGAAGATTTTGTTCTAAACAAATATTTGTTTACATTTTAATGTGACTGCTATTTGTGAAACAAATATTTATTTGCATTTAAATATTCATAAAATACATAAATTGTGTCAAATTTTTCAGTAATTCAAAGTTAAATTTTTATAAATTTTTAATGTTCGTAAAAAAATTAATAATTGAAATCATATAATCTTGGGTCAATATAAAGTACTTAGAGAATTGACAACTAATGATGGCTTGACATACTCAAAAATTCTAAATGATTGATTTAAAACAGAAGGTAATGCTGCATATGGTATCATAAATGGGAGGTACAATTCGAAACCAAGGAAAAATTTAAACTGAAATTTGAAAAACTCAGCAAAAGTTTTGGAAATCTTTTTTAAATAAAATATATTCGGAAAAATTTCTAAATAATAATTTTATTTGTATTTAAACACATATTTTATTTGAGAAATTTAGTTTGCAAATATAATTTGTTGTAATATATTAATATATGCGATCCCAATATATTTTATTGATTTTCAAATAAAATTTATTTGCTAAGAAATATAAAATATTTAAAAATTTGTGTTCCAAATATATTTTCTTTCGATTCAAACATATCAAAAAAGGCGATTTTGCCCCGTGTATGACCTACGCATTTGAATTATATTTCTTTTTTCCTTCTCTAGTCTAGTATTTTAGTAATATCCCAGCTGATTCTTTTTGCATTATTTTTATTCCCTACACCACTTGAGTCACATGTTTGTAACGCCTAAAACACGGGAGTGTACTGTGGGACACAGAATATTTAGCTGATTCAATCCCTGTCTGTCCGTTCGTCCGGCCACGGTCTGGCATGTAGGCGGGATATGCCAATCTATATTTAACCGAGCTAGATTCTACATTGAGGCAGTCTGCTTCTTCGTTTACAACTTTAAAATATTGGGTAACAGAGTTTAAACGGGGCCGTACGAGCTGCCGACACGAACACCGTAGTGGTCGATCAATTGAGGAATCCGCCTGACGGCAGAAATAGTTAAAACAAAATCAACAAATTGGTATTGGACGATCGTCGGTTGAAGGTTCGTGAGCTAGCTGAAGTCTTAGGGCTTTCAAAAAGTGCTATACATCGCATATTGACGGACAATTTTATGATGAGAAAGCTGTGTGCAAGATGGGTGCCGCGTTTGCTCACAATCAAGACAATATACCACTTTACACATCCACTATTGTGATAGCCAACATCAATGAATTACGACCTGTTTTTGTATTTCCAACGAAAGTCTCTGCGAGCGAAAACCAGACACTCACTTTCGTCATGAATTTGGTTTCTCTAAGGTTCGTTCGCTCGACTGGCCTTACGTCTATGACGTTAGGAATTTACCAATTAGAAAATTATTTAATTGCCAGATAAATAATTTACAACTTCGGCCTATTTACATTTTTCAAGGTTTGACCTTAGAAAATACACCTCTGTACTCTTTACACTGGCGGTGGCCAATAAATCAACCCTGGGTGGGTCAGCTGATCTGAACCACGAATCTCATTTGCACTGAAGGTTTTTTCATCTTAGCGAGCTGAGCCATTGTTTACTTCTTTATATAGGGTGATCCATTTAGAGGTTCCCTACTTTTTTAAAGAAAAAAAAAACACAGAAAATTCAAATTGAATGGGGAATGTTTATTATCATTTGAAAGAATATTCTTTGGCATTTATTTTTTGAAGATTATGTCTATCAAATGTTGGCAGCGGCTACGTCTCAGATGGTCCATCCGTTGAGTCCAATTTTCGATGACTCGTTCGAGCATTTCGACTGGTAACTGGCGAATGACACGCGTGATGTTTTGCTCCAAGGCCTGAATCGAAGCGGGTTTGTACGCATAAACTTTAGACTTTACATATCCCTACAGGAAAAAGTCTAACGGTGTGATCTTGGTGGCAAATCGACCGGCCCAAAACGTGAAATTATCTGCTCCCCGATGTGTTCTCTCAATAAATCCATTGATTGATGCGATGTGTGGGAAGTGGCGTCGTCTTGTTGAAAGCAAATGTCGCCGAGATCACGAGCTTCAATTTCAGGCATCAAATAGTAGGTTATCATGGCACGATAACAGTCGCCATTGACGGTTACGTTCTCACCGGCATAATTTTTGAAGAAATGTGGACCGATGATACCACATCTAAATCTGAACCCATTTTCTTAAAATTAGCAAAGTATCGTTCTTTGTTCAAGAAACTGAACAAAATGTTACAAAGTTTTGTTCAGAAATGTGTATTCTATAGTCCTTATATGAAAAATCAGGATGTATGCATGTAATTATATATATGAGGGCTCTAAATCTGAATCCGATTCTCAAATTTGAATTGCTAAAGTTATCGTTCGACAACATAAAACAGACGGTTAGTAATGGTTGGACTGAGACCTTTCAAATGGAAGTATTAAATTACATAACGGTGACCAATTTTTTCCATGTTAACAAATTCACTAAGAATGTTTTAGTTTGATGGCTCAAAAATAGTACTAAACAACGCGGCGCCTTAAATCTAAAAATATATGTTTTATAAGTCACTTTTCAACAAAGTATTTTTCAAACTACTACTACCGCCATCTATATGTCAATTCGACTAATTTTTAAACCGCCCTCGTAACGTACGAGTATTTATAAAGTTTTGTCCCATTGCGCCCCAACAAAATTTAGAAATCGTTTGTTGTGACGATAGTACAGCCAAAAGCCTTTCTCATGCCAATTGCCATTAGGACTGGGTTTTATACCTTTTTGCAGCAGTGTGCGAGTAAAAATACGAATTTTAACAAATTCTGAGGACCTGCTTCACACAAGGCACCGCGATTCTACCTCTATCCCTTTGAATTCGGCTGTGGTACTATTTTTTTTGCTTTTTTGGCCCGCCCGCGGTCCCCTGTTGGGAAGCCCTTGTTTGGTATACTGTAAAATTATCTGACTAGCGGTTTACCCTCGTTGCTGATCAGTCGTAGTGAACGGACGTGTTTAGCACAGAGCGGATAGTTAAAATCTATTAAGCAGTACCTATTACGCAATCGCAAAAAAAATCTGTACAAAGTCTGGAAGGCCTACTTCGTAGTACCTATTACGGGCTAATACAGACAAAAAAATAATAAATTTGTTGACGGGGATGCCTTCGCGTTCCGATGGAGCGAGGTTCCCCAATCGTCCTACTGTCCGTCCGTTGGTCTTGGCCAAAGCCGACTACACCAAAAATGGTGAAAATTTCCCCCAGTACTAACAACAGGTGGTACAATGAGCACCGGATAGCGCTCAGAGTCTCGACGAAGTTGGAGGCTGTTGAGGTTTCGGCTCTTACCGAAAAACAAAAAGAGTCACATACCTGGGCTAAACGCGTCATAGATGCTTCTAAGGCCCATGAGCCAACTGAAAGAGCCACAAATTCAGCTGTGTTAACGGCTAATAAAGTCAAAAGAATCAGATCACCTGATGAACCCCTGCCTTCGAAAAAGGCAAGAGGCCCTAATGTCACCATCAACAGGACACTCACCAAGCCCTTCAATGAAGTGGCGAAGGAGAGTCTAGCGATGGCCGTTATAGACAGAAGTAGTGAGAATGGAACCATCCTCAAGGACAAATGGAGCCATGTGCAATCAGCCATTATGGCTCATTACTTCGATGTCCGTAGAGAAATGCCGGGCAAACCACCAATCTGCAACGATGCAGGATGGCATCAGGGGAGAGTAAAGCTCTTATATTTCGGTGATGCCAGATCAGTAGACCTGTATAAGACTGCTCTGAGTCGAACGGGTGAGGTGTGGCCGGGTGCCCAGTTGGATGTTGTCGAAAAAAACAACATCCCTAGTCACCCTAGAGCCATCACCTGGGTTACAGAAGAGCCCTCCAACCCGGCTGACATCTTAGAAATAATAAAAGATTCCAATCCTGGTCTGCCGGCCCATAATTGGAGAATCAACAAGGTGGGTGGTAAAAAGCGGCAGGTCAATTTGAACCTTAACGCTGAATCCGCCTCCTATATACAACGTGCAAGTGCAACCCTACAATATGGCTTCGAGACTATAGTCTTGAAGGTATACAAGCAGGATATAGCTCCCACTGCGGAAGGTGAGTCGTCCACCGTGGTTGATACACGGCTTTCTGGAAGTGCGGAGGTACCCACGCCCATTATTTCTGGTGACTCCAACTCTAACAGAAGATCTGTAACGTCCTTCTCTGAGGAGGAAAGCTCTACTTCTGACACAGATGGGCAGAGGGGAGTCTCCGGACTCTTTGGCGCATCTGGCGGGGACGCGCTTCTCGATGATACGGACGAAGAGTTCGATAACACCCTTGTCGGGGTGGATGTTAATCAGTCAATTACCAATGATGGTAAGAATTCTACAGATTAACCTCCATCACGCTAAAGCAGCCTCAGCGGCTCTATTGCTGCGCCTGTCCACAGGTGCAGTAGACATCGTCCTGATACAAGAGGCCTACGCAGTGGGAGGAAGGGTTTGCGGTATCAGGACACCCAACTTTAAACTGCTTGTGGCCAACTGTGAAGGCACTCCAAGAACCTGCATTTTGGCCAGGAAAGATCTAAGTATCTTTCTCCTGGCTAATTTAAGTGGTAAAGACCAAACATCTGCTAGTCTGGAGATCGGTAATCGCATATATTGGGAGGTCTCCAGTTACTTGCCTTATGAAACTGTAGTACCGACTGCTCTATTCAGGGAAGTAGTAGAAGAAGCAACGTCTGACGAGGTCGAGCTGATTATTGGCGCAGACACGAACGCTCATCACACTATCTGGGGTAGTACGGATATAAACAATAGGGGTGATTCGCTTATTGACTTTATTCTAATTACCAACCTAAGTATTTGTAACATAGGTAATAAACCGACCTTTACAATTAAAGACGGTCAGTAGCAAACGTTACTAGACGTAACGTTTGCTACTGACCGGCTGTCAGACAAAATTATTGGGTGGAATGTACTGGACGACCTCTCATTCTCAGATCACCATTATATTGAGTTCAAACTCGCTGAAAAAGCGCCTGAACCTGCCGTCCACAGAAATGTGAGAAAGACAAAATGGCACCTGTATGAGAAGAATTTCAAGAAAGTCCTCAACTCCAAACTTCTGTACGAACCGAATGACAAAGCTGGTCTGGATAATCTGGTCGAACATTTCACCACATCATTCAATAGTTCCCTTGAAGAAGCCTGTCCAAAAACAAGGTACAAGGGTAAAACTAAACCCCAATGGTGGACTTCTGAGCTAACGGCTATGAAAAAGATCTGCAATAAGCTATTCAACAAGGCTAAATAGCAACTCAAGATCTATAAGAAGGAGCTTAGAAAGACGCAAAGACGCTCTTGGTTTACCTTCTGTGCCGAAGTGGAAAAGGTCTCCGACGCCGCAAGGCTGAGGAAAATACTATCAGCTTCACCCTGTACAGTGCGTTATTTGCAGGATGAGGAAAATAATTGGACCAAAAACAGCGAGCAGTCGCTCAATTTACTGCTCGACACACATTTCCCGGGGAACTCCCTAACAGAACCAGAGGATCAGCAGGACCAACAAGAGGGCGAGTGGACTGCGAGCGTCGCCAACTTGTTGACTGAGAGATCCAGAATAAGCTGGGCTATTAATAGCTTTGAGCCCTTCAAGTCACCTGGACCGGACGGCATCACTCCAGCAGAAATGCAGAAAATGTTGAAGTACGTTATCCCCTGAACATTTATGTAGGCTGTATCAGGCTTTCATACATCCCAAATCGATGGAGGGATACCAAAGTGGTATTCATACCTAAAGCGGGGAAGATATCACACACTAGGCCAAAAGACTTCAGACCAATTAGCCTATCCTCCTTCCTATTGGAAGGTCTGGAAAGACTTGTAGATTATTTCATTAGGGGAAACCTGGATACAAAACTCCTGTCGGTGAACCAACATGCTTACAATAAGGGGAAGTCTACAGAATCAGCCCTGCACGAACTTGTGAGCACTATCGAATCGTCCCTGCATTTCAAGGAATTCACCATGGTGGCATTTCTTGACATAGAAGGGGCTTTTAACAACATTCACTCAGATGCAGTAATTGCGGCGCTGTCACATCTAAAAGTTAACTCTAGTTTGATTAGACTTATTCAAAGTCTGCTCAACAGAAGACGCATAACAGCATGTCTTGGGTCCACAACTCTAACAAGGTTTGTAAACAGAGGGACCCCACAAGGAGGAGTACTGTCTCCACTAATTTGGAACCTAGCGGTGAATGAAATCCTGCTAACAAAGGTTCAGAGAACAGCCTGCCTGAGCATAAGCGGAGCCTTAAGGACTACATCGACCGAGTCTCTACAAGCCCTACTCCATATACTGCCGATTAATATTGTGGCGAGATAAGTTGCAACCAATGCGGCAATAAGATTAAACTGCCTATCAATGTGGAGGTATAAAAACTACTGTCACATGAGGATATCAAAGTGTACACTGTACACAAACTGTGTACACATTCGAGAGAAATTACATCACTATGATTCCCGCCAGAGATGAATGGGTTGCAAGAATACCTGGTAATAGAACCATCTCCACTTTTACACGGATGGTTCGAAGCTTGATGAAAAGGTTGGCTTCGGAGTACACTGTGCAGAGCTTAGTTTGGATATAGCTCACAGACTACCAGATACCTGCAGTGTCTATTATGCCGAAATAATGGCAATATGCGAAGTAGCCAAGTGGCTGAGTCGCAACATAGTAACCAACACTGGCGTTGTCATTTACTCTGACAGCCAGGCTGCCATCAATTCTCTGGAGGCAACATCCCTAAATTCACAAACAGCCCTCGACTGCCGCAGATCTCTTAACGAGATGGCTGAGCAGTTTAATACACACCTCATATGGGTGCCTGGGCATAGGGATATCCCGGGGAACTGCAAAGCCGATGAATTTGTTAGGAAAGGGACGACATTACAAATTCTCGAAGAATTTGCATATATTGGTGCGCCACTATCCACGTGCAAGCGTCGGCTTAGGCAAGAGGCAGTCCAACGAAAGATGGACAGAAATCGGCACCTGCAGTGTAGCTAGACAAATCTGGCCAAGGTATGACCTGAGAAGATAAAAATATCTCCTCGCACTAGAGAGGCAAATATTGTCTACGTTAGTATCAGTTCTGACGGGACACTGCTTGATCGGCGAACACGCCAAAAGATTGGGTATTGACTCTAATGACTTCTGCAGAAGCTGTGGAGATGAGGAAGAAGTGGAGAGCATTGAGCACTTGATATGCGACTGTTCCGCTCTGAGTAAACGACGGCTGGACATACTGGGGTCGATCTTTCCAGTACCGATATTCGTACTATTGATAAATTTGTATATAAAACAGGTTGGTTTCGATGAGGGGCATTTCAGCCCGTGGTAACACTAGGGACCTAAACTGGTCTATGTGAGCTTGTATAAAGAAAAATACGGCTGCCACCCTAACCTAAAAAAAAGGTTTACCCTCATTTTGAGAGGAAAATTTTTTAATGTTTACAGATTTTTAATAGATTTATATAGTGTTATTGAAGCTGCAGTAGTTAAATTGCATAATCTGGCCACCTTTACCCGCTGTTTCCTTCTTTGTTAGTCAATGAGTGTGTATGTATATGCTCACTTCACATTTTTGGAGCATTATTTCAATCCTTTGTTTTTTTTCAGTTGCCTAAGCAAAAGCAGACCAAAAAGGCGAAGCTCTCCCGATTGATTGTCCATGAAAACGGTTATTGACATTGTAAAATATGTTGAAACCGAAAATTTACTATCAATGAAATGATGCCGAAAAAACGTCTATACAAAGCAAACCAGCGAACTCCCAAGTGTTGAATTACAAACAATAATAAAAGTAACTTTTTCCCAGAATAAGTACAAACTCGAGTAACATTTTGGTATGTACACCAAACAAAAAGGGGGAACATAAAACAAAAGACAGACCAAAAAAATGGGAGGAAGGAAACTAAAATAAATAATGTGCAGCAAAAATTGTAAAAACCCCAACAAGTCATTGACATCAGTGCAGCAGAGTCATTATTTGGTGCTAAACACGAAGAAAACTCCCATCTAACTTTGTCAACAAAATTCGTTAGAGAAAAGAAGTTAACATTTTTTTGGGGGGGAAATGAGGTTTGAAATCCTTTGTAGAAACAAGCCTTTGATAATTTTACTATTATCCGACATTCGAAGATTAATTTATTTTACTTTAAAAGAATTTCATGTATTATATAAATCGGATATAATTTAACAAATTTGTGTTTGGCGTAAAAAAATCAACAAAAAGGCCGTATCTGAGCTAAACATTACCGGGCGATAGGTATATCGTAATTTATCCTTAAAAACCATGGAGAGATTAATAGATGATTACCTTAGGACTAAGATTGATCACATGCTACTGTCCAATCAACAGCATGCCTACAGCGAGGGCAAGTCCACCGCCCTGCATGATCTGATAAAGCTGACTTTATTGAAACATTTCTTAGATATAGAGGGGGCCTTCAATAACATAAATCCAGCGGCTATAATTACGGATCTAGAAACTGTGAGGGTTGATTGCAGTACTCGTAGGTTCATTCATACCCTTCTGATTAAGAGACGCATTTCATCTAGTTAGGGTAAACTGATCTTCACAAATCATAGCCAGCAAAGTAACGCTCTTCTGGGTGATGTTCTCCTCGTCTATGGTGTCGCTTCATAAGCAGTATTCTGCTTTCTCTGGAGAAGATGAGTGTTAAGTTTATTGCCCGTTTCGACTGATATTAATTTTCTAATCGTGATAATTAAAAAAATCGGGAAAATCGATCTGAAAATACGAGAAAACCCATACTCGTTTAATCAAATTCCTATTCGTTCGTCACTCTCAGCTACTCGTTGTGCGACGGCACATCTTCGTAATTGACTGACTTTGGATGTGCCTTGTAAGACTAACTGTTAGGTTTACATATGTATATACAAATGAAGTTATTTGCAGGCATTTTTGCTGCCTATATTTATGATGTTGGGAAGTTTGAAGGAAAATAATCATTTCGGCGTTGAAAAGAAATCCATTCGTTTACAGAATAAAGGGTTTTCCAACAAGAGGTGTTATATTGGTATTCAAAGAAAAATTCCGTTTTTTAGATAAATGATCGGATGTTTATTTCATAATAAAGAGGAAGGTATGCCTCTAATAATGAAAAACAACATCAGCCAAATGGCCACCACGACCACGCTTACAGGACCATATCCTTTTCATGAAATTGTCCATAACCAAATCGCAAAGTGGCTGCCCTATGTCCTCGATAGCCTCACGAATTCTATCTTTGAGGTCTTGAATCGACGCTGGGCTGTTGGCGTAGACCTTATCTTTCACGTGGCCCCAAAGGAAGAAGTCGCAAGGTGTTAAATCACAAGATCTCGGTGGCCAATTGTGTTCACCTCTTCGAGAGATAACACGGTCCCAGCACGGCCCCAGATGCGACAATTTTGCTTGTTGACGTAGCCGCCGGGGTGGAAATGGGCCTCATCAGTCAAAATGATTTTGTATCGTTCGTATCGTTTTGTTGTTCGATCGTTTTGTATCGTTCGATGATCGTGTATCGTTCCATTTTTAGTAATGGCGTAGTTTCTACTTGTCAAATGTCAAAGAATAAAAGCTTCAAAAGTGACAGCTACCGAAATACCGGGTGTGTATTTTTTAAACACATGTATTAAATGCCTAAAACTACTCAGCAAAAAATGTTCCACTACTCTTGACTCTTTTCATAACAGTGCCAGAGCATAATTTCAGGTCTTTCTTATTGATAGTCTTTGATTATTGCCTATGCAGATGTCATGACAATAGCGGTCAGAGGGAAGTTTTCGAGTACTCTTAGAGACAGAGAGTACTCAGGGATGGTCTTCCGTTAATGGTCTTGGTGTGACCCTACCAAAACGGAACTAGTTCTTTTCAGCAGACGACATAATCTACCAACTATTGTATCTACTTCCCTGGGGGTTTTGAAAATCCCTTCTCTCAAGGCGCAAAATACGTAGGTATTTTACTAGACAGGAAGTTGAAGTTTAAACCCAACATTCTAGAAGGAGCAAAAAAGGCTGTGGTTGGTTTCCGACGTGCCATCAGTCATTGCCCAATACGAATTGGGGCGGCTACACCACACGCAAAGAAAAAATTCGTTTCTGCGAAACGAAATATTAGACAACTACAATTCTCGTTTACGACGACTGAAATTTCGCTTACGCTATATAACTTTCTGTCACAACAAACGAAATTTCAGTTGCGGCAAACGAGAATTTTAGTTGTCTAATATTTCGTTTCGCAGAAACGAATTTTTTCTTTGCGTGCAGCCTGATCTCAATTGGGCCTAAACTACTTTTGTCGGTCGTGGAAATTCTGCTTCCTCCGAAGCCACCGATGGTGATCTCCTAGCACGACATCCACTCTGTAATTATTCACGGCTTCAGCAAATGCGTCAGAGTATATTCAGCAAAGGTCTGCCTTTGATCTAAAGATTCTCCCTTGTAGCGTTGTAGCTCACGCTCTAGATCATCACCAGGCCGATGATTACCAACTTGTTTTGACCTGAAGTGAATGATGTGGACTCCTTCAACAGGATGTGGATGTGGACACCTTCAACTGCTCATGCCCCATTGGACATTCTGCACGAGCGATTTGATGACATGTTCATCTCACGTGAATGTGATGTGACTTGGCCAACGAGATCGTGCGATTTGAACCCGTTAGACTTTTTCTTGTAGGTGTTTGTTTTTGCTGTACACGGACATTCTTTCATTCCAAAATTTTCATAATTTATGTTTATGGTAAACGAAAAACGTTTATGGAAACATATTGTACTTAAACATGATTAAATATTTAAAGAGAGTTGAGCGAACAAAGAGCGTAAATTGTTTTCATTTTGTGAGAGTGCATTTTTATATGTTGGAATAATGTTTGCGGATGTGTTCTTAACAGTTCTGCACACGGAGGTGGAAATTTTTATTTGTATCCCTCCCTCCGAACTGTTGCACCATTTCACAACACTTACAAAGTACTCACCACACTGTGGTACAGGGTATTATGACTTTGTGCATTTGTTTGTAACACCCAAAAGGAGAAGAGATAGATCCATTGTTTATTATACCGATCGACTTGTAATCACTTTCTGAGTCGATTTAGCTATGTCCGTCTGTCTGTCCGTCTGTCTGTAGATGTATTCTTGTAATCAAAGTACAGGACGATCCCTATTTAATTTGGTTTAAATCGGTTCAGATTTGGATATAGCCCCCATATATATGTTAGCCCCGATTTGACATGTAAGCGCTGTAAAAACTTTATTTTATATCCGATCAGTATGAAATTCAGCAGAAAGAGGTCTCTTATTATATGAATGAACACTGTTAAATTTGGAAGAAATCGGTTCAGGTTTAGATATAGCCCCCATATATACGTTACCCCCGATTTCACATGTAAGCCCCATAAAAAAATTATTTTATAACCGATCAGTGTGTGGCAGAAAGAGGTTTCTTATTACATGAAGGAATACTGCCAAATTCGGAGAAAATCGGTTAAGATTTAGATATAGCCCCCATATATATGTTACTCCCGATTTTACATGTAAGCGCTGTAAAAAGTGTATTTTTAATCCGATCAGTACGAAATTCGGCAGAAAGAGGTTTCTTATTACATGAATTAATACTGCCAAATTTGAGGGAAATCGGTTGAGATTTACATATAGCCCACATATATATGTTAACCCCCATTTTAACATGTAAGCGCTGTAGAAACTGTATTTTATATCCGATCAGTAAAAAAATTGGCAGAAAGAGGTTTCTCATTATGTGAATTAACACTGCCAAATTTGAGAGAAATCGGTTCAGATTTAGATATAGCCCCCATATATGTATATGTTACCCCCGATTTGACATGTAAGCGCTCTAGAACTGTATTTTAAATCCGATCAGTAAAAAAAATTGTCAGATGAGGTTTCTCATTACATGAATTAACACTGCCAAATTTGAGGGAAATCGGTTCAGATTTAGATATAGCACCCATATATATTTTACCCCGGATTTAACATGTAAGCGCTGTACAATCTGTATTTTGTATCCGATCAGTAAAAAAATCTACACAAAGAGATTTCTTATTATATGAAGGGATACTTCCAAATTCAGAGAAAATCGGTTCAGATTTAGATATAGCCCCCATATATATGTTACCCCCAATTTGATATGTAAGTGCTGTAGAGACTGTATTTTATATCCGGTCAGTACGAAATTTGACAGAAAGAAGTTTCTTTTTCAATGAATGAGTATTCAAGGAGAATCCGTTCAGGTTTATATATAACCTCCTCCTGATTTGGTACCAAAGCGCTATATAAGTTGTACTTTACTTCCGATCAAAATTTTCCAGAAAGATGTTCCTAATTTTTTTATATAAGCGCTATTTTAGAGACCTGAAAGGCTTCAGCGGAAATGAAAAATAAAACATTACTTAAACCAATTATTCCAAGGTATTACCAATTATTCCAAGGTATTACCAATTATTCCAAGGTAGTACCTACCTAACATACCCTGCATATATTACTTATATTGTGTACGACCAAAAATCGGACTATTTATTGTGTTAAAGCTAATAATAACCTCAGTAAATGCAAATACGTGGGATATTATTATTAGTTACATTTTTAATTCCACACATTATATTAAACTCCTCTTTGGAATAAGCCTTGACGTGGCGGGGGAGCTAAGTACTTTCGTAAAAGAAAGGAAACTAATTATTCCAACTATTCAAAAAGAAATTCTTAATGTACATTGCCGAGGTGGTGTAGGGTATTATATAGTCGGCCCCGTCCGACTTTAACCTTTCCTTACTGGTTTTGTTAACGACTGACTGGTTAAAACCATTAATAAACAATCATCACACGTTTAGGTACGGAAGCCCCTAATGGTAATTGTGAAATAAATTTATTTTCAAACCCATCGCCATGGCGCGCCATCTCAATCAGGAACAATACAACAGGATACTTCTGGAAACTGCTGAAATTTTCAACACTAAAGAGGTAAACTTTGTTTTTAATGACGCTATGCAACACGATTTTTCATTCGAATTTTTTTCATGTTATTTTCTGATGTAGTTTGGTATTCTTTTCGCGGACTTGGAAACTTTCGAATGTTCAGCATTTGGGTCAGAATTTTTCATATTGACCTATTCACTTTTGACTAAAAAGTTTGGTATATGGTAAGATAACATCTCTCTTTGATCAATACAATGGCCTCCTAAATTTTTAATATCTTCTACCATCCACACTTTCTTAATTATTGTTTGTCTACAACTCAATTGGAAGATATCAGCCAATTAATAGCAGAGGTGTTTGTCGGGGAGCTCCCGGGTACATGTTACAAAAAATTGTTACATTTTTAATTATAAACATAATTTTATAGAACATATTAAATATCATAATGCAAACACATTATTCATTTGCGTCAAACGTTTTCTCATTTATTGATAACCGTTTGCAACTAACGGTTCACAGGGTTTGGGATAAACAGGCATTGCTTGTGACAAACACAATAACCGTTTGCACCAAACGTTTCACAGGGTTTGTAATAAATATAAATCATTTACGATAAGTACCCTAACCGTTTGCTATAAACGTTTCTTTGGGTTTCGGGATTAACATAGACCACAAACGAAATTCGATTGTCTAATTTTTCGTTTGGGGGTAACGAATTTTTTCTTTGCGTGTACTAAAACATTAAAACGTGTGTGTTTCGTCATTTTGGATTTCAGTTGACGATATATATTTTGATTTACTCTAGCCAATTTTTTTCTGTTCCATTGTACATTTATCCGACTGAGATAATCTCAGTTTCTGCTGACATTGAAAATGATTTATTTAAACAATTGTCTGACTTTTCTTTTTTTACAAAAAAAATGTCATGATGAGTAGTTTAACAATAAGAAACAAAGTTACATCTGTCTGAGTGGAAAAACACATGCACACATTGACACTAGCAGGTGGGTGCATTCACACCAAAAACTCTCTAATAGATACGAGGCAATGAAAGGAGTACAACAAATGTGATGGATTTCAGATGTTTGGTCTGGATGTCAAGAGAAAAATATGTTTATGGCTTTCAAACGCAATCATGTTGTTATTTGTTCAAATTCACACTGACGAAATAAAAATTGGAAAAACAAAATTTATTGTCTGTCATTAAAAATGTGCAGGAAAATTTAATGGTGATTTTGTATCTGTACAAAATTTTGCCCCGTTGACTGTATTTTAGACAACTTCTGCAATGACTACAGAGTATTTCCACCACTTTGGCTTTGTTTATCAATTGAGCACACATATTTCTCTGAGTGTTTATAGGCTTTTACAATCACTTTACGCCCAAATACCTCCAATGAAAAGAAACAGAATTCACGAACTGTCTGCAAAGTTTACTTCAGCATCAATTGAAATGAATAGAGTTAAGACAAAGGCAACAAAAAACAAAAACACATCTCATAAATTTATCAACGAATCATGAATCGAATGCGGCGTTTCAATTTCTGCCAAAAAGAAAAATACCTTTAGACAGACGACTTGAGAATTGTTTTTGTTAATAAATGGTGATGATGTTGAATAAATATTTAATTATTATTAATAATAGATAATTTAAATAAGAATTATACTTTTCATTCACTTTTAACATTTGAAAAAAATCCCAAACTTTAGACGACGGAATAAACTTAATTAATTTAAAATTTACTTGAAATCACAGTTCGAATATATATTTGTGGATGGATCCAAACTAATTGTGACAAACATACGATTGTGTATATGTATGTTAGTTTTAACATAACATCCGCTGTATTTCGTTTAACATCTTTTGGCACTGTAGAATACACAATGGGCAGACACACAGTTTATGTAGTCCATGTTCGTGTAGATGACATTATCTATAGAGAAGACGGAAATGTTAAACACGTCTCATGCCCAACAAAATCCAACAAGTTCCTAAGAATTATAATTCATATTTGTAGATTTCAGTAATTTGAAATAAAAAAGCAAAAAGATAAACTAAGACATCAATAGACGAAAGGGTCAACATTATTAACATCTCACTTGCTGGATGGTTTTCTAAACTGTAAAACATGGCCCAAATCAGCTATATCCATTTGATTTACAAGTAACACTATGCAGCAAATTTAAATTAATTTCAGAATGAGAATTTTTAATTTTGTTATCTGGCGTCACAATGTGTAACATCGACCTAAGATTTATTTTGCAGATTACCTTTAGATGGTTTTAGGAGTGTTTCATTTCAATTTAGTGAAGCAAGATATATAGAGTGATCCATTTCTAGGTTCCCTACTTTTTTTTAAAGAAAAAAACACCGAAAATTCAAATTGAATGGGGAATATTTATTATCGTTTGAAAGAACATTCTTTGGCATTTATTTTTTGAAGATTATGTCTATCAGATGTTGGCCGCGCCTACGTCTCAGATGGCCCATCCGTTGAGTCCAATTTTCGATGACTCGTTCGAGCATTTCGACTTGTAACTGGCGCATGACACGCGTGATGTTTTGCTCCAAGGCCTGAATCGAAGCGGGTTTGTCCGCATAAACTTTAGACATTACATATGATATCACAATATCTTGTCTGCTCACCGAAGTGTTCTCTCAATAAATCCATTGATTGATGCGATGTATGGGAAGTGGCGCCGTCTTGTTGAAACCAAATGTCGCCGAGATCACGAGCTTCAAATTCAGGCATCAAATAGTCGGTTATCATGGCACGATAACGGTCGTCATAGACGGTTACGTTCTCACCGGCATCATTTTTAAAGAAATATGATTCCGGTACGTCGGATCGGCAATCGAGAGCTAAAATATTGCTTATGGGTGTCAAGGTCGAGGGTCGACTGGAAAGTGTTTTTTTTATTTAAAAACAAGTAAGAAAGTTTCAGTCGGGTAAACCGACTAAGGTATACCCTCACTTTGTGAGTAATGTAATATTGAATATTACACGAATTATTCTGTCAATTTGTGTGGGAGCTACCAGAAGGGGTTTAACAAATACACAATTTTTCGCTGAACAGTAGATACTTTAAATTCATTGCACTGCGCCGAATTTTAAGCGTTTATGTGCACTGGTATAAACGTTATGAGATATTAAATTTTGGTATGATTTGGCCATTTTGTATGGGAGGTACAAAATGGGGCGTGGCGATAACGCCCATTTTTCACAGGGCTATAGGCACTATAAAAACATTACACTGTACAAAATTTCAAGTTTTATTATACACTTGTATTAATGTTATAAGCTGTTAACTTTTAGTGCAAAATGGTACCTTTGTGTGGGAGGTACCAAAAGGGACGTGGCAACTTCGCCCATTTTTCTCGAGTTGATAGCGACTAACAAACTAATACTATGTGTGGAATTTCAGAAGATTCGAATAAGTAGTATAGTAGTTATTAAAGAATCAATATTTCACAACATTTTAACCCTTTGTGTGGGAGGTACTAGAATGAGTGGACCAATATGGCCCATCTTCGAACTTAGCCGGAGATAGAAAAAAATATTACCACATACCAAATTTGAAGTCAATCGGTTACTCCTTTCGAGAGTTATCGTGCGCACCAGCCAGCAGACAGACAGACAGACAGACAGACAGACAGACAGACAGACAGACAGACAGACAGACAGACAGACAGACAGACAGACAGACAGACAGACAGACGGACGGACATTGCTCATTCGACTTAAAATGACCCAAAACGGATTTCCTCCGAACATACTTAGGGTCTTAGATCACTCCTTCGATGTGTTACACTTTTTTCCGTAGCAAATGATATATACCCTCGTCACACTAAAGTGAGGGTATAAAAATGGACTTAGCGCAATTGCCGAACGTTTATTTTGATTATAAAACTGAATAATTTGTAAACCTTGTTCAGGCGTAAGTCTTTCCATGATGAAATGCCAAACAATACTTAACAAAAATAACATGACAGCATGACACGACTCACACGTGATCTGTCAAAAAATGCTATTGAAAAAAGTATCTCTACTTAGATCTTCCTATATTTGTATGTCCTAACGAAGTCGGTAACAATAATATAGACTTAAGGGTTATTACCTCAGCGTGTCCAAGCTGTTACAACAACAACGCACAAAAGCGGAAGTTACCAGTATTTAAACATTCTGTAGAACCGAGGTGGCCTACTTTTAGGCCATGAAGCTTCTTCGCCCATGTATACTATAGGCCCCAAATTTAAAACTTAAATGATGCTATTATTCACTAAAGGTGGCAACGGTGGACAATAGCGATTAGCGAATATATACAAAATGCTGACCCATATATTTTTGAAATCTCGTTTGTTATACAGAGACGAAATACTGTGCGTCGTTACCTCTTATCAAATTGTACATTATAATTGATATGTTTTAGAGTGACCTTTTCACCACTTGATTACTTTTCAGCCCTAACACAACAGCAACAACAACAAAAAAGACAAAGAAAAACATAACAAATAAACTAACGGCAACAAACTTTGAATGTCGTGCAAAGTAACCATTTATTTTTAATGGTGTCTGCAATCACAACACCACCAAAAAAACGTATAGCCGAAACATAGCCGAAACGGTGCAAATAAAAACCAGTAAGGAAAGGCAGAAAGTCGGGCGGGGCCGACTATATAATACCCTACACCTCCCTAACAATGCGATAAGGGTCATTGCCATAATAATTTGGAATAATTGGTAAATGGGTAGAAACATATTATCTAATTCTAAAACGATAATCGCTAAATTAAGCAATATTCGTTCCTAAATTGAGAAACATCTTTCTGGAAAATTTTAATGATCGGAAGTAAAATACAACTTCTACAGCGGTTTGATACCAAATCAGGAGGAACAATCAATATAAATCTGAACCGATCTTCCCTGAATACTCATTCATGTAAAAAGACCTCCTTCTGTCGAATTTCGTACTGATCGCATATAAAATACAGTCTCTACAGCGCCTACATGTCAAATCGGGGGTAACGTATATATGGGGGCTATATCTAAATCTGAACCGATTTCTTCCAAATTTAAAAGTGTTCATTCATATAATAAGAAACCTCTTTCTGCCGAATTTCATACTGATCGGATATAAAATAACATTTTTACAGCGCTTACAAGTCAAATCGGGGGTAACGTATATATGGGGGCTATATCTAAATCGGAACCGATTTTCTCCGAATTTAGCAGTATTCCTTCATGTAATAATAAACCTCTTTCTGCCAAATTTTGCACTGATCGGATATAAAATACAGTTTTTACAGCGCTAACATGTCAAATCGGGGGTAACATATATTTGGGGGCTATATCTGAATCTGAACCGATTTTCTCCGAATTTAGCAGTATTTCTTCATGTAATAAGAAACCTCTCTTTGCCGAATTTCGCACTGATCGGATATAAAATAACATTTTTACAGCGCTTGTATGTCAAATCGGGGGTAATGTATATATGGGGGCTATATCTAAATCTGAACCGATTTTAACCAAATTCAATAGGGATCGTCCTTGGGCCAAAAAAAAGATATGTGTAAAGTTTCGTCGAGATCGGACCATAATTGCGATCTGTACTTTGATTACAAGAATACATGCACAGACGGACAGACAGACAGACAGACAGACAGACGGACAGACAGACAGACGGACATAGCTAAATTGACTCAGAAAGTGATTCTAAGTCGATCGGTATAATAAACGATGGGTCTATTTCTTCTCCTTTTGGGTGTTACAAACAAATGCACAAAGTTATAATACCCTGTACCACAGTGTGGTGTAGGGTATAATAAGAATCAAGAAAAAAACTGACAGACAAAACAAATTTGTTGAAAAAAATGTGTATGTTTGAACAAAAATGACAAACGACATTTAAAGTGACATGAACTACAACAACAGCAAAATGGGCAGAAATCTCAATTTCTTGTCTGTTGGTGTCACGGACGGTGTGTCAACCAAAATCCCCAAACCGAAAAAAGGTGTCCGATTGAAAGAGTACACCACCAACAACAACACCCCATTTCCAAATAATTGTCACTTTGCATAGAGCATTGACAAAGAACTCTCTCGCTTTCTCTCCCTTTCCTTTTTCACCTCTCAACCACAAATATGAAATGAAAAATTTCGATTTGAATTAGACGGATAGAATTACACACAGTTCGGCAGACAAAAAGATTAGCGTCAGTGGTTTCTGTTTCTGCGTTTGAATTTGAGTTTGGGATAAAACCAACACAACATTTATACTCCGTTTCTCGTTGGAGGCGGGGAGGAGGTGAGTGGTAATCTATACCTGCTCTAACTGACGTAATTTTTAATTTAACTGTAATCCGGATATTGTGATGTTTTTGTGAATGTAATTTGTGGCTTTATATACCAACACCCACATTGGAAATAATAATAATATTGAGGGGATTTTAAAATCCGGCTTAGGTGTCAATACAAAAATAAAACTAGAGTAAAGTTTAAACTGAAGTTTGCAAATTGGGGGAGAATGTAGCAGAATAAACAAAAATGTTTTCTCTTATAGCGAACTTTTTAATAGTTATATTTACTGAAATTTGTTTCAAGCCGCCACTTCGTGAGAACTCTAATTACAGAACGCTAACTGAGATAACCCATATTAAAATTTCAGCTTTTTATATTTAACGGTTTAAGATTAACAATTATTTTAATTCCACAGCCTGTATAATATATTGAGGACACTGAAATTAAAAAAAATATTCCCTCCCACGAAAGGGACTATATACAACTGAATAAAAGGGGCACTAGTAGGTCGTTTGTCCTTTTCACAGGACTTTTAAAATTAAAAGGTAACAATTTTGATTTTATTTTTTTTTTGCTCCAATTAAAATGTGAATAACCTCAATATGCATATCAAATGAAAGGGGAGAATTCCCGCTATCCATTAAAAATTTTGGAAATACTTTTTAAGGACGAAAGATATTTAAAATGTCCTTTGAAACTTTTATACTTTAATTTCCTTAAACGTTTTGGGTAGAAAAATTTCATCAAAAAATATAAATGTATAGAGAATACACTCCTCTTTAATTTAGTACGCTTATTGATATTATTCTCGAGTACAAAAAAATATATCAAAATTGTTATGTAAAAATGACAAACGATCACGAAATAAAAAAAAATAGTTTATCTACTGTTAGTCTATATTTTGACTTCTATATAGTCTCGGTGCTATATACCAACGGTTTGAAAAGAACTTTGCCACTAAGCTACCTGCCAGAGAAGACTGGGTTAGCGAAATACCGGGTTATATGAATTATCTCTACTTCTATACAGATGGTTCGACGCTTGATGAAAAGGTTGGTTTCAGTTTACACTGTAAAGATATAACCCACAGACTACCACATAGTTGCAGTATCTATCGAGCTGTAATAAAGGCAATAAGAGAAGTCAATAAGTGGCTTAGTCGCAACGGAGTGACCAACACCGGTGTCATCAATTACTTCGACAGCCAGTCTGTCATTAAAACTCTGATAGAGGATTATTTTTCTGATAGAGGCTTATGAATTTTATGAGAAGACATCGATTTTAATTATATGTGCGGCGGGCAGGGGGCGTGGCCGATTTCGATGAAACTTTACATGTATATTTTGTTTATTCTAGGAAGGGTATGTACCATTTTAATGAAATACCATTTTTTTCTTAACTTGGTGCCAACTTTCAATAATCTAGGACCACTCCTTATATTTTTTACACAAAAATGTATGAAGCCATCCCACTGTGCGACGTCTGGGTATACTTGAGTCGGCCTTTCTAGGAAGTCTGACAGATCTTGCCGGTACCGATGTTCGTATAATTGATAACATTGTTTATCAAACAGGTTGGTTCCGACTAGGCCCGTGATATCACTAAGGACCTCTATTGGTGAGCTGGCTATGTGAGCAGGTACAACCGACTGGAACTCAAGCTTGAAAAAATGGATCGGTGATAAAAGATTTGCCAACATCAAAGAGATGGAGTCTGTAGTTGATGGTTATTTTAAGCAGCTAGGCGGTTATTCCTATAAACAAGTTTATTAAATATCGCTGGGAAAATGCGTCGAGCTAATAGAAGATTATGTTGAGAATTAAAGAAAATATTTCCCAAAATTTGTTGTATTTTCTTTGTTAGGACGCCCAATTATGGAACCGAGGAGATTTTGAGGTGAAATACTTCAGAACACACGCGTCAATTCAAAGAACGAAATAAAGGGAATTATTTCTCTCAAAACAGTCACCCACGCATCTCACCCCTTTACCCCTGAAAATTGCGATCAATTCTTATAATATGTCAAACGTCATAGAAAACGACGACATTTTTAGTTGGTTTCTTTGAAAAAAAAATTACTATAGGTCTCCTTTCAATATACGAGTAGTTATGAACTATCAACAGGTTTCATAATTTAGCAAGT